>OY992540.1:188279575-188879575 GCA_963921195.1 Pegoplata infirma | reverse complement strand
GCGGAAATAAAATTTCGGAAAAATTTTTTTTGGAAAATTCCGCCTCCAAGGGGGGAAAAAGGGGGAAATAGGGCAAATTGTTACATTTTTTATATTCTAAACAAATGCTCCTAGAAACTTGAAATTTGAAGTCTAGGACCCTCTCGCGGAAATAACATTTTGGAAAAAGTAATATTTTGAAAATTCCGTTTCTAAGGTGGGGGGGGGGAGGGGGAAAATAGGGCAAGTTGGTACATTTTGTATCTTCTGAACTAATGGTCCTACAATCTTGAAATTTTGAATATAGGATACTCTCGCGGAAATAACATTTTGAAAAAAGTACTTTTTTGAAAATTCCGGTTTTAAGGGGGACAAAAAGGGGGAAAATAGGGCAATTTGGTGAATTTTGAACTAATGGTCCTAGAAACTAGACAAAATTTTTTTTACTCAAAATTTTTTTTCACTCAAAATTTTTTTTCACTAAAAATTTTTTTTCACTCAAAACTTTTTTGCTCAAAATTTTTTTTCACTCAAAATTTTTTTTTACAATTTTTTTTTTTTTACAATTTTTTTTTCACTCAAAATTTTTTTTTTACTCAAAATTTTTTTTCACTCAAATTTTTTTTCACTCATAATTTTTTTTCACTCAAAATTTTTTTTCACTCAAAAATTTTTTTTTACTCAATTTTTTTTCACTCAAAATTTTTTCACTCAAAATTTTTTTTCACTCAAAATTTTTTTTCACACAAAATTTTTTTTTTCACTCAAAAATTTTTTTTCACTCAATTTTTTTTCACTCAATTTTTTTTCACTCAAAATTTTTTTTCACTCAAAAATTTTTTTTTACTCAAAACTTTTTTTTACTCAAAATTTTTTTTCACTCAATTTTTTTTACTAAAAATTTTTTGACTCAATTGTATTTTATTCTTCAGTTTTTTTACTCAATTTTTTTACTTAAATTTTTTACTTAGAAGGTGTTTTCACCCAAATTTTTTTTACTCAATTTTTTTTTACTCAAAATTTTTTTCGCTTAATTTTTTGACTCAAATTTTTTACTCAATTTTTTTTCTCATTTATTTTTTTATTTTTGGGAATTTATTGATTTAATCACATAAATTTAGGGGGAAATAGGACAATTTTGAACATCTTCTGAACTAATGGCCCCAGTAACCTAACATTTAGACTATAGGATCCTCTCGCGGAAATAATACTCTAAAGAAAGTATTTTTTTTTTCAATAAGAAGGGGAAATGGGGGGAAATGGGGGAAAAAGGGCAATTTGGTACATGTTCTATCTTTTGACCTAATGGTCCTAGAAACTTAAAGTTTGGACTATAAGATCCTCTAACGGAAAAAACATTCTGAAACAAAGTTTTTTTTTAATTCTGATTCTAGGGGGTTGAAAGGGGGAAAGTAGGATAGGTACATTTTGTATCTTCTGAACTAATGGTCCTAGAAACTTAAAAATTTGGACTATATGATCCTCTCACGGAATTTATGTTCTGAAGAAAGTATTTTTTGAAAATTTTTCATTCAAATTTGGGGGTGGGGAAATAGGACGATTTTGAACATTTTCTATATTGTGAACTAATGGTCACAGAAACCTGAAATTTGGACTATAGGAACCTCTCGCGGAAATAATATTCTGAAGAAAGTACTTTTTTAAAAAGGCACTTCTTTGGTACATATTCTTTTTTCTGACCTAATGGTTCTAGATACTTAAAGTTTGGACTATAAGATCATCACTCGGAAAAAACATTCCGAAACAAAGTTTTTTTTTCAATTCCGCTTCTAGGGTGGAAAAGGGGGATAATAGGACAATTTGGTACACTTTGTATGTTCTGAACTAATTTTCACAAAAACTTAAAAATTTTGACTATGGGATCCTTCGCGGAAATAACATTGTAAAGAAAATTCAATTTTGAAAATTTGGCTTCTAAGGGCGAAAAAGGTGGAAAGTAGGGTAATTTTGTGTCTGCTGAACTAATGGTCGTAGATCCTTGAAATTTGGACTGTACGATCCTCTCGCGGAAATAACTTTCTGAAAGAAGTACTTTTTTGAAAATTCCGGTTTGTATCTGCTGAACAAATAGGACTGCTCGATCCTCTCGCGTGGACTGCACGATCCTCTCGCGGAAATAACATTCTGAAAAAAGTAATTTTTTGAAAATTCCGCTTTAAAGGGTGAAAAAGGGGAAGGTAGGGCAATTTTGTATCTGCTGAAAATATGGTCCTAGATACTTGAAATTTGGAGTGAACAATCCTCTCGCGGAAATAACATTCTAAAGGAAGTACTTTTTCAAAATTCTGGGGGAAAATGGGGTAAAGTAGGACAATTTTGAATCTGCTGAACTAATGGTCCTTAATACTTGAAATTTTAACTGTACGATCCTTTCGCGAAAATAACAGTCTTAAAGAAGACCTTTTTCAAAAATTCCGCTCCAACAAGGAAAAAGGGGGAAGTAGGGCAATTTTGTATCTGCTGAACTAATGGTCCTAGATACTTGAAATTTGAACAGTACAATCCTCTCGCGGAAATAACATTGCTAAAGAAAAACTTTTTTAAAAATTCCGCTTCTACGGCAAAAAAGGGGGAAAGCAGGGCAATTTTGTATCTGCTGAACTAATGGTTGAACTGTTCAATCCTATCCCGAAAATAACACTCTAAAAGAAGTACTTTTTTGAAAAATTCGTTTTTAAAGGGGGAAAATGGGGAAAGAAGGGCAGTTTCGTATCTGCTAAACGAATGGTCCCAGAAACTTGAAATTTTAACTCTATGATCCTCTCGCGGAAAAAACAGTTTGTAAAAAGTAATATTTTGAAAAATCCTTTTATAAGGGTGGGGGTGGGAGTAGAAGGGGTTTAATAGGGGAATTTTGTATCTTCTGAACAAACTTGAAATTTTGAATCTGGATGCTCTTGCGGAAATTATTTTTTGAAAAATATACTTTTTTGAGAATTTTGGTTTTAAGGAAGCCCAAAAGGGGGAAAATAGGGCAATTTGCTTAACTTTAAACTAATGGTCTTAGAAACATGACATTTGGAATATGGGATCATATCGCGGCAATAACATTCTAAAAGAAGTACTTTTTTGAAAATTTCGCTTTTAAGGGGTAGAAAGGGGGAAAATAGTGCAATTTCGTATATGCTAAAGTAATGGTCCTAGATACTTGAAAATTGGACTCTACGATCCTTCCGCGGAAATAACATTCGGAAAGGAATACTTTTTTGAAAATTCCTTTTTTAAGCAAAGTACTCTGTTCGAGTTCACAGGAAAAAATCTGTCAAACTCCATATAAAAAAAATAAATTTTGGCAGCGCGAGGAATTATAGGGAAATTGTTAAAAAAAGTTTTCACCCATTTTTATTATACAAGACAATTTAAATTGCCGTGAAAAAGTGACATTTCAGTTTTGTTATGATCGTTTCTTTCTTATAATTGTAAAAATTTTTTGATTTTTAAATGTCTTATTACGATTTAAGGCGTTGAAAGTTTAAGTGAAATTTTCACCGTAAAAAACAGAGTACTAAGCTTTAAGGGGAAAAAGAGGGGAAAATAGAGCAATTTTGAATCTGCTGAACTAATGGTCCTAGATACTTGAAAATTGGACTGTACGATCCTCCCGCGGAAATAACATTCGGAAAGAAATACTTTTTTTTAAATTCTTCTTTTAAGGGGGAAAAAGGGGAAAGTAGGCCAATTTTGTATCTGCTGAACAAATAGTCCTAGATACTTGAAAATTGGACTGCACGATCCTCTCGCGGAAATAAAATTCGAATGGGGGACTTTTTGGAAAATTCCGCCTCTAAGAGGGAAAAGGGGGAAAGTAGAACTAATGGTCCGGGAGACTTGAAATTTGGACTGAACGATCTTTTCGCGAGAATAACATTCTGAAAGAAGTACTTTTTTAAATATTCCGATTTTGAGTGGGAAAAGGGGAAAAGTAGGGCAATTTTGTATCTGCTGAAATAATGGTCCTATATACTTGAAATTTGGACTGTACGATCCTCTCGCGGAAATAACATTCTCAAGGAAGTACTTTTTTGAAAACTCTACTTTTATATAACATTCTAAAAGAAGTACTTTTTTTTAAATTCTGATTCTACGGGGGGAAAAGGGAGAAGTAGGGCAATTTTGAATCTGCTGAACTAATAGTCCTACATACTTGAAGTTTGGACTTTACGATCCTCTCGCGGAAAGAACATTCTAGAAGAAGTACTTTTTTGAAAGTTCTCCTTCTAAAGGGGGAAAAGGTGGAAAGTAGGGCAATTCTGTATCTGCTGAACTAATGATCCTAGATACTTGAAATTTTAACTGTATGATCCTCTTGCGGAAATAACATTTTAAAATAAGTCCTTTTTGTAGAAAGTTCCGCTTCTAAGGGGGAAAAGGCGGAAAGTAGGGCAATTTTGTATCTGCTCAACTTATGGTCCTAGATACTTGAAACTTAGACTGCACGATCCTCTCTCTTGGAATTAACATTCTGAAAGAAGTACTTTTTTAAAATTGCTGAACTAATGGTTCTAGATACTTGAAATTTGGCTGAACGATCCTCTCGCGGAAATAACATTCTTAAGAAAGTACTTTTCAAAATTCTGTGGGAAAAAGGGGGAAAGAAGGGCAATTTTGAATCTGCTGAACTAATGGTCCTAAATTCTTGAAATTTGAACTGAACGATCCTTTCGCGAAAATAACATACTTAAAGAACTTCCACTTCTATGGGAAAAAAGGGGAAAGTTGGGCACTTTGGGGGATTTTGTATCTTTTGAACTAATAGTTTTAGAAACTTGAAATTTGGACTCTATGATCAACTCGCGAAAAAAAAACTAAAAAAATATTTTTTTGAAAATTCCGCCTCCAAGGTCGGGAAAATAGAGCAAATTGGTACATTTTTTATCTTCTGGACAAATGGTCCCAGAAACTTAAAATTTGAACTCTAGGATCCTCTCGCGGAAATAACATGCGGAAAACAAAATTTTTTGAAAATTCCGCCTCCAAGGGTGGGAAAAGGGGAAAATAGGGAAACTCGGTAAATTTTTTATCTTCTGAACAAATGGTCCCAGAAACGTGAAGTTTGGTCTTTAGGATCCTCTCGCGGAAACAGCATTCAGAAAAAATATTGTTTGAAAAATTCCTCCTCCACGGTGGGAAAGGGGGTATTTTCGGTAATATCGGTACATTATTTATCTTTTAAACAAATGGCTCCAGAAACTTGAAATTTGAACTCTAGGATCATCTCGCAAAAAAAAACATCTTGAAAAAAGTAGAAGGGGGAAACTAGGGCAATTTTGTATCTTCTGAACTAAAACTTTAAGTTTTGATCCTCTCGCGGAAATAATTTTTTGAAAAATACACTTTTTGAAAATTTTGGTTTTAAGGAGGGCCAAGAGGGGGAAAATAGGGCAATTTGGTAAATTTTAAACTAATGGTCTTAAAAACATGACATTTGCAATATAGGATCATCTCGCGGAAATAACATATTGAAAGAAGTACTTTTTTGAAAATTACTTTTTAAAGGGGGAAAGAAGGGCAATTTTTTATCTGCTGAACTAATGGTCCTAGATATTGAAGTTTGGACTGTACGATCCTCTCGCGGAAATAACATTATGGAAGAAGTACTTTTTTGGAAAAATCTACTTCTATGGGGGAAAAAGAGGGAAAGTAGGGCAAATTTGAAATTTGAATCTTCTTGCGGAAACAACATTCTAATAGAGGTACTTTTTTGAAATTTCGCTTCTACGGGGAAAAAGGGGGAAATTAGGGCAATTTTGTATCTGCTGAACTAACGGTCCTAGATACTTGAAATTTGGAGTGTACAATCCTCTCGCGGAAAAAACATTCTGAAAGAAGTACTTTTTGAAAATTTTGTTTTATAGGTGGAAAAGGGGGAAAGTAGGGCAATTTTGTATCTGCTGAACTAATGGTCCTAGATACTTGAATTTTGAACTGTTTTGTATCTGCTGAAATAATGGTCGTAGATACTTAAAGTTTGGAGTGTACTATCCTATCGCGGAAATAACATTCTGGAAGAAGCACTTTTTTATAAAATTCTGCTTCTAAGGGGGAAATTGGGGAAAGTAGGGCAATTTTGTATCTACTGAATTAATGGTCCTAGATACTTGAAATTTGGACTGTACGATCCTTTCGCGGAAATAACATTCTAAAATAAGTACTTTTATGAAAATTCTGCTTCTAATGGGGAAAAAGGGAGAAAGTAGAAATACTTAAAATTGGTACTTTACGATCCACTTGCGGAAATTACATTCTGGGAAAATAATTTTTTGAATTTTCGCTTCAGTTTGGTACATATTGTTCCTTATGCACTAATGTTCCTTTAAACTTAAAGTTTGAACTATGGGATCGTTCCGCCAAAATAAACTTTTTTGCAACTTAAAATCTACTCAAAATATAATATTTTAAAGGTCGAAACTAACAATTTTTATGTTTAATTAAAAAATAGTAAGAATTTGAAGTAATAAAGTTTTTTTTTTTTACAGCTAACCGGTAACGAAGTACCGGGCGAGTTAGCTAGTTCAACCATATATTGTACTGATTTTCAAAACTATATAAATTGCGAGAAACACTGGCCCATCAAATTTACTACATAAATCTCGCACACTAACAGTTAGTTTTTTATAGCTATCATTCTCGGTGCAGATGTTATTTCCCAGTTTGGACAAGATATAATTGATAACTGCTGAGTTCCGATCAGAAGCACTGTCGCATTTACGCCAAACTTCAAATATCTCTCTCCGTTGAAATGACATGTCAAACAAATTTTAAAAAACCAATTATTAACCAATTCAAATGATAGTATTAAATTTATTATTATTTATAACAATATTTTTATTATTCAAATGATAGTATTAAATTTATTATTATTTATAACAATATTTTTATTAAGAATTTTTTCACCAACTGAATGCTACTTAAATCGGTTATTCAAAAATCATAAAATCAAAAATAACTTTAATTCAGCACGAACTTTTTTCAAGATTTCGACGCTCTACTATGTTAAAAACAAATTACTAACAATCCTTCGCGATTCTCAACATATACGTGAGTCACGTTCATCGCTGCCTAGGTTTAGAATTAAAATTATTGAAAGACCAAAATTACAAAAATAATTTTAAAAAATCGCTACGCAGGCCTACGCAGCTAATTTTTTGAATAGTAATACTTCATTATATGTAGAATAATCTATAATTAAAGATAAAGCAGCATCTGACAGCGTTCTTTTTGTAGCTCCATAAGAATTTAAACAAGTTAAAAAAAAAAACGTTGTTTATGTAATTCGTTACGAGGGAGCCTTCACAAAACAGATAACGAATGGAAATTTATACATAATATACCTAATAGCACCCTTTAAAAGAAATCAAACACTTGGTAGGTAACGGCTTACCCCTTCCGATACACGGCGATGACAAGTTTACTATTATAAACAATTAACTCTCACAGCCCAATAAATTGCCAACATTTGATAGTGTGTAATTCCCTAATGGGTTAACTAAACTTTAAGTTCTTAACGGATTAAAACGCAGTCACTATCCCACTTTAAAATCGCATTATAACTTTGTTAAAATCTGTCAGTTATATTTTGAATTATTTCCCGCTAGATTGGCAATTTTTCCCACTGTGCGATGTGATCTTTCAACACGTATATTTTTTGGTCTCCCCTACCAGAATAAATCGTCGGAACCCCGTAATTTTAGAAAAACTTTGAAATTGTTGTACAGTGTAATCGATATTGAATTAAGTCTTACATTTTTTTATGATAACATGACATTGGCGTAGGAAGCCAACATTTCTGGGGGGGCTAAAGCCCCCCCTAGATTTTTTTTAATTTTTTGGTATTTTTTTTTTTAATAGAAAAACCCAGACCTATTCCTGAAGCGTTCCCTTTAACATGCGTCTAATTGTCCTAGAAACGAATGCCCCCCCGAAAGCGGTTAAAAATTCATATTTTTTTTTTTTTAATTTTGATTTTGCAGATTTTTCGGAAATTTAGAACTCCTAGATATGTTTTGAAAATGAAAGATTTTAAATGTTTTTCCCATTAGATTAATATGATTTTTTTCAAGAAAAAGTTCTGATGATTGCAAAAGTTGATGATTATTAGTCAAAATTCTCAGATTCTTTCTTTCAATAACTTTTGTCTATAAAAAAACCCCTTAGAATTTAGAAACTTTTTTAATTCAAAGAAGCTAAAATGTTTTCCTGAAGGTAAAAGCCTAAGATTCGTTAAAGTTTTTATTACTGACAAAAACATCAGATTCATATAAAAACTTTTTTCAATAATTCAGACTATTTTTCAATGGGAAAAACTATTAGATCTTAGATAATAATCATTACGAGTCCTTAAGACTCATTGAATAATCATAACGAGTCCTAAAGACTCATTACATATTATTATTATTTAGTGTTGCAAAAATTAATGAAATCATTAAATTATTAAAAAAAAAAATTGTGAATGATTAAAATTCTGGGGGGGGCTAAAATTATTCTGGGGGGGCTAAGCCCCCCCCCCAGAATAATTTTAGGGCTATCTACGCCTATGTAACATGAAAATCTGTAAATTCGACTTTACAGCGCTCGTTTGCGTTTCAGACGAAAAAAAATATTTTTTTTTAAAACAAGATGTGCATTTTTTGCCGCTGACCATATCGGGTTAACGAAGGGTTAAAAATACATGTTATTTCTAAATTATTATTATAAAATAAAACAACAAAAATATTATTAAAGAGATGAATTACGCAAAATTGAAACAAAACAGTACATTTTCTGCCTGGGTCATATTTGATAAGGTCACTGTTGCCAACTATTTTTAACCAAAAACCTCTAAATTTCACTAAAAAAACGCTAGAAACCGCCAAAAATAAATTTAGCGGGAAAAATTTAAAATTCTCCCGCTAAATTACGAAAAAAAGCGCTAAAAACTGAAAAACTTGGCATTTTTGATTGACAAAAAATCAAAATTTTAAAAAAAAACCTCCAAATTATTTTTTTCTACAAAAAATGACTTCTCACTAAAAAAGCACAAGAAACCGCCGAAAAAATTTAGCGGGAAAATATAAAATTTTTCCGCTAAGTTACAAAAAAAAGCGCTGAAATTCGACAAACTTGGTGATTTTGATTGAAAAAAAAGAAAAATTGGAAAAAAACCTCTAAATTTTTCCCACTAAATCCAAACGAAAAGCGCTAGATTTTCCCGCTAAAGCACCATTCCCGCTAAAACCAAATTTCCCCCGCTAAATCCAAACAAAAAGCGCTAGATTTAGCGGGAAAACCTCCAACTTGGCAACAGTGGATAAGGTGACCATACGTAGTCTTTTTTTAGAGGACAATACTCTATTTTAACTGGCTGTACTCTATAAAATTTGTGTCCTCTTTTTGTACTCTTTTTTCAAATTCAGTCCTCTTTGTCCTCTTTATTTTTAAAAGTATGATCAATGCTTGTTTTTATTTTTAAAAATCAAAACAAAATTTATTTCACGGCGGTCACCGTGCTTGATCTGTTCATACTCACACTGAATTTTCTTTTTGTAAAATGGTCATACACATGCATTAGCGTTGTACAACTTGTTGTACAACAGGAATAGAAGATGCCCGGCACGACTTTTTCCATACGATTTGACCAGTGACGGTCCGTGAAGTTGTCAGTGGGTGTTCTCTAATTTTTAAAAACATCACATTAACGTATAAAATGCATGTTTTTCTGGACCTAACGTGTTCCTGAGATAGATAATGATCCGATCTTATTAGTTTTGCATATTTTTGGGTGAGATGCAACCCAAATTCTATTTTGTGATCATTTTGTTGCCTCACCACATCGACAATTAACAAAAAGCATTACTTTGCAAAAAAATGAAGCATAAAATTGAATTTTGGCTGCATGTCAATTAAAAATAATAAAATTTAGACTTTGTCTATCACGGGAACGTCTTACGTACAAAAAAACATACATTATATACATAATTTTGATATTTTAAAAAGTAGAGAACACCCAGTGACAACTTCAAGGACCGTCACTGGATTTGACAGATAAAACCGGTGGCCGGCGCCGGTGTAAAATAAAACTTGTTCTATTTTTTAAAGGTGGTGAGACCAGAGTTATAGAGTAGGATAACAAATGGCGTTTGAAAAAGTAGTAAACAAAAACCATATGGTATTGTTTACGAAATTTTATCACACACGGTGAGCCTCAGCGATGTTCAGGTTGAACTTTAGTGTCGACGAAAAGTGTAAATGCAGTTCGATTTCTACATGATTAGTTGTCACAAAACTGTTTTCAGCGAAATCGTAGCTGATCGCATTCGCGAGATATCGCGAAATTAGTGATTTTATATTTTAAAAAATTTTGATATTGAAGTTTTTTAAATATTTTCAAAAACTGAGTATACAGTTTTCATTGTACTTATTTTAAGGTCACAAAACAGTAAACATCGAAATCCTATCTTCTTTAGTTCGCGAGAAATCGCGAAATAACTTTTTTGTCAATTTTTGTTTTTCAACTTTTTCTAGGTTTTTTTCAAATGTTGTGGAAAGCTGATATGCACTTTAATGTGTACGTGATCGAAGGTCATAAGGGTGTTGACATCAAAGTTGTAGGTGTACACTGTCGCAAGATATCGCGGAATTATTTATATATTTTTTATTATTTTTTTATTTTTCAATTTTGCATGTTCTTTTGAAATGGTGTAAAAACGTGGTATGCATTTTTATTTGTACATGATAAAAAGACATTAAACTGCTAACACAAAAGTCCTATGTGGTCATTTAATACCAAAAAATTATTTCTTATAATTCAAAATAATATGACAGTTAATAAATGGTTATGAATTATTTGAAGAAAAAGAGAGTGCATAATAATATTACAATACAAAATAAATGAAAAAAAATTAAAAAATTTTTCGCGATTTTTCGCGAAAATTAGCGTCAATATATAGATTTCAGCAGTTTTACCACCTTCAGTTACGGGCAATTTAAACTGCATACCATATACTTGTCGTTACTTATTTTTTTTTTTTTTTTTTGATACCAAAGAAAAAAAAGTAATTTATTATAAAAGCTCGTACAGTAATTTTGCGATTTCTCGGGAAATTGATCGTCTATAATTTTTATGCTTGCAGTTTTGTCACCTCTAATAACCTCGAATTCAAACTGCATACCACATTTTTGTCGTTAATTGAAGTATATGTTTTTACAGACCACAAATAACACAAATTAATGAATAAATACTATTTATTTATTAAATAGTAGATAAGCGAGTTTTTTTGCGATATCTCGAAGAATTAAGCAGCTAGAATTTAAATGTTAACAGCCTTATGACCTTTGATCAATAGCAAGTCAAACTGCATTTCGTGTTTTTCAACAATGTTAAAGAAACTTCTTTTATTAATCAAAACAAGAAATACCCCCAAAAAGCTGTTTTTCGCTATTTCTCGCGAAAGTGAGCAGCTATAATTTTTTTGGGGGCAGTTTTAATTTCTTCCAGCATGTTCAAATCAAACTGCTTACCACTTTTTTTTATCATTTCTAAAGAACCGGGTTTAAAATATAATAAAAAAAAAATACATATATATAATTACGCGATATCTCGCGAAATTTAGCACCTACAATTTTGATGTCAACAGCTGTGTGACCTTTGATCAACCACAAGTAAAACTGCATACCATGTTTTTATGAAATTTAAAAAAATCATATATGAAGATAAAAACAAAAATAAAAACAGCAAAAAAGTAATTTCGCGATTTCTCGCGAAATTGAGAAGATATGATTTCGCTGTATACTGTGTTGTGACATGTAAATAAATACAATTAAAACTGCATACCCAGTTTTTGAAGATATTTAAAAAACTTCATTGTCAAAATTTTAGAAAATACAAAAACACTAATTTCGCGATATCTCGCGAATGCTATCAGCTACGATTTCGCTGTTAACAGTTTTGTGACATTTATTGATGTAGAAATCGAACTGCGCTTACACTTTTCGTCGACACTAAAGTTCAACCTGAACATCGCTGAGGCTCACCGTGCACAAATCGAAATGTGAGCGAGATGGAAGATACCAGTTTTACAGTGAGAATGCAGATTGTTTTTTGTCTCTCTTTGCTTTACGCTTGAACTTTAGTTTGGCAATTCCAGAATTTTCCAATTATCTTTGGTGATGCCAGATCTACAAAACGGTCGATGTATTACTCTATGACTCTGGGTGAGACTCATTCTTATTGGAAACCCGTGCCGTGCTTGTTCTGTTCCTGCACTTATATGTGCAAAAAGAAGGTTAAAGTTGTACCCCCCTGAAAATTAACTTTGACATTTTTTATAAAGATTCGCAAAATATTTGGGTTCTAGCGATAATCTATTGTGAGCTAAACCGCGTTAAATGGGGGTCCAAAACTTGTATTTTTTATGAATAAAAAATTCGATAAATTTTTTCTGCAATAAAAGATTTTAAAAATCTAACCACAGACTCGAGATAACGAGATGTTTATGTTAGTTTTTTGATGCTTTTCACTTTTAATACATCGTTAAAGAGGTGTTGACCACCGCTTGGTGGTACTCGCGGTCATTTATGTGAATGTAAATTTGTATATAAAATATGTAAAAAATGTTGAAGTCGAATAACTTTTTTTCTTTATGTCCTCTATTTTTATTTTCAAAATCTGGTCGCCTTATATTTGACCTATTGCCAAAATGGGTTAATGATGTTCAAAAAAATAATATAACGTAACTTACAAGGGAAGTCTCCCTAGTGTCACCCGCGGTTCTTTGTGGAATTGGTTTTATTTTGTAGAGCAGAAAAAATAAAGGGACACGTATTTTTTTTTAGCGGCCCAAATTCATATTTAGTGGGTAAAAAGGAGGGGGGAAGACAAGGCCATTTTTCAGTTTTTTTCGTTTATCTCCTATATTATGCAAAGAAACCTAGTCATGTTACACACCAAATGAAAGGCCTTTGGAAAACCTATCTACGTGTGCTAAGAACTTGTCCAAACATGCACAACTTTTCGTCATATTGAGTAAAATACCAAAGTTTTAGGACATTTTTGTTAATAATTCGAAAAATATTAACTTCTTTGGCCCGTTGTTAGCACCACAAGATATGTATTTTTAATACCTTTAATCTGATACCAAACATGCCTATATTAATTTTGTTTAAATAGTCGTAAATCGTAAGAAACTGAAAAAGGTCAATTTCCCCCCATACAAATCGACCCCCCCTAAAAATGAGTTTGGGCCGCTAAAAAAAAATAGGTGTCGAATTAATTTTCGTTCTTAACAACATATACAAATTTCATGAAGATCGGAGGGTGACACCAGGGAGACTTCCCTTGTTAGTTAGTTTTATCAAATGGATCAGTTTACAGAACAAGATTTGTAAAATTTAACCAAAATTCAGTTCAAAGTAAAATGGCATGGACAAAAAAAAATCCTTGAAATCCGCAAAACTCAAAAGACTCAAAAAAAAAATTGAGTCGATGGATATCCCCAATTTTTTAAATATTTAAGCCTTAGGATGTATTTAATAATCCATTGCTAAAGAATAGTAAGATTTAATTTTTTTGTTTAATAAAATTTTCAAAAAAATCGAAAACACTCAGGTACCCCCCCCCCCCCCCCCAATTGCATGGTAATTTTTGTATTTCATGTTTGAAAGTGTAACTGCCGTCATAAAAAGTTAAGATCATTTTTTCTGAGTATTATTGCAAGAAAGTTTAATAAAAAATATTTTTTAATTTTTACAAAATTTACATTTTTTAAGTTTATTTTAACATCAAATGGCACAAAAATCTGCTGCGCGCTCCTCGAAATTCCAAAAAAAACACCCTAATATACATATATAAAAGCCGAATTAATACATTTTATTTTTATGTACCTTTTGGTACTAAAAATAAAAAAACAACATGTAATATACCCAGGCAGAAAAATACATACGGGCCAGATCTGGCAAAGTACCTAATAAGGTAGAATTAATACTGGCAAAGTACCTTCTTTTTGGGGTTTTAGTACTTGCTAAGATGCTAAATGATAACACCATTTAGTAGTGGCAAAGTACTTTTAAAAGCGCTTTCCGTGTACTTTAAAAAGTACTATCCAAGAATTTTTAAAATAGCTTTTTAACTAAAACAATTGATTAACAACAATGGATTAATCCATTACAGAATTAAATATGTATTTAATAAAATATTTTTTTATTTAATAATTTGTACATTAGAAATCTTTTTTTTTTAATTTTTCTATTTTAAGGCCTCTGTTCTGTCTTTCACAACTTTTCAATTCACATGAAATGTTCCGAATCACATAAAATCGAGTTCCGTGTTTTGGTGTTCACGTTTTAGTTTAATGTTGAAATAAAATAACAAATATTTAAAAAATTATAAGGAATAAAGTGCAATCGTTTTACTTTCACCAAACTTTATTTATGTGAAACAAATCGAAAAAAAATTTAGGAAGTGAAATCAAGAACACCAAAAAAATTCGGAAATTTTCATTTTCACATTTTTTATGTGAATTACTTTTTTTGGAACAGCGGCCTAAATAAATTATATATTAATTACACAGCATGACAAAAGTGACCACTATTATAGAAAATAAGAGGTATGACCAACATTTCCATCTATTGGAGACATGCTGAGTCGAATGGCGTACTCCGATTTTCGATGCAGGAATATAAAAGAAAGCTCGGAATCGAGACTTGTATTTTCTTTCGTAAAAATTAATGGTTTTAAAATAAAACCAATTCATCCAGATAACGTATGTTTACTCGACAATGAAAATGTAATTAAAGTTACTGAAATTTTAAATAGAAAGCTGTGTAAATACAAATGTGATGATATATTTTTGAAAGGCAATATTTTCATTGAATGTAGCGATTTTTTTAAATTCCCACTACTATCAAGAGAAATACGACTCTACAATGTTAAACAAATTTGATAAAAATAACATTGAAATCAGTATCCACATAGTAGAATCAAAATGTATTCATACTAAATTTGATAATGACACCATTGTCATAACTTTTTAACATAATTGTTTTCAAATAAAATGTTAAAATTTAATTAAATAATTAAAAAAAATATTTCAAATAAATAAACCGCCTTTAGTTTGGTAAAAAAGTACTAGCAAAGTACTTAATTCGGTGAAACCAAGTAGTTTACTAAAAAGAGCTTGCTATACAAAAAATAAATTGCTTTGCCAGTACTTTTTTTTTGGTACGGTTGGCAATTTCTGGCTGGGATAATTTTATTATTTAGGCCTCTGTTCTGTCTTTCACAACTTTTCAATTCACATGAAAATTTCTGAATCACATTAAATCAAGATTTGTGTTTTTTTGATCACGTTTTCATTTGAAGTTGAAATCGAATAAATAAAATTTAAAAAATTATAAGGAAAAAAGTGTATTCGTTTTAGTTTCACTAAATTTTATTTATGTGAAACAAAACGAAAAAGAAATTTGGATGTAAAATCTAGAACACCAAAAAAATTCGGAAATTTTCATTTTCACATTTTTTATGTGAATTACTTTTTTTGGAACAGCGGCCTTAAATTATTATTTTATCCACGTTGTCAATAGAAGGAAACCCGGAATTTTCCTTTTAAGCAACTTTAAACCTTTAAGCAACATTCCAAGTGCAGGACTTTGAACTTCTTCGAACTTTAAAATGTTTCATTTGTTTAACAAAAGATAAAAAAAACATTTAAAAACGTTGCTTTTTTTAGAGGAATGTTAAGATTTGAAATGGGAACTTCTTCTCCCCTAGTCCAGTTTTACCCATTTACCAACTTAACCTGCCTAGAACAATAAGACACATTCGTTCCAAGCTTCAGGAGTCTAGCTCTTTTATTTCATAGAATATCTTAGAATCATTCATGGGTCAATTTTATAATAGCACTGTTTTTTGCAGACCGGATTAAGATTTGGATTAACTTTATTTAGTTAAAAAATAGATCAAATAAAGTCCACAATTTTTTTTTATAATTTTTTTCTGAAATTACATACAATTAGTAAATATGTATAAACAGAAAAACAAATCAAGCTTTGTCCAAAATGCAAAGATTGAAAAATAAATTTAGTTAAATCCTTGGAATTTTATTTATATGTACCATTTTACATTTTGGACAACGCTTAATTTTTTTCCTGTTTATATTAACTAATTGGATGTAAATTCAGAAAAAAAATATAAAAAAAATGTCTGGACTTGATTTGACCCATTTTTTAACTAAATAGAGTTAATCCTAATCTTAATCCGGTCTGCAAAAAACAGGGCTATATTAGATATTTCGAATGCCATTTCGATCTATATTTCGATGCGTTAAACACGAAATGACAGAGTATACCACTATACTGTATACTAGTGAAAAAAATAAATAAATTTTGGTGGGAAAAATATGTTTTAGGAGGTATGAAAGAACTGAAGGGGCCCCAAGAAATGCCCTGCCTAGGGGCCCCGACATGGTTAATCCGGCCCTGGGGGTGAGGTCAACTCGTAGGTTGAATTAAGGTGTTTCAGCTCTAAAAGCTTAAAATAGTTTTTTGAGTGCATGAAGGTTCCTGGTAATATGTAATCGTAATGCCACGATCTTACTGGGCAAAAAATTTCTAAAATCGATTTAAGGTTTTCACAAAACATTTTTAAAAATCAAAGAGTACAAACATTTTTAAAGATGATATAAAAACTTAAAAATCCATGCTAAAATTCTTTTAAAATGTTTTTAAGACCTTTTTTAAATCTACGTTAAAAAAATAAAAACAAAATGGATTTTGAACGATTTTTACAGAAGTTATGAAGTTATATTATATTATACACATAGAAGTTATATTGTTCCTTTACAATGGATATCTTTTAAACAGGCCATCACAAAAAATAAGAAAATTTACCACGAAGGAGTTTTCGAAATGAATTAGTATTCACACTTACAGTTTTACACCATTTTTAGCAATTATTTTTATCATTTTCTGTCAATACACTGTAATAGCATAAAGAAAATGCTAAAAATATTGCTGTAAACAGGGTGTTAAATCGTTTTTAGCAGCAATATTTTTAGCACTTTCTTTATTCTATTACAGTATATTGACAGCAAATGCTAAAAATAATTGCTAAAAACGTTTTAAAACTGTAAGTGTGAATAGGGTATTACACCCTATTCACACGCACAGTTTTAAATCGTTTTTAGCAGCAATAGTTTTAGCACTTTCTTTATTCTATTACAGTATATTGACAGAAAATGCTAAAAATAATTGCTAAAAACGGTTTAAAACTGTAAGTGTGAATAGGGTATTAAACCGTTTTTAGAAAATATTTTTAGTATTTGCTGTCAATATACTGTAATAGAATAATGTGCTAAAAATATTGCTGTTAAAAACGGTTTAAAACTGTACGTGTGAATAGGGTATAAGGTTCCAGACTGGAACAATGGGCCACAACAAAATGTCTCCATTTAGATCGGTCACGTGCCAGCATTCTGACTTCGGACCAAGATTTGTCCATCAAGCGAGTTCCTTGTTGCAAAGTTCGTCTCCAGGTGTTAGATGGCCTACCAACTCTTCTATTGCCTTGAGGATTCCAATCAATTGCCATTCTAGCTATATCCTCATTAGATCTTCTTAAAACATGGCCATTCCAGTTCCATTTCCGTTTTGCAATTTCCATCCGAATTGGGGTTTTACCAGTTCTATGCCAAAGCTCAACGGTGAGAACAGGGCAGGGCAACTTCAGGATTTCTGAAGTTGCCCTTTCAAATGCTTAACTTTATCTTTTAAGTCTTTGTTTTCCAACTGGACGTCTTTAACTTTATCAGCTAGTTGATTTAATTGAAATTTAATCTCGTCCACATCTTTTTTAATAAGTAAATTTCCAAACTTCTCATTAACTAAGTTGGAAATATATAACATTTGTTCATTTATGGTCATTTGCCCTTCTGCAGCGCCCCTTGGTAACAAAGTTTCCAAGTTGCATTTGACGGATTGTTCATTTTGAGATATTATAGCAACACTTTTAACATTCTCTTTGGCCTGAGGTTCATCCTGGTCTGTGGGTTCATCACAATCTGATTTGCAACAATTTTTTCGTCTTTCATGTTCTTTCAAATCTGCAGTTGGTATACCATCCATACCAATAATTTCAATTTCAATATTTGACCGATTTAGCAATGAATTTGGCACTCTATCCACCTTTTCCTTATGCACCTGCATACAGTGTATGTATAAGCCGGGCCCGGATATTAATCTCTTGTAACATATGTGACAAATAAAATGTTCAGCCCTTTGATGTTGTACTAAAATATTTTCATTTTCAAATTTACGATTACAATACCAGCACCAGGTTTTTAAGGCAATTTCTTTACTTTCCATTTGAGCAGAATAAATTTACGAATAATTTTATTTTTCTTTTTATCAGGCAAACAAGACTGATTCATTACACTCAAAAAAAATCTGTGTCGGAGTGAGCAAAAATCTGGCATAATTTTACCAAAAATATGCTAAAACTACAACCGACGAAGTAGTTTTCGTAATTTAGTAAAAACGCTTATGTAAAAAATTTTGAAGAAAATGATTATGCTATTTAAGCAAAAATTTGGTAAAATGTACCAAAAGAAATATGGTGAAATATACCAAAATTATTAGAAAAGCTGACTAAAAATAATGCTAAAAATTACCACATTTATGCTAAAATAAATTTTTTATTCAATTTTTGTAAAAATTTGTATATATGTTCAATTTAAAATTTTCACACAAATGGTATTCATCTAACCGTATAAACACCTCGTATAATATGTAAGTCTGATAAATTTATACAATTTATGTCAAACTCCATTTATAAAAAATAAGTTTGGTAAGTTTATACGGTATACTTGGTGTATACGAGTTTAAATGAATACGGCCACAATAAATCCATATTAATATAATAAATGTTTTGTAGGAATTAAAATGTAAAAACCATAGAGGCGAAGGTGAAAGAAAAAACAATATTGCTATCTTTTTCTAATTTCTCACACGTACGTTGTCGATGTGAATTCACCACACAATACATGTTTACAAGTCGTACTTTGTCAACAAATACATTTAAACAAGTTGTACTTTGACAACTCAATTTTTGACGCCTTCGCCTCTATGTTTCTCTATGGTAAAAACATTGGAAAACTCAAAGTGTACGAATCGGCATGGAATGCCCCGTATAAAACCCACAATATTTGATGTATTAAACGAAAGAGTTTGTTTATACTAAAGTTGGTTTATACCAATGCCATCCATCATATCCTAAAGCCCGAGTTAAGGCTGAGTTATGCACCCGTAACCGTGCCCTAGCGTAGAGAGGTTTTCGTTATACAAGAACAAATAAGAGCAATCATTCTTTGCAGACAGTTACTTTATTTTTTTATTTGATTTTGATCGCTACGCTACGTTAGGGGACGGTTACGGGTAGCTTACTCAGCCTTAACCCACAATATCTCAGTAAGTTTTAGGGTTACAGTGACAGTTTTTGGCTACAATACCACATAGTCGAAAAATGGGTTACATACGAGCGATTGTGATATATTAACTATTTTGTATGTTAAAAATTTTGAAAGTACGTTTTTGTCGCTAAACGCTGGATTTTTTTGCTCGAACGGGATTTCACTTTAGGTGTAAATAGACCTTCAATCAATGTTATTAATGATTAGATAAGTAGTTTTTGAGGTGTTTAAGAAAAGCCCTTCTAAAGAGCTTCAATCTAAAGTTGGAATTCTTAGCGGTCGTCATTTTTTTTTTCAACTCTAAGCAAATTCCATAAAATTGAAAATAATCAGATTTGGAGGAGGTGGACGTCAACTTGACTTATGCCACTTTAAAGCAATATGCCTCGCATTTGCTAATGAATTTTTTATAAAATGTAAAAACCCAACAAACATCAATTCCAGCCTTTGAAAAAAAATCAAACTGGCACTAAATATCAAGGGTGTTTTTCAAATTGTTTTCAGTGACAAAAATTCAAACATTTAAACTAAATTTGAAACATGTTGGAAATATTTGTTTTTTCATATACAATTATTTCTTTTAAAAAAAATATAAACATCAAATTGATTTCCCATGTTTCTCAAACCTAATATCGAACATTGATTATGGGTGGAAATAATTTTGTTTTCAAATGTTGTTCAATTCCAAATTTCAAATTGTCAGAAAACTTAAAATTTTGTTTTAAAAATTAAGAAGAAAAATCTAGAAATTTTATGTATTTTTATGCATTTGTGCCAATTAGTTGAATGCTATAAGTATTAAAACTTGCATAAACGTTTAAAAAGTAAGTACACGTGAGTTTATGAAAAAAAGTTATACATTTAATAACGTCTTTTCTTTTCTTTAAGGATTTCGAATTTTAAAGAGCAGACGGCTGAAGAAGAAACCTGGAAGGAGACGACCTCAAAAATGGCATTCGATGTAATTTTTTTATTAACAATTTTTAGTGCAAATAAATAGCAAATATTATTTAAATTCGTATTTACAGTTTTTTTAATAAAAAATAGTATTGAGGTTCATTTGAAAAATAATGTTAAATTAACATTATAAAAAAGGCTGAGAATTCTTTGAAAACTACACTAAAATTCAATTAGATAGTAAGCATATTTTCAAGCTAAAAATATTTGTGTACATTGGAGAAACATTATACATTCAAAAAATCTCAAACTATATATCAAATCTAAATAAACTTGAAAATTTTACTTGAGAACTAACATGCCGTTTTCTTTGAGAATGCTATTGTTTTCACGTTGAGAACTATGTTATTTTCAACTGGTTTTCAAGGCTAAGGTTTAAATTTTAAACTTGCTATCAATATAATATTCAATGTATTTCAAAGGTAAATGTTTGTTGGGAAATGGCGTTCAGTTAAAAACAGAACCAACGCCTTTAAAATATACATATGGAGTTATTCTTCAACTATTTTAATTTCTATCTACTCCCATTAATCGGTCTATCGATGAGAATGAAAGTCGTAACTTACCATGCCTCACCAAAAACAAAATTTGTGACTGCATTTCCATTTAAATGTTCCTTTTGAAATTCATACGGACTCAATATTACGTCTTCAATTGTTTTATTTTTATTTGTAAAATTTTGATGTAAAAATCCATTTTTAATAAAGCCGTCAATAGAGAATTGAGAGCTTGTGGAATCTTCTCCCTGGCAAATAAATTCGGGTATAGTTTCGTTGATTTCAGTGTCGTTTGGAATTTGAGTGGGTTCAATATTTACTGTAGAGAGAATATCATCTTCATCGGGTTCAAATAAATCAAAATCCATTTTAATAATTAAATAAAAAAACAATAAAAATATATTTGCAAATAGAAATAATAAACAGAATTTTTAAAACAGCTGACAAAGCAGTTTCGCGCTGCAAAATGGTATGTTCAGTGATATAAATCTTGCATAAAAAGTTGAATTACAAGAAAAGGAGGTCATACACGATACCTTGTGCACAGACTAAATACATACTCGACAGTAGAGTCACAGACTAAATACAGACTCGACAGTAGAGTTTTATAAGAAAAAATGGGGAAAAATGAAGCGATTTTAGGAGAAAACACAGCGGTTTTTAGTCCATTTTACGCTAACATGGCAACACTTTCTACGACTTAGGAGTGAGTGAAACAACAAAAACCGATCTGGCATCCATTTTTCTTATGGCGCGTTATATCAGTTTTCTCGTTCTAACCTAATTCGTAGAATAATTTGAAAATATTAACCATATGGTTCAGAACTACTTTTTTGACACCTGTCACTTATGTCGAGTCTGTATTAGTCTGTGGTAGAGTTTTATAAGAAAAATGGGGAAGAACTAAGCGATTTTAGGAGAAAACACAGCGATTTTTAGTCCGTTTTACGCTAACATGGCAACACTTTCTACGAATTAGGAGTGAGTGAAACAACAAAAACCGATCTGGCATCTATTTTTCTTATGGCGCGTTATATCAGTTTTCTCTTTCTAACCTAATTCGTAGAATAATTTGAAAATATTAACCATATGGTTAAAGAATACTTTTTTGACACCTGTCACTTATGTCGAGTCTGTATTAGTCTGTGCCTTGTGTCTCTTCACAATACAGCAGCAGACAGCAAAATTGTGATACACCCAAAAAAATAACTAGTGTAATACCAAGGTAGATTTATGTGAGGTAAAACCAGGGGTAACTCATGAATAGAAGTGTCAGTAATAACGAAGTCGTTATTAATAGATGGCAATCTTTTGGCTAAAGTCTAGTTGGCAGACATTGCTCTGATCAAAAAAAAAAAAATACTACAGATAGATCTTTTAATGTTGAGTCCAAAAAAAAAATTGTCGGCGCCCCATGGTTCCCGAGTTATGGGCCTCCAAAGTTTGGAACTATAATTGGATATATCTTCTGAAATAATGGTCCGATCTGGTCGAGATTGGTTTCATTCGAAAGCTTATTGAAATACCTTTCATATGACATTTACAAAAATTGGATCCATTAACCCATTGGGGTGCAACACCAAATTTTAGATTTTTTAAGTGGCCATTTTGCAGTAAAATAATTTTATTTCAATATTATGCCTTATTAACCTATATATTTATGGAACTAGGATTAAAGCTTAGATATTAAGCTTTAATTTGACATTAAGTTCGATCCATTAACCCTTATAGAACCGGAGATATCAAATGTTGAACATTGATAAAATTTATTTTTTTTATTTGTACTTAATTTTTTCGCGTTTAATAACCTTATACTATATATTTACAAGTAGAAAATCGGAAAGATTTCTTAAAAAATAGTGCTATATTTTCAAAATCCAAAAAAGGCGAAAATCAGCCATATCTGGAAAGAACAAAAAAAAAAAATCGCGCGATTTTTTTTCCAAATAATACTATTATTTTTTTCTAAACATTATTTCCTACACTCATAGAAATATCTTAGTAGAAAAATTAGTAAACCCATTGTAGATCAAGTTTTACAGAATAATGCCGTATTCAACAAAAATTAATGTTGATATCGTTAAATAATCAGTATACTTGATTTAACTGTTACAATGGCGTATACACACCCAAAAAAATAACTAGTGTTAAAAAGTCTAATGTGACTTAGGTAAATTTTTTTTATATTGAGTTCAAGAAATTGCTCAAGTTTTAACTAAATTGTATATGACATTTATTTTGTAAAATAGCATTGTTTACAATATTAAATTTTACATACACAAACTTGAATCTTTTACCTAAGTTTTTTTTTATAAATATAAATAAATTTAATTCGATAAAGTCGACATATTAATGCCACATTGTAAACAACACATTGACAACAAATTGTCTTTAATTTTTTATAAAATATATGTATGAGGAACTAATTTATTTAATTAATTAAAAAGGTAAGTAAAAATAAGGTGTTTATATATTTGATAAACGTATATTAACCAAAATATTAACTTTCAGTTGCAGACGGTGGTGGTTTATCCGAATATTTGCGGCATCCGCCACGCTTTTAATCGGTACTTGTAAAAATACATTACTTGGAATCCCCACCCAATGTAGGCCGCTTAAATTTTAAGGAACGCCATAAAGAACATAAAACAATTGGTCTCCGGGTCGCAGTGTTGGTTCAAAAGTGGACACCAAAGGAGATCCAGAAAATGACTTGAGGTTTTTGATTGCAGATTCCACACATGGTTCAGATCCATTTTTGGGTGGAAATAATATCATGCGAGTGAGACCTTATTGATATTATGCCATAGTTTTTTTATTACATTTAATTTTTTTTAGGTTTCCAATTTGTGGCAGAATGTGAAGTGATGTGGTCTATGTGATGGTGCTGTTCTTTGTTGATATTTGGTGGAGTAACAACAACAAAAGTATTTAAATGTAGTTTAGAATAGTAGTTTAGAATTTGAAGACTGATCGTAGAATTCGTTGGGTTAGTGGTAATTCAGCATCTACACTAGAGCACCCACAAAATGTATGGGATGTGCAAAAGTGTATTTTTTATCGCTCCCCGCTCATTTTCGGTTGAGATGGGAGTAAAAAATAATATCTATCCAGAAATTGGACTTCTAGGTTGCAAACAGACCAAGCAGTTTGAACTTTTGGCCTCAAAAATGGGCTAAAAAACCTTTATAGATTAATTTGGCTGTAAAATAAAAGTTTTTCGCAATTAACTTTCATAACAATTTTTATGTAGAATTAAAATGCAAAGATTTTTCTCTCATACTGTTTAGACCTAAATATGTCCGATCGCGGTGTTTTAAGCGGTTAAAGTCAAAATTTGGGTCAGAACTTTTTTTTAAAAAATCCTCGTAAATTTTTAAATTGGGGAAAATTTGAGCTCTTTGCACAATTCACTAGGGTATTGAATGTACTTTTCCAAAAATTTTTTTTTTGCAAAAATATATCGACCCTTCCATGAAAAAATCCCAAAGTTCTTCTCTGAATCTCTTTTTTTTACCATTCAACCTCAATATAGGCGAATACTCACTTTGTAATTCCGTGAGTTTCGCACCGAAACATCTGTCTAGGATTTCCCTAAACACATATGGGGTATTCAGTGCCAAATTGGACACTTTGAAAATTTTTATTTTAGATTTTTTAATTATTTTTAAATTTTTTTTAAAACCCATTAAAACCCCCATCCAAGTTAGTTTTCAAAATTTTTTAATTACCCGTTCCAAAGATATCGAATTTTCAAAAAAAAAACAACTATCGTTTTCCGTATTTCTATCAAAACAAATTCAAAAATGGTCAACATTTTTTTTTTAATATTACTTCTAATCGACCTTTTTCTTGAATTTATTATTATGTTTTTAGAATCTATCTAACAGGCTTTCAAGGTCATTTGTGTTTAAATAAAAGATTATTTATTTATGGTTTCATCCTACGTTTCGTTGGGATTTTCCAACTTCTTCGGGGATTCTGAATTTATTAAATCTGGCAACGACACAGAACACAAGTAAAATAATATTTAGTAAACAACTATAATAAAGTTACACATTACAATAAACAAACTTACATTTAATCTTTGATAAATTTACATTTTATAATAAAAAACACACACGTTTTACAACATAAAACACGAAATTGTTTTAAAATTAATTGAAAAATAAATAAAAAAATAATTAAATATCACAGTTTATAATTGTTTAGAGTATCACAGTTGAACTAAAACTAAGTTATTGCGATTGTGTAATTTGCATTTGTACCGTCTTTGTCTTCCTTTCTATTTATTGCATTGTTTGATTTTTCTTGTATTCGGAGACTTTCCAAAGTGTATCGTTTGTTTGTATTTTTCTCTTTATTTAATATTTTAACTCCTTCAATATCAATATAGTGTCCAGTATCAAAACAATGCGTTGATAAAGCTGTTGATAATTTTTGTTTGTTTATATCAGTTTCATGCTCTGCTATTCTCGTGCCTAAGCTTCGTTTAGTAGTCCCTATGTATATTTTTCCACACGTTTCGTCTTCTTTGCCTACACATGTAATTTCATATACTACGTTGCTTTGTTCGTTTTTGTGAATTTTAGTTTTTGTTTTTGTGAATAATGCAGAGATTGTTTTGTTAGGCCTATGAGCTAATTTGACTTGTTGATCTTCTATAATTTCTCTGAGTTGTTGATTTTCGGTGAGTTTTGGTAAGTATGATAAACTGTAATACTTAGTGTTGCCAGATGTATTGTTTGTGGTATTTTCCCTAGATTCTTTGTTACTTAATTTGTGTAGTAAATTATTTATTATATATTTAGGATAACTATTTTTTGTTAGGATGTCTTTAATTTTAAAAATGTTTTTAGACATAAACTGTTCATTACTTATTTTCATTACTGTTGTTATTAAATTTGTTGCTGTGTTTATTTTTTGTTTTAAAGGTTGTGTTGAATTAAAGTTTATCAGGCGTCCAGAAGCTATCGTTTTAGTATATTTTTTTTTTAATTTTTGTTTTTTTATTAAAAATTTCTTAGTGTTCTAATATGCGATTTTTAAATGATTGCACTCTTTGTTTTTTTTTTCAATCTTTTCTTAAAATTTTTTATTTGATTTTTTTTTAATTTTTTGTGGTAAACTTAACATTTTCTTAAAGTTATAAGCTTAAGTAGATCGTGGGATTATGGTAATATATAAAAAAGAATTAAAAATAAAAAGGTAATTAATATATTCAGCGGTTTTTGAGTTTTTTTTGTTGTCTTCCAATCTTTATTAAAACACTTTGACGAAAAAAAGATAAAATTTTAACAAATTATTTAGAATTTGGACCATTTTTAAAGAAGTGATAAGTAAAAAACAGAAAAAATCGTTTTTTTTTATAATTCCATATTTTTTGAACGGATTATCAAAAAAGATATCAAAATTTATATATATACTATGTGGAATCCTAGACTTATCTTTCGTTGCGTAAAAAACGCACTTACAAAGTGAATATACCCCCATAACGTGGTTGGAGGTCAAAAAAATTGTGGTTTAGAGTAGGATTTTGGCAATTTTTCATGGAAGGGTCGATATATTTTTGCAAAAAAATTTTTTTGGAAAACTACATTCAATACTCTATTAAATTATGCAAAGAGCTAAAATTTTCCCCAATTTAAAAATTTATGACAATTTTTAAAAAAAAGTTCTCACCCAAATTTCGACTTTAATCGCTAAAAACACCGCTATCGGACATATTTAGATCAAAACTGTATGAGAGAAAAATCTTTGCATTTTGAATCTACAAAAAAATTGTTATGAAAGTAATTTGCGAAAAACTTTTATTTTAAGAGTTACAGCCAAATTAATCTATAAAGGTTTTTAGCCCATTTTTGAGGTCAAAAGTTCAAACTGCTTGGTCTGTTTGCAACCTAGAAGTCCAATTTCTGGATAGATATTATTTTTTACTCCCAACTCAACCGAAAATGAGCGGGGAGCGATAAAAAAAAACAATTATGCATATATGGGTGCTCTAATCTACACCCACCACACAATTATTAACAGTTTCTGTAGAAAAAATTCTTTAGAAAAATAGTCTCACAATATGGTACTTTCTATAGAACAATTGTCTCAGAATCTGAAAATTGTTCTAAAGAAAAATTGTCTTAGAATCAAAGATTTTTTCTATAGAAAAATTGTATCAGAGCCTGAGACTTTTGTCACAGAATCTAAAATTTGTTCTGTAGAAAAATTGTGTCAGAATCTGAGATTTTTTTTTTTATAGAAAAATTGTTTAAGAATTTACGATTTTTTTATAGAAAAATTGTTTCAAATGCAAGACTTTTTCTATAGAAAAAATTTCTCAGAATTAGAGAATTTTTCTATAGAAAAAATTTCTCAGAATTACTGAATTTTTCTATAGAACAAATAACAAAGAATCTGACAATATTTCTAAAAATATCTTAGGATTTGAAATTTTTTCTATAGAAAAAAAATCTCAGAAACTTAAAAATTTTCGATAGAAAAAATGGACGGAGTTTGGGCATTTTTTTATAAAAATGTTTCTTAAAACATTTGAAAATTTCGCAAAAACATTTGTTCTATAGAAAATTTCTCAGACAATTTTTCTATAGAAAATTTCCCAGAAAAAAAATTCTCAAAGAAAATTTGTATATATAAAATTTTACAAAGGCACTTTTTCTATAGAAAATAACTAAAGACAATTTTTCTATAAAAAAATTCTTATTTTCATTTCTGAAAGATGGTTTTCTATAGTAAATTTCTGAAAGACAATTTTTCTTAAGAATTTTTTTTATAAAAAATTTCTCATACAATTTTTCTATAGAAAATATGTATTAAGACAATTTTTCTTTAAAAATTTCTCAAAGTCAATTTTTCCATAGAAAATTTCTAAAAGACAATTTTTCTATAGAAATGTCTGAAAGACAATTTTTCTACAGAAAATTTCTGAAAGACAATTTTTCTATAGATACTTTCTAAACAAAAAACATCTAAAGAAAAGTGGTTTTTGCGAAATTTTTTACAGAATAATTTTCTATAGAAAAACCGTCTTTTTTATAGAAAAATTATCTTTAAGAAATTTTCTTTACAAAAATTGTCTTTGAAAAAGTTTCTATGAAAAATTGTCTTTCAAAAATTTTCTATAGAAAAAAATGCATTCAAGACATTTTTTAAAGAAAAATTGTATTTGAAAAATTTTTTATTGAAAATTTGTCTTTGAGAAAGTTTTAATAGAAAAATTGTCTTTAAGAAATTTTCTATAGAAAAATTGTCTTTCAGAAATTTTCTATAGAAAAATTGACTTTCAGAAATATTCTATAGAAAAATTGTCCTTGAGAAATTTTCTATAAAAAATTGTCTTTTAAAAATTTTTCTATAAACAAATTGTCTTTGAGAAATTTTTTAGAAAAAATTGTCTTTCAGAAATTTTCTACAGAAAAATTTTCTTTTAGAAATTTCCTCTGAAAAAAAATTGTCTCTCAAAAAAATTTTTTTTCAGAAATTTTCTATAGAAAACCTGTCTTTTAGAACTTTATATAGAAAAATTGTTTTTCAGAAATTTTCTGCAGAAAAATTGTCTCTCAGAAATTTTCTATAAAAAATTGTCTTTGAGAAGTTTTTTATTGAAAAATTGTCTTTGAGAAAGTTTCTATAGAATTTTTTTTTTTTAAATTTTCTGTTAAAGAATTATCTTTGAGACATTTTCTATAGAAAAATTATCTTTAAAACATTTTCTATTGAAAAATTGTCTTTGAGAAATTTTCTGTAGAAAAATTGTCTTTGGGAATTGTCTTTGAGAATTTTTCTATGGAAAATTGTTTTTCGAAAATATTCTCTAGAAAAATTTCTCTCAGAAATTTTCTGTAGAAATATTGTCTAAGAAATTTTCTGTAGAATAATTGTCTTTGAGAATTTTTCTATGAAAATTGCCTTTCAGAAGTGTTCTATAGAAAAATTGTGTTTGAGAAAGTTTCCATAGAAAGATTGTCTTTCAGAAATTTTCTACAGAAAACCTGTCTTTCAGAAATTTTATATAGAAAAATTGTCTTTGAAAAAGTTTCTGTAGAAAAATTGTCTTTGAGAAATATTCTATAGAAAAATTGTCTTTCAGAAACTTTCTATAAAAAATTTTCTATAGAAAAATTGTTGTTCAAAAATTGTCTATAGAAAAATTAACTTTTAAAAAAAATTTCTTCCAGAAATTTTCTATCGAAAAATTTTCTATAGAAGAATTGTATTTCAGAAAATTTCTATCGAAAAATTATCGTTGTGGAATTTTCTATAGAAAAATTATCTTTTTTTATTTGGTTTAAAACCAATTTTCTATAGAAAAATTGGTTTTAAAACATTTTCTATTAAAGAATTGTCTTTGAGGAATTTTCTGTAGAATAATTGTCTTTGGGAAATTTTCTATAGAAAAATTATCTTTAAAAAAAAGTTTTCTATTAAAGAATTATCTTTGAGAAATTTTTTATAGAAAAATTGTCTTTGAGAAATTTTTTATAGAAAAATTTTCGTTAAGAAATTCTCTGTAGAAATATTGTCTTTGAGAAATTTTCTATAAAAAATTAGCTTGAAAAAATTTTCTATAGAAAAATTGTCGTCAAAAACTTTCTATAGAAAAATTATCTTTCAGAAATTTTCTAAAGAAAAATTGTCTACCAGAAATTTTCTATCGAAAAATTTTCTTTCAGAAATTTTCTATAAAAAAATTGTCGTTCAGAAAGTTTCTATAGAAAAACTGTCTTTCAGGAATTTGCTATAGAAGAATTGTCGTTGAGAAAATTTCTATAGACAATTTTTCTTTAAGAAATTTTCTATAGAAGTATTTTCTTTCAGAATTTTCTGTAGAAAAATTGTTTCTCAGAAATTTTCTATCAAAAAATTGTCTTTGAAAAATTTTCTATAGAAAAATTGTCTATTAGAAATTTTCTATAGAAGAATTGTCTTTGAGAAATTAAAAAAAAATTGTCTGTTAAAAATTTTCTATAGTAACTCTGTCTTTTAGAAATTTTTTATAGAAAAATAATCTTTCAGAAATTTTCTATAGAAGAATTGTCTTTCAGAAAGTTTCTATAGAAAAATTGTCTATCAGAAATTTTCTAAAGAAGAATTGTCTTTAAGAAATTTTCTATAGAAAAATTGTCTTTGAGAAAGCTTCTATAGAAAAATTTAGTTATCACTGATCATGCTAATACCTACTTTACACTATCACATTTTTCCATTATACACATCAAAATTTACCAACTTCCAAAAGATTAATGGATTATGTTTTGATTGAAACCTAGTCGTATCTAATAAAAGAACAATTTCTGGCCAAAATTTTTTTAAAAATATTTCGCTAACATGGTGAAATTAAGCTTGTATAATTGAAAAGTATAATAGTGTAAAGTGGGTATAAGTATGTATTTTAAGCTTGTTAGTATTTATATTTTATTATAAAATTGTCCTTTTTATTAAAAAAAATATTAAAAATAAATGTAATTAAAATTTATAATATTGAGCATTTTGTATGGAAGGGGATATATAAAACTATTAAATCAACCTAAAAAAAATACGTTATTTGACCAATCAAACTGTATCATTTATTTAAATATAGTGGTTAAATAAACAAAATTAAATTTGAAATAATGCTTAAATGCATTTTGTAAGTTTACCTAAGTTGATTCAGGTAATATGCAAAGAAACTTTTCAAGTTGGATTCCTGCGAAAAATCTTAGGTAAATTATACCAAAAAATTAAATAATGTCACAATTGTTTTTTTTTGGGTGCAGAATTCAATAGATAAAACAAAAAAGAAAAAACAACCCTGTTCGTTCGTTTTTTTTTTTATTATAACGAGTGAACGAGTGAGTTGGTAGCAATGTGAAATGTGTTTTGTCTCTTATAAAATTATTTAATGTGTTTGTTTCTTATAAAATTATTTAATATTATAAAAATAAATAAAAATAAGATCTGATCTGTAACTATTTGGTAAGTAATAAAATACATTGATTACTTTATGTATTCATACTATATTAAAACGTTTTTTGTTTTTTTTTTAGGATTTTGTTTTGGTATCATCAAATAACTGGAGAATGTCTAATGAGTGCATAACATGAATAAACGAAGTGTGTGTGAAAATCTTTGTGAAAATCTTCAAATATTGCAGCATAAAAAGCCGAAAATAAAAAAAATATTGTGATTTATACTTAATAAAAGAATATTAACAAATAACAACAAGCTTTTTTTTAATAATAAAATTTCTTATATTAACAAAAATATGAGTTGAATTTACATAAAATACGAGTTGATTAACAAAAAAACGAGTTGATCAACTTTTACAAAAACTGACAACAATTTTTATTGAAATCAACATAAATATTTGTAGGGTCAAAATCAACAATGATTTCTGTTGAATTTACAACGATTTTCTTTGGGAATACAATGATTTTTGGTTGAGTGTATAATGTTTTAGAAACAGTTTTAATACTATATAAGAGGATCTTTTAAAATTATATCTTCTTCAATATGATCTTCACTTTCTTGGCTTGTTGAAGATGATAGGGAAGAGTCTAATAAATTCTCATCACCAGAGTCTAGTTCCAATGGATCTTCTTCGGCTAATACTCGAATAGTATGACATTCGGTGCACGGATTCATGGGATCATATAATTGGCCAGCAAATTTCCAGAATTCGCTTAATATACTTGTAAAAAACGGCAATAAGTGAAACAAATTAATAGAGTTGCCGAATTTCCAACAAATTTCAGCTTAATGAGGTAAACTTTTCACAAAATATGAAAGCTTAGAAATGAAAACAAGCTGTTTTTTAAGCAACATGAGCGATTTTTAAAAATGGAACTTTTTCAACACTTAAATCAAAATAATATTCAAAAAAATAAATAAATTATCAATGTTCAACATTTGATATCTCCGGTTCTATAAGGGTTAATGGGTCGAACAAAATGTCAAATTAAAGCTTAATATCTAAGCTTTAATCCTGGTTCCACAAATATATAGGCTAATAAGGCATAATTTTGAAATAAAATTATTTTACTGCAAAAAGTCCAGTTTAAAAATTTAAAATTAGCTGTTGCTCCCCAATGGGTTAATGGATCCAATTTTTTTAAATGCCATATTAAAGGTATTTCAAAAAGCTTTCGAATGAAACCAATTTCGACCAGATCGGACCATTATTTCATAAGATATTTCCAATTATAGCTCCAATCTTTGGAGGCCCATAACTCGGAAACCATGGGCCTCCGACAAAAGTTTTTTTTTTTGGACTCACCTATTTCATCCCTATTTCTGAAAAAAAAAAAAAAAGGAGCAATGTCTGCCAACTAGACTTGTTCCAAAAATTTAGTTCCATTAACCCATTGTGGCACAAAACCAAATTTTTGATTTTTAAACCAAAGTTTTTAGAGAAAATGCGTTATATTTCAAAATTGTGTGTCATTGAGGCATGTATTTATACGACGAGATTTAAAGCTTAGATAATAAGCTTTCATTTGAGCTTTTAATGGACCTTTTAACCCTTATAGAACCGGAGTTATTGACTCATAACCATTGACCCCGCTTATATATTAATAAAAAAAAAAAACTTTATTTAGCGAAGCCGCTTAATTAATATATGAAAATTAAAATCCCTAAGCCCGTCCGAAGGCCGGCAACCCAGAAAACCTTTTAAGGCAAAAAAAAAATAAACTACACAGAGGTCTGGTATATATATTCAAATATGTTTTCTAATGTTTAAACGTAAATAACTCCGGTTCTATAAGGGTTAAAAGGTCAAATGAAAGCTCAAATCAAAGCTTAATATCTAAGCTATAAGCCTAGTTATAAAAATAAATACCTTAATAGGGCATAATTTTAAAATTTTACCCCATTTCTTCAAAAACTTGGTGTGAAAAATCTAAAATTTAGAGTTGTTTCACAATGGGTTAATGAATCCAAATTTTTTAAAATGTCAAATTAAAGGTATTTGAATAAGCTTTCGAATGAAACCAATCTTGGTCTGATTGGACCATTATTGATGAAGATATATTAAATTCGATATCCGAACTTTGGAGACCCATAACTCTGGAACCACGGGCCGCCGACAATTTTGTTTCTTTGTTGAACTCACCTAAATCATCCCTATTTCAAAAAATTAGACTTGTTCCGAAAATTTAGCCCATATAAAATTTTATTTATTTTTACCACCACTTCACAACAGCTGTTGTTATTATTTGTATTTTTGTTTACATAAAAAACATCCCTGATCTAATGAAAATAGTAATTTTTTGAAATTTTTCAAAACACAAAAATTACATCCGTATGTCAACATTTTCCTCTCCGTATTGACAAAAAGTCTGTTCGTATTTGTATGTTGAGTATTTAGACGATGAAAAAAATTCTCTCCGCATGAATTTTTGACAGGTCGTTTTACAAGCAGTGAAGCAAGCCGATGCTAAATTTTCGGCGGCGGCTAAAGAGCAAACATTTTCGGCGGCGGCGGCGTTTCGGCTGCGCGCCGCGTTTTTTTTAGAACAGCGCGGCTGAAAAAAAAATTCGGCTGCGCCGCTATTGTATAGTAAAAAACGGTTTAAATCTAGGCATATTAATCACTAGGGCAAGTACTTCCATGAAAATGCATGTTTTTACTCGGCACTCTAAACATAACATAAATTAAATATCTATCCGAATCAATAAATTTGCAATAAAATGGCATCGATTTGTAGTTGCATATTTTTGCATATTTTGGTATAAATGCATATTTTTGCATATTTTCATATAAATTGAGCTTTTTTTAATTTTCATCCAAATTTTTTTAAAAAAATCATTTCAAAAACCTTCACATAATCCAAAACCGATCCACAATTTATTGTAAAAAAATATTATTTTCTTAGAGAAATGATATTCTGAGACATTTTTTAGGAAAATTGGTTTCTGAAAATAAAATTCTTAGATTCTTAAAAAAAAAATTAAATTTTCCTATTCTGAAACATTTTATTTGAAAAGAAAAACTATTTCAAATTTCAAATTTTCTTTCAGGAAAATTGACTCAGAAATGTCTATACAACAACTTTTGGTATTCCTCTAAATTTTAGCGAAATTGGCACAGTAGTTAAGAAGTTATGGACAAAACGCTTAACACGTTTTGAAAGAGATTGGTAGATACACAAATATTTTACAAAGTATTTTGTGAATCAAATAGTTTTTAAACTCAAAAAATAATTTACACTCATTAAATTTTTTTTTTCAAAAACTACTAAAGAAGTATTTGACTTGAAATTAAACCTTTTTTGGTAAAAATGTTTACACATTTTTTACGTCCAAGTCAATTTTTAATTTTCTTCCCGTTTAATTTTTTTGTTCAATTAAAATTTTTTATAACAAAATGTGTCAATAAAAAAATATTTTCTAATTAAAAGCTGTGTTCACTCAAAAAAACATTTGTTTAATATTGTAGAGGACTTTAAATTAGTTGAAAAAATCTAATTTATGTTACCAAAGCTCTTTTTTAATAAAATCAATTCATTTTGAATACATATTTTAAATTTTAAGTGCATATTTTTTAAATTTTATGTGCATATTTTTGATTTTTAGAAGCATATTATAGGCACATATTTTCGATTTTTAGATGCATGAAAGTACTTGCCCTATTAATCACGATACCCTACCGAACAAGTGGTCGATATAACATTCAGCATAGATGAGAACTTTAGGGATCAATTAATGGTTTAATTACTGTTTACATGGATGGACATCGCTAAATCGACCCAGAAAGTGATTCTAAATCGATCGCTATACTTGAAGTTTGGTTTAGGACCAATATTTCGGATAGTTACAAACACTAAGACAAACTCACAATATCCTGTACTTGAGATGGGCACATGAGCAGATTTGTGCGTGATTCACGCTTGAGTGTGGCTGAAACTCAATTTTACTCAAGTGGTTGTGAGTGAGTGGAAAAATAATTGCGTGAGTGAGTTTGCGTGAGTCATTTTTTTGCGTGCTTTATTTTCTCTTTATATTTTCTTTCATTCCAAAAAAAGCTATTTTTTTTTTTTTTTAAAAAAGTTTCGTGAGTGTGAGTGAAGTTGGTGTGAGTACTCGTGAGTGTGAGTCAAAAGTCACTCACGCGACCATCTATACCCTGTACAGCTGATGCCTGTGGCACAGACTAAATACAGACTCGACAGTAGAGTTTAACAGGAAAAAATGGGGAAAAACTAAGCGATTTTAGGAGAAAACACAGCGGTTTTTAGTCCGTTTTACGCTAACATGGCAACACTTTCTACGACTTAGGAGTGAGTGAAACAACAAAATCCGATCTGGCATCCATTTTTCTTATGGCGCGTTATATCAGTTTTCTCTTTCTAACCTAATTCGTAGAATAATTTGAAAATATTAACCATATGGTTAAAGAATACTTTTTTGACACCTGTCACTTATGTCGAGTCTGTATTAGTCTGTGCCTGTGGTGTAGGCATAAGCGTATCTAGGCCATTATTCTGGGGTGGGCAAAAGCCCCCCCCCCCCCCCTCTTCCGAACAATAAAAAATCAAAACAAAGCTAACTACTAACAAAGTTAACTACTATTTTCGTTAAAAATATATAAACATTAACACTACTCTACACGGTTTTTGCACAGACATGTTGGATACATTTTCTAAAGTATTTTGGCCTCCTAAACACGAATCTGTCATCAGAAAAGTTGTATCGAATCACCTTCTCGAGATAAAGGCATTTTCATTTTTTGTGGACTAAGGCCTCAAAACGAAAATTTTTTTAATATTGAAAAAGTGTATGTTAAAGTTATTCATATTTGTATTTATTTGAACTTGGTCCACAAAATTTAAAAATGGCTATATCTCGAGAAGGCGATTTGATACAATTTTTTGGTGTCAGATTCGTTTTTAGGAGGCAAACATTTTTAGGAAATGTGATTTAATCTTTTTTTTTTTAATTTTACCAAAAAAATCATAAAAATTGGTTCGAACAAATGTATGAAAAAAATATTCAAATTTGGTTCAATATTTTGACTTCTTTTGCAAATATTTCAGGATATCGTGGAACTATATTCAATTTGAGCTATCTGCTCGGTTGACGAAAATGAGTTTTTGATGGAAAAATGTTCGTTGGCGTAAGTGTCATCTATGGTATAAATTTCAGAACAAAAAAATTATTTTAAGACTATTTTATTGCAAAAATAGCATGAGCTATGTGAAACCATGTTTTTTTATAAATAAAAATTTGAGCTATCTACAGTATAGTTTACTAGAGTAAACTTTTAAATTTAAATTTTTTGATATTATCACTTTTTAGACGGGTTTTCCATCAATAAAAATAACGGCATAGTTTATTTTTGGAAAATTTCAACTCCTTTCCGCGGTTAAAAACGCGGTTTTTGACCCTTATTTCGATGCGGAGCAAAAACGGTTAAACTTTTTGCATATTTTTTTTTGCCCATTCGATTGTACACCAAACACAAGTGATATGACATTTTTCGCAAGCTTCATGAATGTTCCAAATAATGGCGATAAAGCGCGAAAAAATCTGTGATTTAAAAAAAAAACTTAAAAGTATTTTTTAACACCTGTACTGGAAGGGCTTAAAAAACTGAGAAATATGGTACCAAAATTATATTTTTATCATAATCCGTTAAAAAGTTATAAAGCTTTAAAGTCTATATTTAATGAGCTATCTGCTTAGGTTGATTAATTTCAAATAAAAAAGGTTGAGCTATCTGCTGTAACTCAGCGAATAATACGAATTTTTACAAACAAGGCACATGTAAAATTTAGTAGTAATTATTAATTAATATTGTAAAAGATCGAATGACAAAACATTTAAAAATACGCGAATGCGACGGTTTTTTTGCTCTCCTGAAAAGTTTTGTTTTTTTAGTTAGCTCAAATTGAATATAGTTTAACGATATACTTAATGGATTTTAGATTTTCTTTTTATTGGAGTGTCTACTTAACACATCTGTTTTGAACAGGAAATTTCTTGCAAACTTCGGATACTTATAAGGATATAACCATAAAAAGGATATTTTGAACATCCTTATAATATCCTGATGGTTTCCTTGATCGTACCGATTCCGGATTTCTTGCAAAAGTTAGGTAATTTTATTAGGAATTTGAATAAAAAAGATATGAATAACTTTTACATACATTAACTTTTTAAATATTAAAACATTTTCGGATTTTGTGTAAGATTTTACATTGAAAATAAATGCAAAGTGCCGTGGATCGCAAAATTTTTTTTAATTTATAAACAAGAGTTATTATTTCTCAGAAATAATAGGGACTCAAACCGAACTAATATACCTATTAAATTATAAAATATAAAGCCCAACAATATAAAACACAAATAAAACAGACAATTAAAATTCAGCAATTGCAATTAAATTTGAGAAAAGTTTAGTTGAAATTCAAATGAAATCTAGAAAAAAAGTGTTGAAACCGTGAAATTTCATTTGAAATTTAGAAAAGGTCAATAGTCATTCAGAAATTGTATTCTCAATTAGTTTTTCTGAGAATGCGAACTTTTTAATTGCAGTTGTGATTTCAATATTTTAATTGGACTTTTTTGAATTCCAATATGACTTTTAGAAATTTTAATATCCAAATAGAACAAAATTGAGGAATATGCTCTTTTTAATTTCAAAACCGCCAAAATCGGCTGGAGTTTGAGCAGCCGATCAGCCGATGATATCGGCGGCGGCGCGGCTGGTGGAAAAATATCGGCTTAGCGACTCAGCCGTCAGCCGCGCCGACCGGCTTGCTTCACTGTTTACAAGTCTGCCCATAGTGACATAGTAATCCATCGACCGTTTTGTAGATCTGGCATCACCAAAGATAATTGGAAAATTCTGGCAATGCCAAACTAAAGTTCAAACGCAAAGCAAAGAGAGACAAAAAACAATCTGCATTCTCACTGTAAAACTGGTATCTTCCATCTCGCTCACATTTCGATTTGTGATAAAATTTCGTAAACAATACCATATGGTTTTTGTTTACTACTTTTTCAAACGCCATTTGTTGGACTACTCTATGACTCTGAGTCTGCCAATCTAAATGGCCCTTTAACCACAGACTAAATACAGACTCGACAGTAGAGTTTTATAAGAAAAAATGGGGAAAAACTAAGCGATTTTAGGAGAAAACACAGCGGTTTTTAGTCCGTTTTACGCTAACATGGCAACACTTTCTACGACTTAGGAGTGAGTGAAACAACAAAAACCGATCTGGCATCCATTTTTCTAATGGCGCGTTATATTAGCTTTCTCTTTCTAACCTAATTCGTAGAATAATTTAAAAATATTAACCATATGGTTAAAGAATACTTTTTTGACACCTGTCACTTATGTCGAGTCTGTATTAGTCTGTGCTTTAACTGTACACGCAAAAAAAAAATCTGTGTAAGATTGAGCAATCCTACTTGGTAAAACTTTTTTCATACCAAAAAAAATTTTTTACCAAATTTTTGCTAATATTATGCTTGTCGATGTTAAAGTAACATAATTCATTTTTTATGTAAAATAACCAAGTAGCTTGCTCAATAACGCAAATTACCTGCACAAAAATTTATCGAAAGAAAACAACAAAAAAACAAAACAAATACAGACCGCCATTTTCATTTTGTATTTTTTTTGTGCGTGCGTTGTTCGTATATTTTTTGTGTTATAAAAACGTAAAAAGGAAATTGATATATAAAATAAATTAATACATAAATAAAAACAAATAATTAGTTTTCTAAAAGATAAATAAATGTAAGATAAAAGAATGTTAAAGTTAATTTTGCTTTCATCACTTAAAACACCATTCAATAAGAAAGACCAATGGAGTCCCAGACGTATGTTTCGATGAATAACAAATGGAATGATAAAGTGAGTATACCCGCATTCCGAAGACACCAATATGGTTTAATAGATTTTTAGTTAAAAATTGTCGGTGGAAAATTAAATCCTACACAACATTTATTATATTAATATGGATTTATTCTGTGAAAATTTTAAATTCAACAAATATACAAATTTTTACAAAAATTTATTGAAAATTTATTTTAGCATAAATGTGGTAATTTTTAGCATTATTTTTAGTCAGCTTTTCAAATAATTTTGGTATATTTCACCATATTTCTTTTGGTATATTTTACCAAGTTTTTGCTTAAATAGCATTAGCATTTTCTTCAAAATTTTTTACATAAGTGTTTTGGCTAAATTACGAAAACTACTTCGTCGGTTGTAGTTTTAGCATATTTTTGGTAAAATTATGCCAGATTTTTGCTCACTCCGACACAAGTTTTTTTTTGCGTGTACTTTCAAATTTCATACAACTTTACTACTGCTTTTACACTCATAGAAATATCTTAGTAGAAAAATTAGTAAACCCATTGTAGATCAAGTTTTACAGAATATTGCCGTATTCAACAAAAATTAATGTTGATATCGTTGAATAATCAGTAAATTTGAATCAACTATTTATAACGCTTATACAGAATTCAATAGATAAAACCAAAAAAGAAAAAACAACCCTGTTCGTTCAATTTTGTATTATCAAGTTGGTAGCAATGCATTGCAATGTGAAATTTGTTTGTCTCTTATAAAGTTATTTTATGTGTTTGTTTCTTATAAAAATATTTAATATTATAAAAATAAATAAAAATAGGATCTGATGATCAGATTCTGATCTGTAAATATTTGGTAAGTAATAAAATACATTGGTTACTTCATGTATTCATACTATATTATAATTTTTTTGTTTTTTTTTAAGGTTTTTGATTTGGTGTCATTAGAAAACTTGAGAATGGCTTACGAGTGCATAACATAAATAAACGAAGTGTGTGTGAAAATCTTGTTTAAATATTGCAGCTTAAAAGCCGGTGATAATTCTAAAAAATATTTTGTTTTATACTTAATAAAAGAATATTTACAAATAACAACAAGCTTTTTTTTCAATAAAATTTCTTATATCAACAAAAATATGAGTTGAGTTTACAAAAAATACGAGTTGATTTACAAAGAAACGAGTTGATCAACTTTTACAAAAACTGACAACAATTTTTATTGAAATCAACATAAATATGTGTAGGGTCAAAATCAACAATGATTTCTGTTGAATTTACAGCGATTTTCTTTGGGAATACAATGATTTTTGGTTGAGTGTAAGTTTAAGAAGTGAATAATTGTTAATCATTGCAAATTGTATTGCTTAGCTACACCGAACCAAATCTCGTAGGTAAAATCAACAAAAAATTTTTGTTGATCTTTGACAAAATTTCATCAATTTTTTTTTTAAGATTTTTAAGAAATCAACAAATTTTATTCAAATTGGCAATTTAACATCTTCTGAAGAGGTAAAATTGATGAAATTTTATCAAATTAATTAAAATGTTTTGTTTTGACGCCATTATTTTTTCTTCATTATGCACGCGTCATAAACATTTTGGAAAATTAATTTAATTTTAATTTACAATTTGAAGGTGGCTAACAACTTAGACATTTTTTGTGATCTCTACGAAACCAACAACTTACACTAGGTTATTTGAAAGGTATATTACATTTTTGAGCACAATGTAATTATTTATGTAAACTTTAAACTTTAAAGACTAAATGCATTAAATATCTTGTCTGCACGTCAAAAACCTAAAATTAATATTACTGTTTTATTCATATTGAATAAGAGTTTAAATTATTAATGAATTTGTAAATTTTTTGTTTGTTATACCTAATAAAAATTTTTAAGTTTGAGTATTTAATTGATATTTTGTTTTTTTTTTTAAGAACGATGTTCTTTAATGTGTGTGTATTCATAAATAATTTAATATAATTGCATTTTATGTTGTATTTATAGTATGTAAATGTTTATAAGAATTGTATTTAATCTATACAAATAAAATACTTTTTTATAGTGGGATGGACAATAGCATCAGATACAAATATATTAATTTGCGTGATATTATTTAATTAATATCACAAATTTGTCCCTTAAGGCTATTTTTAATTAATTTATTTGTATAATTCGTATAATTTGTTTATAAATATTAACAGCTTTACATAACAAACTGCAAATATATTAAATTATTTGTGAATACATACAAAAAATCATTTTTGCTATGGTAATAAAAAGTCGAAAATTGATAAAAAATCGTTGAATTGACGAAAACATTCTGTTAATATGAATATTTGGGTATGTTAATTTGAAGAAATTTATTCAAATTGAATAAAAAATTTTATTCAAATTAACGAAAATAATTCTGTTAATTTGACGAAATTTCATCAAACTAATGTCAAATATAAATTGACGAAAAATTTTATTCAAATCAACACCCCGTTTTTGTTAGCTGTATAATGATTGTTCATTCGTCAAATTAACATGCTTTTTCGTTGATATTACTGCCATATTTGGTTCGGTGTAGTGTTGTTTTAAATAGCGTTATACGGCGTTCACACTTGCTGTTTTGAAGTGTTTAAAAGTGAGATGTTTAAAAAAGTCTTTGTTCTGTATCCATTACGTTTTTATTCTGTTACTGGTGTTTTGTTAAACAACTTGTTTAAAGTCGCTAGTGTGAACTCCATATTAATTTATATAAAAGCAGTAGTAAAGTTGTATAAAATTTGAATGTACTATATTTAAACAAAAACACCACTATTGTCTTATTACGTGTTACGTACAAAAAAAAAACTAAAAATGGTTAGAAACAATTCAACATTAAATGGTATATATTTATACCCTACACCACACTGTGGTACAGGGTATAATGAGTTTGTGCTGATGTTTGTAACTACCCGAAATATTGGTCCTAGACCCACCTTTAAGTATACCGATCGACTCAGAATCACTTTTTGAGTCGATTTAGCGATGTCCGTCCGTCCGTCCGTCTGTCCGTCCGTCCGTCTGTCTGTCTGTCCATGTAAACGATACAGGTCGCAATTTTTAATCAATTGACTTGAAATTTGAAACTTAAGCCTCTCTTGGCCCAAGGACGAAGCCTATTGAAATTGGAAAAAATCGGTCCATATTTAGACCTAGCCCCCATACAAAGGTCCTCTTTAGTTTTGGCTCAAATGACTCTAATAACCGTATTGTAGAAGGTATCGCTTTGAAATTTGGATGGTAAACATGTTTTGTCTTCACATATCATCATTCCGAATTTCAAAGAAATCGGACCAGTTCTTCTTGTCTCAAATTTCATGAAAATAGAAAATATTTAATTAAAATTTTGTTTGTGTATGTTAAACGCGTACTTAAATAACCTTATCAAACCTGATAATCATCGGACCAGTTTTGGACTCAGGCCCCTTGTGAAAATTTTGCCCGATATTCAGTTAAAGCGGTTTATTGTCAACAAATAGAATAGTTTTCTTCACTTATTAAAGGTTTTACAACATATAGATCTAATCGATCCATGGGACCCATTTTCCGGGAAACCTTGGTGTAGGGTATTATATGGTCGGTCTTGACCGACTATAATTTTCTTACTTGTTTTAATTAATAATTCTGTAAAAATTCTAACTTATTATTCGAATTTACTTGCCTTCTGCTGTTTTTTATCTCCCTACACATCATAAGCAATAAACAACCACGTTTCCATTTATGCTTGCAAAAAAAAAAAACAAAAAATAATTTTGTTTAATATGAGATCTCGCGAGATCTCATTGATAGCTCATTTCATCTCAATCTCGTTTTATCTATCAGCTCATTTTATTTTTCATTTTCAATTTCAGCTCATCTCGTTTTCTGTTCAAAGAAAACAGAACACCATTTGAATAATCACGATATTGAGCTTTGCTGTGAAATTCATTTTTCGAAAAAACACAAAACGAGTAAACAAGAAACACAATCATTTCAGAGCAAAGAAAAAAAGAAGCAAATACAAAAATATCAATTTCTGTTAATGATTAAAGAAAGAGATGAAATGAGCTATTCATGGTGAGATAATACTTACTCTGGGACTTACTAATATTACTTGTGTAGGGTGAAACAAATTAAAGTGAATTTAACGCATTTAATGATAATTATAATTGAAAATAATTATGTATTTGTTTATGTTTTTTGTTTTTATATTTAACCAATTTAGAAAATTCCGCTAAATTCTTGTTTTTCGCGAAATTACAAATATTTAGTCTACACTCAACCAAAAATCATTGTATTCCCAAAGAAAATCGTTGTAAATTCAACAGAAATCATTGTTGATTTTGACCCTACAAATATTTATGTTGATTTCAATAAAAAATGTTGTCAGTTTTTGTAAAAGTTGATCAACTCGTTTTTTTGTTAATCAACTCGTATTTTATGTAAATTCAACTCATATTTTTGTTAATATAAAAAAATTTATTATTAAAAAAAAGCTTGTTGTTATTTGTAAATATTCTTTTATTAAGTATAAATCACAATATTTTTTTTTTTTTACCAAACCAACACCAACATTTCTATAAGTATAAAATATTTTTTTTATTTCCGGCTTTTTAAGCAGCAATATTTGAAGATATTCACACACACTTTGTTTATTTATGTTATATGCATCCATTAGCCATTCTCGAGTTATCTGATGATACCAAAACAAAATCCTAAAAAAACAAAAAACGTTTTAATATAGTATGAATACATAAAGTAATCAATGTATTTTATTACTTACCAAATATTTACAGATCAGATCCTATTTTGATTTATTTTTCTAATATTAAAGAATTTTATAAGAAACAAACACATTAAATAATTTTATAAGAGACAAACACATTGCTACCAACTCACTCGTTCACTCGTTGTAAAAAAAAAAAACGAACGAACAGGGTTGTTTTTTCATTTTTGTTTTATCTATTGAATTCTGTAGACGCCGTTGTACCAATTGAACCAACTTTACTGATTATTCAACGATATCAACATTAATTTTTGTTGAATACGTCATTATTCTGTAAAACTTGATCTACAATGGGTTTACTAATTTTTCTACTAAGATATTTCTATGAGTGTAGAAACAAATATTTAGTCTAGTTTTTTTAAGAAAATACTTAATTTTTGCTTTTTTCGGCTAAGTATTTGCTTTGTTTATTTTTTTTAGAATACTAAATCAAGTAATTTCTTAAAATCAAAATAACTTAGCAAACCGTATAAGCAATTAGTAAATGCTAGTTTTTATTCATACCACCCAATGATTTCTGTTGAATTGACAACGATTTTCTTTGGGAATACAATGATTTTTGGTTAAGTGTAGATTATTACGAACTCATTGGTCGTGCAAATGTTGTCGAATGTGTCTTCAATGTAAGGGCCCCTTTTGCCGTCAATAATTTTACATCGGCTACGTTCTCTAAACGCAACTAAAAACAAATGTGTATTTTTTATTATTGAATCATTTAACAGCTGATAAACAGAAAACTGGAATGCCATATTCTCAGTGTTCTTCAGTGTTATTTTTTTTTTTTGCAGTACAAATTGAAAATTAATTATACAACTTTATTGAATTTCACAATTTTTCATGTTTGCTAGACAAGTTTTCTCAATAACTTTATGTTGTAACAAACTGCAAACCTCGTCCGTCTTATTTGCAAAAAAAAGGTGAGTTCATAATTTTACATCGTAAAAAATACTTGTTTTCTTGATTACACATACATGCATACATATTTTACAAAAGCCATTCATCATTGTTATTCACGCGGAGAACAATTTTTACCACCTGCAACCGGAAAAAAATGAGCAATTCAATAACTTCCGAATTCGAGAATGTTAGTGGTGAATCTAGAGTGAATAAGATGCCACTTACAAGTCCATTGGGTTTGCAGCCCATATTAAGGTAGGTTGTTTTATACAGTTCGATTAAGATTAACGTTTGTTCAATACCTCTGCAGGGTCAATGATATTGAAAAAAGCCAACAAGACACACGCAACTACAGAGGTCTAAAATTGCAGAATGGTTTAAAGGTGTTGCTTGTTAGCGATTCCAATACAGATGTTTCTGCGGCGGCTCTGGCTGTACAAGTTGGGTAAATATAAGCAACAAAATTTCAACATCCTAATGCAGCTAATGTTAACGTCTATTTGGTTTAAAATAAATGTAGCCACATGTCAGATCCGGAAAACTTGCCTGGCTTGGCGCATTTTTGCGAGCATATGCTTTTTTTAGGCACAGAAAAATATCCAAATGAAAACGGCTACACAACATTTCTTTCCCAAAGTGGTGGCAGTAGTAACGCTGCCACATATCCTTTGATGACAAAATATCATTTTCATGTTGCTCCAGACAAATTGGACGGAGCTCTAGATCGATTTGCTCAATTTTTTATTGGTCCACTTTTCACGCCAAGTGCTACGGAACGTGAAATAAACGCAGTAAGTTAACATTACTAGATTAGCAGTAAAACTAACAATAGTGGTATTCGGAATATATAGATTTTTGACATTGACAAAAAAGGACTTTAATATAGCGCCTTAAGTCAAGGTTGAAGACTAATTTGGCCGAGTCCGTAAGATCAATTCGCTATTACAAATTCACACAATCCAGTTGTGTCATATAATAAATTACGGAAAATAAAGTGTCTGGGCTGCTTATTTGACCAAATGAGGTTTTCATCTTGAAGAGTAATGTTTAAGATTTGCCCTCGACTTATTTTTAAGTCGCCAACATATCGGGTTCATCCGCTATCAGTTGCCAAAAATGTCCAAAACAACGATTTTTTGAACTTTGATCCCAATTATCTCAAAAACCCGATGTGATAGAAAAATTTGGAGGGCGGATTTTTTGACCAGCAGAAAAATTATAATCAAGTGTATAAGGTCGCGTCAAAATGTATCCAGATTTGGATACATTTTGAAAAATTGGCTTAAGTCAAGTTTACCTCCACCCATCCAAATCTGATGAAACTTTGAGAATCGAATAAGGACTTCATTCTGAGTCGAGTGGTACCACTTTTGTCGGGGGCAAACGCCCACAAGAGGGTGGGCGTGGCCCTAAAGTTAAAACAAAAATAGCAATTTTCTCAAAAACTACTTTACATACATGGTTGATTTATGGCTCAAATTAAAGCTTATTTCAAGGCCTTTCTTTTGGTGTGCAAAGATGGGGGTTGCCATAGTTGAAAGTGTGAAAATTTTAAAAATTAAAAAAAAAAAAATGCTAAACTACGGATTTCTTGACTTTGCATCGATTATATGGTATGTTTTTTATGGAACTAAATTAAATCTAAGGTCAAGACCTTTCCACTGGTATATAATGTTCTGGAGTTTTTTTTTTATTTAAACCTTTTTTTTCCATTTAAATGTAAACCACTCGATTTTTAAAAAAAAGTATATGCGAAAGTATGGTATGCAAAAAAAGTGAGTCACAAACCCTATGGGGATTATGTCCGTTCCTTGTTGGGATTACGACCGAACTTTTTTCGGTCATAACCGCCAGTCCAAAGCAATTTTGGTCATAATCCCCATTTTCTGCAGAGAGGGTGGGTTTAATGCATGGAGTTTGTAATCCCTAAGCCCGGCCGAAGGCCGGCTACGCAGAAAACTTTTAAGTAAAAAAAAAAAATCTTTTAATTTTGGGGACTATGACCAACTAGTATAGAAGACATAATCCCCATAATGGGGATTATGGTCATTTGTTACGTGGTCATTATGCCCATAAATCTGAGAATTATGTCCGGTTTTTATTGGGATTATGTCCAATTAATTTTCGGTCATAGTCCCCACTACCATTATGGGGATTATGACCGAAATGAATTTGGTCATAATCCCCATAACGGTAATGGGGATTACGTCCGTGGGGATTATGTTATGTCACCCTTTTTGCATAAGAAAGGTTTTGAAATAAGCTTTAATTTGAGCTACTAATCAACCATATATCTTTAGTAGTTTTTGAGAAAATTCCAAAAAACGGTTTTACCTTTAGGGCCACGCCCACCCTCTGGAGGGCGTTTGCCCCCCAAAAAAATATTTTTTTTGAACTCAGTGGGGTCAGAGGTCAAAGGTCAAAAAATTTCAAAATTTTTCCATGGGTGGATGTAAACTTGACTTGTTCCGAAAAATTTTTGAAGTCCAGAAAATTGTTTTAAAATGTCACAGACACATTTGTATACCCTAAACCAAGCACTACTCTGTGTTACAGGGTATAATGACTTTGTGCTGATGCTTTTACCTACCCGAAATATTGGTCCTAGACCCATTCTAAAGCAAACCGACAACATATCGGGTTTATCCGCTATGAGTTGCCAAAAATGTCCAAAACAACTATTTTTTTAACTTTGATCCCAATTATCTCAAAAACCCGATGTGATAGAAAAATTTGGAGGGCGGATTTTTTGACCAGCAGAAAAATTATAATCAAGTGTCTGAAGTCCAGAAAATTGTTTTAAAATGTCACAGACACATTTGTATACCCTACACCAACCACTACTCTGTGTTACAGGGTATAATGACTTTGTGCTGATGCTTTTACCTACCCAGTTGGCAACGTCCTCGAGCCATCCTCAGTGACGGAGCGGTGACATGTCAGAGTCACTGCTGACATCCACAAGACATCTCTATGTACTGGGTTGAGGACAGTTTTATACAAATTTTCAAAATGTCCTCTCTCAAAGTCAGCAGTGGTCAGTGCTGACCTTCTGGGTACATGTCACCTAAGACTTCTTTGGGGAAATGTCTGACGTAGGTCATGCGAAAATACAACAAATTTTCGTATTTCCTTTAGTTCTTACTTTTATCCATTTTCCTTTATAAATTATCTTTCTCATATTTAGAAAAAACTTTTTGCCTTTTTTAGTCCCGACTGGATTTGAACCTGGAACCTCCAGTTTATTAGTCCCACACCTTACTACTTGTTCCAAACTTTATTTTGAGAATTGTTTGTCTATTTACTACTTTTATTCTACTTGTTAGATTTTGATTTTATTTTAAATAAATCGATAATATTGCCATCTTTTTGTTGGAAATTGAAGAGTTGCCCAGATTCAATATTCTAATTTAATATACTGCTATTCTGAAGACATTTATTTTTAGACGTCTTAGAGGAATTGTCAACACTCTTAAAGCAAACATTCAGTGCTGACAATGTTAGGACATGTCATCAAGGATTACCTATGATTTGTCAGAGCCTGAAGACATTTCCTCAAGGAATCACTGAGGAAATTTCCTTAGTGACACATTTTCCAACTGGGTACCCGAAATATTGGTCCTAGACCCATTCTAAAGCAAACCGACAACATATCGGGTTTATCCGCTATGAGTTGCCAAAAATGTCCAAAACAACTATTTTTTTAACTTTGATCCCAATTATCTCAAAAACCTGTTGTGATGGAAAAATTTGGAGGGCGGATTTTTTGACCAGCAGAAAAATTATAATCAAGTGTATAAGGTCAAAGTTATTCGTAGTAAATCGGTTTACTTGAATATGGGTCTAGGACCAATATATCGGGTAGTTACAAACATCAGCACAAAGTCATTATACCCTGTAACACAGAGTAGTGGTTGGTGTAGGGTATACAAATGTGTCTGGGATTTTTTAAAACAATTTTCTGGACTTTAATTTTTTTTCAAAATGTATCCAGATTTGGATACATTACTCGGTGTTACAGGGTATAATGACTTTGTGCTGATGTTTGTAACTACCCGAAATATTGGTCCTAGACCCCTTCTCAAGTAAACCGATTTGCTACGAATAACGATTTAGCGATGCCCGTCTGTTCATGTTAAGATTGTACGTTGTATTTGTCTAAAAAAAGGACTAACGGAATTGGAATCGGTCAATGTTTACACCTAGCCCCAATACAAACTTTTCCTCTAAATTTGATTAGAATTACTATACCAACCGTATTTTAGGTATCCCCTCGAAATTTAGCAGGTAAATGTATTTTGTATTCATAAATGATCATTACAAATTTGAAGTGATTCCGAACAGTTCCACTTGTAGTCCCTACACAAACCTTCCTTACGATAGTTATAGAAATCTCCCAAAATTCATTAAAAAAAAGAAGAAATTTGCTTACAATTTTAGTTTTTTATGTGATTTTCGTGTACTTTGGTTACCTGATTAAGTTTAACTATAACACCGTCCGACAGCCGTGAACCTAATGATATACGTCTTAATGAAGAGATCAAATGGAGTAAAACTGTATTTAAAGTTTTTCATTTCGTGATTCTGTTTCCTTTTAAAAGGACTACAAATTTTTAAAGGATGACATTTTGTAAAATATTTTTTAAATATTTGTATTTGTCTTATAATGTTACTATTGATTGTAAATGAAAGTCGAGAATCTTCGCTAATTTTTCCATTTTGCCATATCAGGACAAATGATGTAAATAATATCCTTTGTATCAAAATATTTTGTTAAAAATTTTAAATGATATTTAAGGACAAAGTTTTGAAAGAACATAACTTGCCTCCTTTTTTCTAAAATGTCAAAATAATAAAATGGGAAAATTAGCGCAAATCCTCTTCTTTAATTTGCCGTCACTAGTGTCATCTAAGGACAATTACAAATATTTAAAAAATATTTTACAAAAATTAATCCTCTAAAATTTTGAAGTCCTTTAAAAAGGAAACATGATCACGAAATAAAAAACTGTAAATGCAGTTTTACTATACTTAATCGCTAGTTTCAAATGTATACTCTCCAGGACGTGTTTAACGATTTTTTTTCTTTTTGTCGGACTGTGTAATAAGACCATTTTTGGGATTAGTCCCTAATACAAAAAATTTGTACGATATTCAGTTTAATCAGTCTATTAGCCGGAGTATTTTTTTAAATGCTATTAAGAAAAAATAAATTTAAAAAAACCGTAGTTCGGAAAAAAATATTAAAAATTTTAAGTCTCGGACACAAAAAATTTTTGATTTTTTTTTGTTTTAAAAAAATCTTTAAACTTTTTTTTTTTTGTAATTATAATTTCATACTACTTTATACACAAAAAATAAAGTGCTTTGCCGGGACTATTTTTTATACGGTTGACAGTTTTTGAGTTATTATAAAAATGATAAAAGGAAATGACTTCTCAGTAGTGTTTATAAAAAACCGACATTTTTGAAAACCGGTTTCTCGGTTAACCGAAATTCAGCTTTTTCGGTTAACCGGTTTTCTCGGTTAAACCGGAATAAAAAAACCGGTTAACCGTTTTTTTTTGTTTAACTGACAAACCCAAAAAATACTTTAACATTGCTAATTTTTAACATATTTGTTTCTTTCAGCAAAGTTAGCAACTGTTATCCTTAAAAAATAGCGATATTTAAATACGGTGCTTTATTTTCCCATATTCACCGGAGCTTTAATTTTTGTTGGTTTTATTTAAAAAATACATCAATTCGTTATAAATTGTAGTATCGTATTTTATACTGATGTTCTTTTATTGACATTTTCTCCATTAACAGGAATTTTAGTACCTGGTAAACAGTCACTTATTAAGTTTTCAATGAAACTGCCCAAAAAATGCTTATAGCGGCGAGTAATTCAAATATTTACCAGATTCGGAATAAAATTTTTATTTGGAAAATTGTTTCTCGAAGACAAAAAGTATTTTAGACTTTCTTTCTCACGGATTTTCATGAAATTTTAATTAATATTCGCAAAATATTCTCTTTGAATGTTTAAAAAAAACCGGTTAACCGATAGAAAAAAAACCGGTTTTCGGTGCACCGGAATTTTTCAATTTCGGTTAACCGGTTTGTAAAAAAACCGAAGTTTTGGGAAAAAACCGGTTTTTCGGTTAACCGGTTAACCGGTTTATAAACACTACTTCTCAGCTATTAAATATTTTTCAGTTCTATACGTTTAATTTTCCATAGCTTAAAAAAGTTTTATTTCGGCTAGTGGGCATTATTAAGGTTAACTCACATGCACGCACACAAGCTTCACTCACACTTACGTTGACTCACTATACAAAAAAAATTAAAATTTCAAAAATCTAACAACATTTTTAGCAACATTTAAAGTTTTGCCAAATATTCTAAAATTTGTTTGACTTTTTCGGGGAAAAAATTTAAGTTTAGCCAAATTTTACATAAACTCTCATAAAAGTGAAATATTTTTCTTTTTGATTTTAATATTCTGATTTAACTAAATATCAGACGAAATTTTCAAATGGTGGGATTGTTAAAAAATGGTCCAACTGTAATCAGATTTGATTAGGTTATTAAAGTTTTGTCAATCAAAAAAAATATTTTTTTCTTACAACAAAAATTTTTTAGTTCGAATTTTTGTACAATTTTTTTATGTTAAACAAAAAAAGTGATTTGGCATTTTGGAGGGTATTCATGGATTACCAAGTCGAATTTAATGTTTTACTTGTTTATCTTTCAGGTCAATTCCGAGCATGAAAAGAATCTTTCTAGTGATGTGTGGCGCATTAAGCAAGTCCATAGGCATTTAGCCAAACCGGGCCATGCTTATAAGAAATTCGGAAGTGGAAATAAGGCTACCCTATTCGAAATTCCTAAACAAAATGATATTGAAATAAGGGAAGAATTGTTAAAATTTCACAAACAGTGGTATTCCTCCAACATAATGAGTTTGGCCGTTATTGGAAAAGGTACATTTATACATATTTGTTTTTATTTTTATATGCAAGCTAAATATAATTAATTTTAATATGTTTATAGAATCCTTAGATGAACTTGAACAAATGGTAATGACAAAGTTTTCTGAAATTCAAAATAAAGAAGTAGAAATTCCAAAATGGCCTAGAGAACCATATGATGATGATCAGTACGGTCAAAGGGTGAAAATTGTGCCAGTAAAAGATTTGCGATCACTTACAATAAGCTTTACTACGGATGATCTCACTGAGTTATATAAATCTGCGGTTAGTGATTTGAATATATGGGGCATTCCATGTCAAATCGGACACTTTGAAATTTTCCTGGGCAAAAAATTTGTAGAATCGATAGAAGTTTTACACAAAAAAATTTAAAAAAAATCAAAGAGTACAAACATTTTCAAAAATAAGATTGAAATTTTAAAACTTAAAAGTCGCATACAAGAGCGCTTTTAAGAATCTTTTGGGATTGATTTTTAAAAAGTACATAAAAAAACAAAAATTTTGAAAAAAAAAAATTGAAATTTGGACCATTATTGAAGAAGTTATGAGTAAAAGAAGTTTGAGTAAAGGAACAAACTACCAGTTTTTAAAAATTCGATATCTTTTGAACGGGTCATCAAAAAAATCTGAAAATTTACCACGAAGGAGTTTTCGAAGTGTACTAAAAACTGTAAACAAATTGGGAAAATCTAAAAAAAAAAATTTTCAAAGTGTCCGATTTGACATGGAATGCCCCATATGTATAATCTAAAATCAAAAATACGATTTAAAATTTTTTTTTTCTTTATAGCCTGATAACTATTTGTCTCATTTACTTGGACATGAAGGCAAAGGAAGTATATTGTCCGAATTGCGAAGGTTGGGATGGTGCAATGAGTAAGTTTCCGTATTCGTTGTGAATTGGTTGATATTTTTTGCTTTAATTCTAAATATTCAGTTTGTTGGCAGGACATCAAAATACTTTGAATGGCTTTGGATTTTTTGAAATTTTTGTAGACCTAACAAAGGAGGGTGTTGATCATGTTGATGATATTATAAACATCGTATTTCAGGTGGGTTTAACTTTATACAAAAAAAAAACACTCAACTTACTACTTACAACATTTATTGCAATATTATTCATAGTATTTACGAATGCTACGTGAACTTGGGCCTCAAAAGTGGATTTTTGATGAGTGTGTAAAAATCAATGAAATGCGCTTTCGATTTAAGGAAAAAGAGAAACCCGAAAATTTAGTAACTCATGTTGTAACTTGCATGCAGGTAATAATTTCTAATGATTCCATTTTAAATGATAACATTTTATAATGTTATGGATCTTAGGTTTATCCATTAGAACAAGTTTTAACTGCACCATATTTAAATGATGAATGGAGGCCAGACTTGATTATGAAATTACTTAATGAATTGGTGCCGTCCAAGTGTCGCATAGTAGTAGTCGGACAGAGCTATGAAGATGAAGCTACATTGGTAGAACCATATTATCAAACTAAATATGCAACAAGACGAATTGATAAAGAAACTTTAAAGGTAGGTAGAGCCACTTTTAACATTTGTCACTTCCGAGTTAACTTAACACTTTTGTAGAAATGGGAAACTTGTGATCTCAATAAAAACCTAACTTTACCATTGGAAAACGCCTTCATACCGGAACAATTTGATTTGGCACCATTCGACAGCGATATATCTAAACATCCTTTGATTATAATGGATACTCCTATATTGCGCGTATGGCACAAACAGGATAATTTCTATTTGAAACCTAAAGCATGCATGTCTTTTGATATGTCAAATCCAATCGCTTATTTGGATCCATTAAATTGCAATTTGAATTATTTAATGGTTGCCCTTATAAAAGATCAATTGAATGAATATCTCTATGACGCAGAATTAGCTGATTTAAAGCTTCAAGTTGGCCCCAGATCGAATGGCATTGATGTAAGTAGACCATACAATTTAAAAGTCTGTTAGTAATGTAAGCATTTTTTACAGTTCACTATAAGAGGTTATAACGACAAACAAGTAGTTTTATTAGAAAAACTTCTTGACCATCTGTTTGATTTTAACGTAGACGAGAAACGGTTCAATATTCTAAACGAAGAATACAAACGTTCCCTGAAAAACTTTAGTGCTGAGCAGCCTTATCAACATTCAATTTACTTTTTGGCCCTGCTATTAACGGAAAATGCCTGGGCAAACAGTGAGCTTTTAGATGCAATGGAATGTAAGATCAAAAGTATATTAGAAACCTTTAACAAGGATGTTAGAGTAACATAGGATGTCCAGTAGGGATAAAACTTTTGAACATTTTTTGAAAATATCAAATCGGCCCTATGCAGGCGGTATATATCATATAAAAGTATGAAGAATATCGGTCTCCCCTTTTCGCTGGCTTAAAAAAAGTTTCCGCATAAACCTCTTTGAAGTTTGATATATACACATTTCTTGAAACAATAAATTTAAGCATCAATATTAATACCAGAGACTAACATTTAACAATTTTCCTACTAAATATCAAAAAAAAAAAAAAAAGGAAAAACGGACGCATAGTGGGGCAATATGGACTTTTTTTGTATTTTTTTTTTTTTTTGTGGGCTAAAATTTTTAACTGATTTTAAATATTTTTTTTACTGCTTATAGTTTTATTTTTAGCGTTTAACAGCGAAAAAATATATAGAAATTTTAATAATATGTATGTATGTAAAAAAAAAATATTTCAAAAAATTTTTTTTTTCTAGATAGGGTTTTAGAAAAAGAGGTTTATGTGGAAGGTTTTTGTTTCGAAATGTTCCAAGTAAAGTGGTTTCAGTATCAGTACATCACTGGACATTAGGTAGGGATAGGGCCGCAATTTGGTTATACTCCTAATGTCCAGACTTTCAAAATTTTGTAATAATAGCTGCACAAGTACCTGGCGGTATGCCCACGAATACCGTGGAAGTTAACCTGTTTAACGGTAAATACAAATTAATAGTAATTTGGCAAAAAAATCACACAATTTTCGAATTAAATTTTGGATTTTTTCTTAATTTTCAAAATTTTAATTAAAAATAATGTAAAATTTTACCAAAGTTTGATTTATTTGAATTTGCCGTATAACAGCTGTTAACCTAAGTTAACTTTCACGGTACTCGTAGACAGGCGGACAGTTACTTGCACAGTTGTCGCAGCTTTTATCACAAACTTCAGAATCTTGATATAGTATAGTACTCTACCATCCTTGCATTTAATTTGCCTAAAAAATAACTTTATATTTTACGTTCCCAAATATTAATAAAACAGTGGTCACCTTTGATCGTGTGCTTAACTATGCTAAAGAGTTTTTTTCTCGCCTACACACTGAGTGTTTTATCTATGGCAATGTTACTAAACAACGAGCCCAAGAAATAGCTGGTAGGGTTAATAAGCGTTTGGAGGCTACAAATGCAATGGTTTTGCCACTGCTGGCAAGGCAAATGCTTGCTAAAAGAGAATACAAGTTATATGCTGGTAAGATTGATACACAGATATACGTGAGAATTTCTATATAAAACTATTTTTATTTTCAAATAATCTTTATAGGCGATAGTTATTTGTTTGAAAAAGACAACGACTACCATAAGAGTTCTTGTGCACAATTATACTTTCAATGTGGACCACAAACTGATCGTAGCAACATTATGGTAAATTTAATAGCTCAAATTTTAACTGAGCCCTGTTACGACTGTTTACGTACAAAGGTAGGATGAATAAAAAAATATATTTTAAAATTTACTTAATTATAAGCACTTAAACACTAAACGTATACTAAACAAATATATGGTAATTTTCAAATTGTGCCACTTGGCATTTTTAAACTAATGATTTTTCAAAGTGTCCGGGTAAATTTTTATTCTGCTAGGCCTGAAACTTACGTGGTACAAAATTGAAGCAAATCAAAGTTTTGCATTTTTGAAAATTTAAAAAATATCCTGTCTTGCGATACATCATATTTATTAATAAAACGGTTTTCAAGATATAAACTTAATTTTAGTCATATCCTTTCATTTTAATCCGTGGCGCCAATTGATCAACATTTTTTGAATGGGTCGATGAAAAAGATTTCTCGAACGTAGGAAAAATGCCGTTTTTTAAATTTTTTGGCAAATTTTATCAAAAATGCTAAAATTAATAATAATGTATCGCAACACACTTTTTTTTAATTTTTAAAAATTCCAAATTTTTGGTGGAAATTTTCCAAAAATCCAAAACTTTGACCATAGATCACAACAGGTAAAATTATCGCATTTGGTTCAAATTAAGTTGAAATGAAAGTACAACACAAGCTCTATGAAAGGGTAAAGGGAAAAATAGATTTTATTTAAAATTTTTTTTGAACCGCCATTTTTAGCAAATTTTAAAAGCGGTATCTCGAAAATCGTAATACCAGCGCACTAAAATTAAGAAACATATTAGGTTCGTTCCACAACGTTGCCGCGCCCGAAAAGCGTTTCCGTACGCAAAAATTGGGTAAATGAGAGAGTTTTTGAGAGAATAAATTACTTTCTCATTTTACCGAACTTACCCGCACTTTTTTTTCGGGTAAATTGGTAACGGTCAGATGTTGAAGAAACAGTTGTTTTTTTGTGAAGCTAAATTGGAAATTTAAATAAAATAAAGAACTAAACCAAGAAAATGTGTTATTTCAATACAAAAAAAGATAATTTGTTATTAAAATAAACTTTTACAATTTATTTTCTTGCTTAAAGTAATTTTTCTTACAAAAATATTTTAGTGTTATTGGTTTGTTTACATTTTCTATTATTTTGGGCTTACTGTTCGATTAAAAAAAGATTCTTGCAAGGATATTATTTATTATTAAAATACACAAAAAGCAAAAAAATAACATTGTCACATTCCTATGCTCTATTCTATAAAAAATACAAAATAAATAATTAAAACATTAATATTTTTATATGCATTTAGGAACAATTGGGCTATATTGTATTTAGTGGAATGCGAAAGGTCAACGGTGCCAATGGTATACGTATCATTGTTCAGTCAACTAAACATCCTTCTTTTGTAGAAGATCGTATAGAGAATTTTCTGGATAATTATTTGGTAAGTAGTGTCAGTAAGTATCTAATAACACTTGTTTACAGAGATTTTGATCCACAACATTTTGCATTTATTTTTCATGTTAAACCTCACGCTGAATCCGAAAATGAAGTCCAAAGCTTTACAATTAAAACAGTTTTTGAGATATTGCTAAATTTTCAAACTTTCAACTTTTTAAAAAAGTTACTTAGGGCGGATTACTCAATGAAAAGTTAGCTGCTAACTGCCGATTTAACGGAGCCTTATGTCAAAATTTGTATGAAAAGTTAAATTTAACGGAGAGTTATTTTATAACGGAGCATTGAGTAATCCAGCCTTAAAGTAAAATATCTGCGAACCAAATAGGGTATTTTTTTTTGTTCTACATTAAAGGTTCTACATTAGGGGTATAACCAAAATAAGAACCTTTCATAACGATAAGGGCAATGATATACTGGGGGGTAATTATGTAACTTGATAGTCGCAAAATCGCATAGTCAGCTCATTATTCCATTACCATATAGTGTAATTTTTTGGTAATAGAATCATGAGCTAACGATGACGATTGATAGTCGCAAAATCGCATAGTCAGCTCAATATTCCATTACCATATAGTGTAATTTTTTGGTAATAGAATCATGAGCTAACGATGACGATTATCAAGTTACATAATTAGCCCCAGGGGTCTAATTATGTAACATACTTTTCTAGAACAAATAAATTTTAAATAATTTTTTTTTCTCTAAACAAAAATATTTATTTTTAAAATATTTTTTACACTTTTTTAGGAATTTTCCGAATTACAAGTCAAAAAATTAACAAAAAGCAAAAAATTCCACCCTGACTCTTAGCGAAATGAAAAAATTCAATTTTCCTGTAAAAATTGAATTTACGAGTCATGTCACAGACTCAAATCCGTTCGGATTTGAAAAAAGTGGTTTACTCGTAAAACGCAAAGCGAATATTTTTTTCGGAATCAAACCACTTTTTTGCAATTCCATTCCACTTTGATTTTTGGGTGCTGTGGCTTAGTGGTTAGCGCGTTGGACTACTAGCCAGCAAGCCTGGGTTCGATTCTCAGCTCAGGCAGAACAACATTTTTTCAGATATTTATTAGTTTCTATTTATAACTAATATCTATCGCAACACCCTCCTTCGTTGATAAAATAGCACTAAAAACGTCAACGAAGTAAAATAATAAAATAATGGCTATAAACACAGCTTCAAAAATAGTTCGCCAGATCAATAACAGATGGCGATGCAACAACTGTACTCAAAATTATCAACACGCGCAATTACACTGTTGCTATACTGAAGCCCTTCTATCTTTCAAATCTTTCATCTCTCTTCTATCCCCTTTCCGAAAGAAGCATCACGGTTACATTAGTAATTGATAGGCAGCATTGCCGGAGTGTTGCTTCTTTTTTTAAAAAAAAAAAAAAAAAAAAAAAAGTGATTTCATTCCGAAAATTATAATATTCCTTTTGTGTTTTACAAGCAAACCACTTTTTTCAAATCCGAACGGTATTGAGTCTGTGACATGCCCCTACGATTAGTAAAATGTATCAGAATATGAACATTTTAAAAAAGAAACATTTTCCAGAATCTAAAAATTATACTTTCAGAATCAATTTTCATTAAGAAATGGCCTCAGAATACCATTTTTATGTTACATAATTACCCTCATAGTAATGAGATGTGAAAAGTAATTATTACCAAGTGCATTATTTATAATGAGTACCCATTACGATTAACATTATTTTAAGCCCAAAAGTAACTACTTCTGAATAATATGTTGTTGAAATACTTTTAAAGGTGTGTTTATATCATCCCACCGAGTCTTTGGATTTTAAGAAAGTAAAATATTACCAGTCTTAATACTGCCAAAAAATCATAAACAAAATCAAACAGACATTTATAAAAACAGCTGTTTGTATGCAAATCTAATAACACACAGCTACTTTTTTAAATATTTCATAAAATCAAAAGTCTTAAGGCATAATTAAGGCATAATTACTTGAGCGAATACGGTTCGGAGACGTGTCAGCTGATACGTTAGCTTGTATTAAAATAAATGGAAATAGGTACTTAAACGAATACGTGACGGTGGTATAGCGGCCGAACTTTAAAACGATACAACAGCCCGTCACGCTACAGCACCGCTACAGTAGCGCTCAAGTGCCAGGCCCTTTACTTGAGCGAATACGGTTCGGAGACGTGTCAGCTGATACGTTAGCTTGTATTAAAGTAAATAGAAATAGGTACTTAAACGAATACGTGACGGTGCTGTAGCGGCCGAACCTAAAAAATTTTGATTTTCCGTACGTTTTACGTGTCAGCTGATTTTAATTTTTATTTTGTGTTGAATTTTTTTCATTTGTGTTGCAAAATTGACAAATAAATATAAATAAACGAAAAAAAAATGTTTTTCTGTAAATATAAATTAAAAAAAATCACAAATAATTACTTTTTAAAAAAAAATTTGTAAATTAATATGACACGTTGAAACGGAATCAGTAAGTGCTTGAAAAATACAACAGAACGTCACGTTACAGCACCGCTCCAGTAGCGCTCAAGTGCCTAGGCCTTTATTGGACTGTCAAGCTAAAGCTGGGAAGCTAATGATACGATTTGACGATTATCAAGTTACATAATTAGCCCCCAGGTTTTAACCTCTCGGGGTTTTCAAATAGCAGAGTCTTCAATTTGATTAAAATTGGAAGTTTCATATATAGATTACAATATGGACATCCTTGCGGTACACAAGAATTAAAAAAATCAAAATTTGATTAAAATTTAATGTGTAATTAATAAAAATTCTCTTTATCATATATAGAAAGTTATTGATGAAATGTCCCAAGAGGAGTTTGATCGTCACAAGGAGGCTTTGGCAGTTAAGAAACTTGAGAAACCTAAAACTGTGTACTCACAATTCAATATGTTTTACAATGAAATTGCACTGTCACAATACCATTTTGAACGAAGCGAAGCTGAAGTAGAAATTCTGCGTAATATAACCAAAGATGAACTGCTTGAATGTTATAAAGTAAATTTATGCAGAATAAAATTAGCTAAGAATAATAATCATTTTGTTTTTTAAAGACCTTTATAGCTCGTGATAGTCCAGAGAGACGTGTACTTGCCGTTCATATAGTCTCAACAAAACGTGACCAAAATGAGCAGGAAAAAGATGCTGAGGAGAATGTTATTACGAATATGGATCGTCATGCAAAGATTGTTGACTTGGTGTCATTCAAATCGAGTAAGGAACTTTATCCATTAGCATCGCCTTTCCTCGACATCAAAGCTAAAGGAGCCCGAAGCAAGCTATAAACATTGTATATTAAAATCATGTTCGTATTTATGTATGTTTATTAAATATCAATTTTTATTAGAAATTGCGGTTAAATTTTGTATAAACTAGCGGAATTATTTATAAACAATTATTGAATAAAGAATTACTTAAAATTTCTGATAATGAATATTTTCTAAAATTTCATTTATTTAAAATAATGATACATATATAAAATATAAAAAAAATTGATTGTGACGACATGAATAAAAATACTAATATGGGTAATACTGTGTACAGACTAGTGTGATTTTAAAATCACTATGTGATTTTCCTTTGAACAAAATCACATAGTGATTTACAAAATCATCTCAAATTGTACTAGCATAAAGAAAAATCACAAAATCATCTCAACTTACCATGGTAAGTTCTTGTAGTGTGAACGTGGCTTTATTTGAGTATGCACTTTACAAATTGGGGGTGCTTTATACCTTATACCCTATCCACACGTACAGTTTTAAATCGTTTTTAGCAGCAATATTTTTAAGCACTTTCTTTATTCTATTACAGTATATTGACAGAAAATGCTAAAAATAATTGCTAAAAACGGTTTAAAACTGTAAGTGTAAATAGGGTATAACCTAATTCGTAGAATAATTTCAAAATATTAACCATATGGTTAAAAAATAATTTTTTGACACCTGTCACTTATGTCGAGTCTGTATTAGTCTGTGGTAGAGTTTTATAAGAAAAAAAATGGGGAAAAACTAAGCGATTTTAGGAGAAAAGCGGGTTTTAGTCCGTTTTACGCTAACATGGCAACACTTTCTACGATTTGAAAATATTAACCATATGGTTAAAAAATAGTTTTTTGACACCTGTCATATATGTCGAGTCTGTATTATACCCTATTCACACGTACAGTTTTAAATCGTTTTTAGCAGCAATATTTTTAGCACTTCCTTTATTCTATTACAGTATATTGACAGAAAATGCTAAAAATAATTGCTAAAAACGGTTTAAAACTGTAAGTGTGAATAGGGTATAATACCCTATTCACACGTACAGTTTTAAATCGTTTTTAGCAGCAATATTTTTAGCACTTTCTTTATTCTATTACAGTATATTGACAGAAAATGCTGAAAATAATTGCTAAAAACGGTTTAAAACTGTAAGTGTGAATAGGGTATTAGTCTGCATAGTGACATAGTAGGATAACAAATGGCGTTTGAAAAAGTAGTAAACAAAAACCATATGGTATTGTTTACGAAATTTTATCACAAATCGAAATGTGAGCGAGATGAAAGATACCAGTTTTACAGTGAGAATGCAGATTGTTTTTTGTCTCTCTTTGCTTTACGTTTGAACTTTAGTTTGGCATTGCCAGAATTTTCCAATTATCTTTGGTGATGCCAGATCTACAAAACGGTTGTTGGATTACTTTATAACTTTGTTATACGGCGTTCACACTTGCTGTTTTGAAGTGTTTAAAAGTGAGATGTTTAAAAAAGTCTTTGTTCTGTATCCATTACGTTTTTATTCTGTTACTGGTGTTTTGTTAAACAACTTGTTTAAAGTCGCTAGTGTGAACTCCATATTATACCCTATTCACACTTACAGTTTTATACCCTATTCACACTTATACCATATTCACACTTACAGTTTTAAATCGTTTTTAGCAGCAATATTTTTAGCACTTTATTTTATTACAGTATATTGACAGAAAATGCTAAAAATAATTGCTAAAAACGTTTTAAAACTGTAAGTGTGAATAGGGTATTATACCCTATTCACACGTACAGTTTTAAATCGTTTTTAGCAGCAATATTTTTAGCACTTTCTTTATTCCATGATTGATTTTGACGTTTCTTAATATAAATATTTCAGTATTTCTCCCAGGTGTAGACGGCTAGTAAGCAATGGATTATTAAAAACATCCTAATACGGAGTTCACACTAGAGAATTTGTACTCGTTTAAGCCACTTGTTTAAAAAAGTAAACAAAATCATTCACACTACATTTTGCGCGTTTAACTTTGAGTGTTTAACGTTTGTAAACAAACGCACATAACCTAATTCTGAAAAAAATTGCAAAAATATTTCTAATATGGAGTTCACACTAGCGACTTTAAACAAGTTGTTTAACAAAACACCAGTAACAGAATAAAAACGTAATGGATACAGAACAAAGACTTTTTTAAACATCTCACTCTTAAACACTTCAAAACAGCAAGTGTGAACGCCGTATAAAAACCTTTTAAACTTTGGCGGAAGACAAGATATTTAATTTTTTTATAACATTTACATAACACCACTACACGGAACACCTTTTTATTGACTCATTCCAAGTAAATAGGAAGATTTTTATGTTTTTTGTTCCGGACCAGTCCGAAGCTGTTTGCATATTTATACTTCGATGGAAGGCAAAATTCACTATTAGTGCAGCTTTTCTAATATAATTATAAATAAAACACACACTTTTTTCTGATTTTTCAGTAGTTTTTATTAGTTTTTTAAATATTTATAATTTCTCAATTTTCCAATGTTTTGCTAAGAAAATGGCAGACAGATACAGAAGCTGGTTGCTATGCAATCTTTTTTTTTGGCATAGAATAATATGGAGTTCACACTAGCGACTTTAAACAAGTTGTTTAACAAAACACCAGTAACAGAATAAAAACGTAATGGATACAGAACAAAGACTTTTTTAAACATCTCACTTTTAAACACTTCAAAACAGCAAGTGTGAACGCCGTATAATACGGCGTTCACACTTGCTGTTTTGAAGTGTTCAAGAGTGAGATGTTTAAAAAAGTCTTTGTTCTGTGTCCATTACGTTTTTATTCTGCTACTGGTGTTTTGTTGAACAACTTGTTTAAGGTCGCTAGTGTGAACTCCATATTATTCTATGCCAAAAAAAAAGATTGCCTTTGAAATGTTTAGCGAAATGTTCAACAGGGAAACAAGTCGAATTTGATTGTTTAGCTGAACAACCAAATGTATGGGGAAACAAGTCAAATTTTGCTCGTTTAGCGCTTAAACACTCATGAGATGTTTAAAGTCGCTAGTGTGAACTCCATATTACTGGTGTTTTGTTAAACAACTTGTTTAATACGGCGTTCACACTTGCTGTTTTGAAGTGTTTAAAAGTGAGATGTTTAAAAAAGTCTTTGTTCTGTATCCATTACGTTTTTATTCTGTTACTGGTGTTTTGTTAAACAACTTGTTTAAAGTTGCTAGTGTGAACTCCATATAAAGTCGCTAGTGTGAACTCTATATTAGCTGAACAACCAAATGTATGGGGAAACAAGTCAAATTTTGCTCGTTTAGCGCTTATACGGCGTTCACACTTGCTGTTTTGAAGTGTTTAAAAGTGAGATGTTTAAAAAAGTCTTTGTTCTGTATCCATTACGTTTTTATTCTGTTACTGGTGTTTTGTTAAACAACTTGTTTAAAGTCGCTAGTGTGAACTCCATATTAAACACTCATGAGATGTTTAAAGTCGCTAGTGTGAACTCCATATAATACCCTATTCACACTTACAGTTTTAAACCGTTTTTAGCAATTATTTTTAGCATTTTCTGTCAATATACTGTAATAGAATAAAGAAAATGCTAAAAATATTGCTGCTAAAAACGATTTAAAACTGTGCGTGTGAATAGGGTATAATACCCTATTCACACTTACAGTTTTAAATCGTTTTTAGCAATTATTTTTAGCATTTTCTGTCAATATACTGTAATAGCATAAAGAGAGTGCAAAAATTTTGCTGCTAAAAACGATTTAAAACTGTACGTGTGAATAGGGTATTATACGGAGTTCACACTAGAGAATTTGTACTCGTTTAAGCAACTTGTTTAAAAAAGTAAACAAAATCGTTCACACTACATTTTGCGCGTTTAACTTTGAGTGTTTAACGTTTGTAAACAAACGCACATAACCTAATTCTGAAAAAATTGGCAAAAATATTTCTAAAAACCTTTTAAACTTTGGCGGAAGACAAGATATTTAATTTTTTTATAACATTTACATAACACCACTACACGGAACACCTTTTTATTGACTCATTTCAAGTAAATAGGAAGATTTTTCTGTTTTTTGTTCCGGACCTCTCCGAAGCTGTTTGCATATTTATACTTCGATGGAAGGCAAAATTCACTATTAGTGCAGCTTTTCCAATATAATTATAAATAAAACACACACTTTTTTCTGAATTTTCAGTAGTTTTTATTAGTTTTTTAAATATTTATAATTTCTCAATTTTCCAATGTTTTGCTAAGAAAATGGCAGAAAGATACAGAAGCTGGTTGCTATGAAATCTTTTTTTTGGCATAGAATAAAGAAAAATTAAAAGGAAATATACCGAACCCTGCCTTTGAAATGTTTAGCGAAATGTTCAACAGGGAAACAAGTCGAATTTGATTGTTTAGCTAAACAACCAAATGTATGGGGGAACAAGTCAAATTTTGATTGTTTATACGGCGTTCACACTTGCTGTTTTGAAGTGTTTAAAAGTGAAATGTTTAAAAAAGTCTTTGTTCTGTATCCATTACGTTTTTATTCTGTTACTGGTGTTTTGTTAAACAACTTGTTTAAAGTCGCTAGTGTGAACTCCATATTAGCGCTTAAACACTCATGAGATGTTTAAAGTCGGTAGTGTGAACTCCGTATTATATGGAGTTCACACTACCGCCTTTAAACATCTCATGAGTGTTTAAGGAGTTCACACTAGCGACCTTAAACAAGTTGTTCAACAAAACACCAGTAGCAGAATAAAAAAGTAATCGACACAGAACAAAGACTTTTTTAAACATCTCACTCTTAAACACTTCGAAACAGCTAGTGTGAACGCCGTATAAACAATCAAAATTTGACTTGTTCCCCCATACATTTGGTTGTTCAGCTAATACCCTATTCACACGTACAGTTTTAAATCGTTTTTAGCAGCAATATTTTTAGCACTTTCTTTATTCTATTACAGTATATTGACAGAAAATGCTAAAACTAATTGCTAAAAACGGTTTAAAACTGTACGTGTGAATAGGGTATAAACAATCAAATTCGACTTGTTTCCCTGTTGAACATTTCGCTAAACATTTCAAAGGCAGGGTTCGGTATATTTCCTTTTAATTTTTCTTTATTCTATGCCAAAAAAAAAGATTTCATAGCAACCAGCTTCTGTATCTGTCTGCCATTTTCTTAGCAAAACATTGGAAAATTGAGAAATTATAAATATTTAAAAAACTAATAAAAACTACTGAAAAATCAGAAAAAAGTGTGTGTTTTATTTATAATTATATTGGAAAAGCTGCACTTATAGTGAATTTTGCCTTCCAACGAAGTCTAAATATGCAAACAGCTTCGGACAGGTCCGGAACAAAAAACAGAAAACTCTTCCTATTTACTTGGAATGAGTCAATAAAAAGATGTTCCGTGTAGTGGTGTTATGTAAATGTTAAAAAAAATTAAATATCTTGTCTTCCGCCAAAGTTTAAAAGGTTTTTAGAAATATTTTTGCAATTTTTTTCAGAATTAGGTTATGTGCGTTTGTTTACAAACGTTAAACACTCGGCGTTAAACGAGCAAAATGTAGTGTGAACGATTTTGTTTACTTTTTTAAACAAGTGGCTTAAACGAGTACAAATTCTGTAGTGTGAACTCCGTATTAGTCTGTGCCCAGCGTATTTAACACTTTTTGTAGCAGGACATTTGGTGTAGAATGCCTCAAAAGAAAAATTGCTATAAATTTTTGTTAGAGATTTTTTGCAGTGTAGGATTTTTCTCTGAACTCACTGAACATACCTCATATATTAGAATTTTCCCGCTAAAAAAACTCAATGTGGATCGTTTTCGCAGTCAGCTAATAGAGAAGTATTTGTTATTTTTTTTTTGCAAATAAACATAAATTAAACGAATGTTTTAATTATAATTAAAAAGAAAATGTAAAAAATCAAAATGCATTTATTGTGAAAAAAGTGAATGAATAGAAAAGAAAATAAAATCGTGTTTACTAGACCCCAAAAAAAATCAACTGACCTGAATACACCAGAGACAAAATGTTTATACAGGATTTAAGACAAGATTTTTACAATCAATTAATTGGCAAACGTATCTTAATTATTGTCAACTATGACATCGATGCCATATGTGCCAGTAAAATTCTTCAAGCTTTATTTAAATATGACCACATGTTGTATTCCGTTGTGCCCATTATGGGCTTAGCTGGTTTGCAAAGGGCTTACAATGAACATCAAGGCGATGTCAAATATATTTTGCTGTTAAATTGTGGTGGATGTGTGGATATCGTGGAATTATTACAACCAGAGGAGGATGTTACATTTTTCATTTGTGATGCTCATCGTCCATTAGATGTGTGCAATATATATAGTGATCGTCAGGTAAGCATTATATGTACATATTTGGAAAGATAATGGTGTAATAGAGTGAAGTTATCCATAGACAGTCATCCATAGATTACAAAAAATAAAATAAATAAATTTGGAGCAATGCCAGCCAAATAGAGTTGTTCCGGGAAATATCTATGGTAGTGTCCAAGAGGGAGATGTTTAAAAAAGTCTTTGTTCTGTTTCCATTTCGTTTTAATTCTGTTACTGGTGTTTTGTTGAACACCTTGTTAAAGGTCGCAAGTGTGAACGCTATATAATGGAACAATAAAACTAACAACGCCAGCAGTTTTAAAGGTTAAGTGGTCCAAGGAGTGCCTATAGACACTAATAAAGAAAACCTGTATCAAGTAGATCCAGAAATATTAGTAAAACAGCTATACCGCTTGCAATTTCTGTCCGGGAAGTTTCCTAATAAAATTTAAACCTGGTAGATGGCGCTGGGATGAAGTTATTAACAAAATTCTTTATTTCTACTTTAGTTTAGGGGGGTAACTGTTTAATTCGATTCATGACGAAAATGCTTTGAAATGAAAATTTCTTTTCGCAAATAATTTAAACGAAAATTAGTTTGGTGATAAAATTTATACCCGTTAAGGTGTGTTTAGATCATCCCACCGAGTCTTTGGATTTTAAGAAAGTAAAATATTACCAAAGTCTTAATACTGCCAAAAAATCATAAACAAAATCAAAAGACATTTTTAAAAACAGCTGTTTGTATGCAAATCTAATAACACACAGCCATTTTTTGAAATATTTCATAAAATCAAAAGTCTTATTGGACTGTCAACAAAATCATATTACACACGATTTTTTGACAGGTCTTAATACTCAGTGGTATGATATAAACACAGCTTTAGGTGGCACTGGGGTGAAATCTATTTCAAAACTCTTCATTTCAGTTAAATTTCACGTCACTTTACACAGTTGTTTCCGGATAAATATAACGTCCTTATATAATTTTATTTGTCAAATTTTTTTTTATGAAATTGCCTTCTTTAAACTGCCATTTTATTTTTTGCGGCCCCAGCACCAAAAATATGAAACGACCCAATTTTATGAAAGTTTATGTTTGTGTAATACATTTATTTTTTAGATAAATTCTATACAAACTAACCTTTCTTTTAAAAGAGATCCTGCAATGATACGATCAATGATACTCTTAGCATATTTCAGGAAATTGGAAATTTAATTTTTGGTTTCAACATTATGATTCTGCGAATTTCGTAAAAATTTCATCGTTCAAAATTGGACAACCCATTAAAAAAAAAAACTTGGTATCAAACTCAAAAATTCATTAAGTAGATTCAGATATATACAGTGCCTATCCTTAATATTCGGATTTTAAGAGTTATTAAAAGTAAATGAAAAAAAAAAAAATAGAAAATAAAAAAAAAAATCGAAGATATATTTTTACAGCTAAAAACCATTTTTAGCACTTTCTTTATTCTATTACAGTATATTGACAGAAAATATTGCTAAAAACGTTTTTTTACAAATGTAATAACATCCAATGATGAGCTCTGTCATAAAACTGGTGAAACCCCAATTCGGCTAGAAATTGCGAAACGTAAATGGAACTGGATAGGTCATGTTCTTAGAAGATCCAATGGAGATATTGCTAGAATGGCAATCGACTGGAACACGCAAGGCAATAGAAGAGTTGGTAGGCCATATAATACGTCGGTGCAACACGAAGCTCGCTTGATAGAAAAATCTTGGTCCGAAATTAAAACACTAGCACACGACAGACCTGAATGGAGACATTTTTTCGTGGCCCAGCCTGGAACTATAGGAATTAATATATATTGACAGAAAATATTGCTAAAAACGGTTTTTAGCTGTACGTGAGAATAGGGTATTATATGGTAAAATAATTTATATTCAGTTATCAACTAATTTTTTCCGACAAACCAAATTAAATTTTTTTTTTTTTTAAATACAGTAGAATAGTGTAGTTTGGATAATTCTTCGCATTAAAATTTATAGTTAGAACAGAAATTATAATTTTTCGACTCATTTGGTACTCTAGAATATGTCATACTGCTGGAAAGTGGTTTATTTCGAAAGCAATTTTTATTATACCCTTGACACAGACTATATACAGACTCGACAGTAGAGTTTTACAACAAAAAATTAGGGGAAACTAAGCGATTTTAGGAGAAAACACAGCGGTTTTTAGCTAGTTTAAAGCTAACACTTTCTACGACTTAGGAGTGAGTGAAACAATTAAAACCGATCTGGCATCTATTTTTCTAATGACGCGCTATATTATTTATCTTTTTCTAACCTAATTCGTATAATAATTTGAAAAAATTAACCATATGGTTAGAGATTACTTTTTTGACACCTGTCACTTATGTCGAGTCTGTATTTGACTGTGCCCTTGACTCTAGTGATAGGGGGTATATAGTACATATTTTATTTTTATTTTATTTATTTTTTTTTTTTTTTTGTATATTGGTTTGTTTGCAATGCAAACGGGATGGCGTAAGTATATTATAAAAATACTTTTATGCCAGGACTGAAAATAATTATTGATATTATGCACAGCTTGTAGAGTTATCCTTTATGATAATTATGCACAGCTTGTAGATATTTATTTTTGACATCTGTTGGCACCAATATATTGCCGTATATATGTGGATCGATTTTACATCATGATAGTTGAATTGTGAAAGATTATATGTCGATGTTACACCTTTGAAAGAATTTAACGAGTTTTTTGAAGATTTCATCTTGAAATGTAGATAGCAAATCGTGAAGATTATCGTAGTTGTTGAAGAAATCAAAATCTTTTCGAATTTCTGCGAATCTAGGACAGGTAAAAACAAGATGATCATCCGTCTCTAGAGTGTTGCAATCGTCGCAGTTCGGTGAAGGCTTGAAGTTGTTTTGATAATGAAAAGGTTTGTTGTAAGTGTGGCCCACTAAGAGTCTGTTTATAAGTTTGATCTCAGCAGGTTTGAGCGAAGAATTTTTAAACCAGTGTTTTTTAGGTAGATTAGGGAAAATACGATAAAGGTATTGACCTTTTGATTGTGATATTGATTTATATTCTGTATTCCAATCATCCCAGAGGCTGTTATAAATTTTGGTACATGCGTCCTTTAATGATAGTTGTAATGTAATAACAGTGCCGTCATTTGCTGCAAGTTTAGCTTGACGGTCAGCTTCTTCATTGAAAGGGAGTCCAACATGGGAGGGGGTCCAGATGAAATACACTGAAGAGATTTCTGAATCTTCAATTTTCTTTATGATTTTATCGACCAGAAAGTTAAAAGCGGAATTATTTTTTAGTAGAAGACAGGCATTTTTGCTATCTGTGAAGATTGCTGCTCTGTCAATACCTTCATCGATTATTATCTCGATGGCTTTTTCAAGAGCGTAGAGTTCTCCTGTAAGGGACGACACTCTGTTGTTGATTTTAAATTTATAATGTTGCTCCGACGAGATGTTACAAACAGCACATCCAGTAGAATGATCCATGATGGATGCATCAGTGGCTAAAATGGCACAACCTTCGGCTTTCAGCTGACATATCTTTTCTGTGTAGATCGCTCTAAAGACTTCATTTGGAGTGTTTGCTTTTGAACCTTCGAAGGGATCTAGAACAATTTGTATTTTTTTTGATGTTGCCGCAGTAAAATTTGGACATAGGTCATCAAAAATGTCTTTGTATCTTAGGTACGTAAAGCCCATACTTGATTTTCTACAGGGATTTGAAGTGATAAGTTCATATGCTGGATTGTTAAAAATTTTAAGTTTAAGGAGTTCTTTTGATGATAGATATAGTGCTCTTGAATTAGGAGGCAGTGTTAGCGCAAGTGCATAAATATTGTGTACAGGTGTTGATGGATTTAGTCCTAGACTTCTTCTTAGCATTTGGTTTTGAAAAGACTGTATTTTTTTATGAATATATTTTGGCATGTGCGCCATTGATGAAATTGCGTATTCTGTTTTGGAAAAAACAAGTGATTTTGTGAGGTTGAGAGCTAAATTTGGAAGGATTCCTCCTTTTATTGGAGTTACCATTTTGATTGCGTTGGTAGATGCTTGAGATTTTTTAATAATTTCATCGTAGTGCTCATTGACCGATAGACTGTCTTTAATAAATCTTCCAAGAAATTTAATGGATTTAACCTGCTTGATTCTTCGATTGTTGATATTAATTTGGAGTTCTTTTCTGCTTCCTTTCGCAACATACATAGCACATGTTTTTTCAACATTTAGCTGTAGATTTAATTTGTTCGTATACGATGTGAATTGCGACATTTTAAATTGTAAATTTTTGGAAGATAGTTCAAAATTCTTTTGGATAGATACAATTATAAAGTCATCCGCAAATTGAAAAATTTCAGTGTTGTTATCAGCAATTCCGTGAAGTCCCATGGTATACAAGTTGAAGAGTATGGGGCTTAAACAGCTTCCTTGTGGTAATCCATTAAAAATAGTACAGCTTTCATCACCTAAAACCAAAATTCTTTTCTTTAAAAAGTTTAGAATCCAGGTAGTGAGATGCGATGGACAGTTTAATTCAATCATGATTTTACTGAGGGTGTCAATATTAACACAGTCATACGCTTTAGATATGTCTAGAGAGATTAGGGTGACAACATTTCCATTCTCTTTGGCCGTGCGTATAGTGTGGAGTAGCTCATTAATGCAAGTGGATGACGAGAAATTCTTTCTATAAGCAAAAGTGCGATTTGGCAGAACGTTGTTTAAAGTTAAAAAAGATCTCAGCCGTTCTTTAACCATTAAGTTGGCGATTTTCATAAACACAGGAATTAGGGAAATAGGTCTAAAGTTGGTGTATATATTCAGATCTTTTTCTTTTTTGGGAATTGGTACAATTTTGATTAAGCGCCACGAATCTCTTATATCGCAATTTTGCCAACAAGTGTTGAATGCCGAAAGTAGGTTATGTTTTGAGTTATCAGAAAGAGACCTTATCATTTCGTATGAAATGTTATCAATACCGGCTGACGAAGGTTTAGATTTCGCTTTTAACACCGCTTGTAATTCGTCCATTGAGAAGTTTTGAGAGGCTTTGAAAACAGGGTAACTACAATGTGTATTTGAATTGTTTTGAACTTGATCTTTCAAGTGGTTGAGAAAAGGTAAGTTGTTTTGTTCGTTCCATTTACTTTGCACAGTTGAACCTGAGTTTTTGCATCCTCGTAAAAATTTATAAAAAGATTTGGTGTTAGGAGCACTGTTGAGCTTGTCAATTCTCTCAGAAAATGATTTTTTTTTTGCCTTTGTAACAGCTTTTTTAAACGATTTTTCGGCTTCTAGTAGGGTTTCTGCGTTTGAGGCACTTTTAATAAGGTTAAAAGATTTTTGTGCGGCCATTCTTAGACGTAGAAGTTTTTTGATTTCATCATTCCACCAAGCTTTGGGGACGCGATTTGAGGAACTTTTGATTTTATGTTTGCAGCTGGAAATGGTTGATTTGAAAGTGGACTCTATTTCCTCGAAGTTGTCAGGAAGTATACAATGACTTACAGAGTTTAAAAGTTTTTTCTTAGACAGGAAGTAACCGCATTGAGGACTGATGTTTTCAATCGAAATGTGTATTGGAAAATGGTGACTTCCACCAATTATGACAGGATTTACTCTCCAATTGCAGTTCAGGAAGGAGTTTGTGAAGGATAGGTCAAGAACAGATCCAATACACGCCGGATCAGTTAAAGACTTTTTAAAAGTTATGGATTTGTCATTTAGAATTTTAAAATTGGAAGAATCAAAAATTGCCTTGACTGCGTTGCCACGACACGAGTCAAGGGGATCACCATATTCTTTACAACGAGAGTTGAAGTCGCCACAGATTATAACGTTGTTTCTAGTGTCACAGAAATTCAAAAGCTTTTGAAGTTCTTTTTTGAGATCAGATGTTTTGATATTGTGAGGAAAATAGGTAGAGACTAGAGTCAGATTAGTAGATAAATTTTTCGTTTCGCAAATTAATATTTCCAGTGTAGTATCAAAGGGCACTGTGTTCATAATAATATTTTTTTTAGCAAGAATGGCTACGCCTCCGTAATTATCTTTTCTCTTTTTAGCAGTAATATTGTAGTTATGCAGGAATGAAAAGGACTGAGTCTCATCATAACCCCAGATTTCACTCAAAATACAAAAATCACAATTGTAATTGTTTAAATATAACTCTAGATAGTTGCGATTCATTAAAATACTTTGAACGTTATATTGAATGATGCTTACCATACTTAAGTTTTATTTTTATTATTTTTTTTTAATTTATTTTTTGTTTTTTTGTATTTGATATTTTTTTTTTTTTTATATATGAATGTTTTTCTTTTTTTTCCAAATTTTTAGTTTAAACTTTTTTTTTTAATTTTTTTCTTTTTAAATTAGTAGTGCATTTTGCTGTTTTTTAATTATTAGCCAGATGTAGAATTTACAGTATCTGACACTTTGCAGGGAATCTCCGCAGATTCTGGTTTGTCATGTCCATGACTACAAATGTTTAGAGAGGCTTGAAAATTTTCTAATAGGTTGAGGCCATCCCTGCAATTGGATGAGATAAGAACAGATTTCAATTGTCTAGTGAATTCAGACATAATACGATCTAATTCAGGAACTTTTTCATATCTGGAGTAGTTGTAAACAGGTTGGCTAGGTTTTATTGTAATGGGTTGTAATTGAGGCAATTTAGGATTGAGTTTAGGTTGAGCAACCATATTGTATTTTATTTTGGTGATTCTTCGATTGATTTCATCCTGAGTATTCCTCATCTGATTTTTTGGTTTTTTATCTATTGCTGGGAAATTTATATCATAATCCCTATCAGTAAGTAGGTCAAAATAGTTATTGTTTCCGGCACTAAAATTGTTTTTTTCTAAACCGTATTTTTTAACCACTTCCTTTCTTGAGAGGTTAGAAATTGTCATGATTTCTCTGATGTCTGCTTCTTTTTTCCATACCGGACAAACTTTTGCATTTGCAGCAGTATGGTCTGACGAATTACAATTGATGCATTTTGGATTTGCACATTGTTCAGCACAACTGGTATTTTCAAGACAGAATTTACATTTTGAGTCTTTACATTCTTCAGGACAGATAAAGGCTTTACCACAAACAAGGCATCTTTTCTTTCCCTTGCACCGTTTTGCAATATGCCCCAATCGGCCACAGTTTTTACATTGGCGTAGAGGGGGGATGTATACCTCAGTCTCCACCAACGTCCCAAACATTTTTATTTCTTTAGGGAATTCTTCTGACATAATGCCAATTTTAATTGTGCGAGAGGGTTCATAATTGTCCTCGGAGATTTTCCTATTGAAACGAAATACTGATACAACATCAAAACCATTGTAATCCTCAATTTCTGCTGTAATATCGCTGTACGTAAAAGATACCGGAACATTTCTGATGATCATGTATTTTTGTATAAATCGGTCAGGAATAGAAACGCCAAAACCAAGATCTCTTAAATTTTTGTTTAGGCAAAAATCATTTGCTTCTTTTGCTGTTCTAAAAGTTATTCTGAAAAGATTGTATCCAACGTTTTTAATGATAAAGTTTTTGTTTTCGACAATATGTCTAATTTTTTCGTACAGGAATAGCTCTGAATTCTTCTGACTATTTGATAAAAGATTGTCTGGTTTTACCAACACATGAAAAGGTCCTTTGTGATTTTCTGGGTACCAGTTAAGAATATCGCTTATAGCATTTCCTTTTTCCTTAGCAAAGTCAGGTGATTTTTCATTTTATTTAATTCATATATTTAACTAACCGAGCCCTTGGGCACAGACTAATACAGACTCGACATAAGTGACAGGTGTCAAACAAGTAGTTCTGAACCATATGGTTAATATTTTCAAAATATTCTACGAATTAGGTTAGAAAGAGAAAACTGATATAACGCGCCATAAGAAAAATAGATGCCAGATCGGTTTTTGTTGTTTCACTCACTCCTAAGTCGTAGAAAGTGTTGCCATGTTGGCGTAAAACGGACTAAAAACCGTTCTGTTTTATCCTAAAATCGCTTAGTTTTTCCCCATTTTTTAAAACTCTACTGTCGAGTCTGTGCCTTGGTGCTCGGCTTGTAACACATCGAAATAATGGTCCAGGAACCCATTAGGAATATATAATCATGATCGATTTTGAGTCGATCTAGTCCGTCTGTCCGTCCGTCTGCCAGCCCCATCTAAAATTGGCCCATTTTGGCCTGAAAATCGACTTTAACCCACTGTAAAAAAAGAAGGACCCCATGAACCTATAAGGCAGGTGTGGATGCTCTATCATGTAAGTAGTTTATTCCATGCGGGAATTCCTTAAAGGGGGCTCTGACACAAATTGACATTTTTAAGAAATTAGCTCACATTGTCCAACTGTTCCCAATATTTTTTAAACACCAACATTTTCTCAAAACATGCCTAGCATCCCAATAAAAAACGGACATAATTCCCAGATTTATGAAGATAATGACCACGTAACAAATGGTCATAATACCTATTACAGGGATTATGTCCACTATGCTAGTTGGTCATAATCCCACCAATTTTTTTTTTTATTTCTTAAAAGTTTTTCTGCGTAGCCGGACTTCGGTCGGGTTTACAAACTCCATAAATTAATTTAGCTGCTTCGCTAAACCCACCCTCTCTGCAGAAAACAGGGATTATGACCAAAATTACTTTGGAATGGGTGTAATGACCGAAAAAAGTTCGGTCGTATTCCCAACAGGGAACGGACATAGTCCCTATTGGTATTGTGACCGTTTTGGAAACGGTCATAGTTTCCATTATGGGGGTAATGTCCGTGGGGTTTATGTCCTGTCACAATTTTTTTTATTTTTTATAAACTTGTTTTATTAAAACAGCACCTACCGCTTCAATGGTGGCCTAAGGACAAAATTTAAGACCGACCTCTATAAATTTTTGCCCCCAACATTTTTCTAGAACTAACCTACCCCAAGATAGCTTCCATACAAGTTATATTTTTGAAAAATATCTACCGAAATTTTAACAAAAAAAAATATACCGAAATGCAACAAAATTTTTGTTTTAGGCACAACGTCATATTTTTTTTAAATTTTTTTGTAAATTTTGCTACCACGCCCACAATAAAGGCGTTGTTAAAAATTCCCGCATTGTGTAAACTACTTACATGATAGACAATCTACACCTGCCTTAAAACGCTCATCGGGTCATGCGTTTTTTTCACAGTGGGTTAAAGTCGATTTTTAGGCCAAAAATTTATCAAATTTGAATGAGGCTGGCGGGGCAATATTTAAACCTCGGTCTCCATTTTTGCTTAAACTCACCTATGTGATGTTACCTTTCAAAAAAGTAAAAATAATCAACAGTCAAATGAATGTTGGTACTTTTTACGCAAAAAAATTGTAATATTTATTTTTTTTACTTTAAAATGGTGTAACTTCTGACTCAAACAAGATATCGCTTAGTTTTTTGTCTTGAAAAAATCAGAAATTTATCTAGTTTTTAAATGAAATAATTCTGAAATAAATCGGAATAAATGCGAACGTGCTATTGGCAAAAAACTGGAGCCGGATCGGTCAATCTTTGATTTTTTTTTAAATGGCTCTATCTCGGATATTTTAACCCATTTTGGACCAAGATTCAATTTTATTTTTCTTTTTTGGAAAAAGGTACTTTTTTAAGGTAATTCGCACCAAATAATCTCAAAAATCTTGTCAAAAAAATTTTCAATGTGCCGTTTTGTCAAAAAAGCCTGCAATTCAACTTTTTATGCAATTTTGATATTTGGATTTATTTGCTATTTATTAATTTTTTTCATTATTTTCAAAATAAATATTTTGAAAATAATTCAAATAAGTGGAATTTAATAATAAATCAAATCTAAAAAAATTTTAAATTAATCAATTAAATTAAAAGCCGAAAATCAAAAAATGATAAATTTTCGTTTTTGCTTGAAAGAATTTATGTGCTGATTTGCATTGCATTTCATGGACATATAAATTGCGGTGGTCAAGGGGGGATATTTTTTTTAATTGCAAAAAGATGAGACTTAACATTCGTAACCATATTTACCCGAAATTTAACCTCTTTCATACATAAATATTTTTTTGAAAAAGGTGTTCTTTACTGTTCGAAAAATCGAACAGAGGATCGAAATGGGTTAAGAGATAATCACTCCCACTAAGAAGGTTATTTTTAGGGCTCTACTAGCACATTGTCCACATATAATATTTTAGGAAATCTGTTAACAAAAAAATGGCAAGCATTTAAAGTGTTCGTGTGCAAAATGTTCCACTCGAATTTTTTTTTGTTAAAAAAAGTTTTACTTAATGAAATTTTTTGCTACGTTAGAAAATTATTATCAGATAACATGGGCATTGTTTAGGGTATTCATAGATTCGACCAAGTCGAATTTAATTTTTCTACTTGTTTAAACTAATATAAATCTCCCTAAATTCTGAAAATACTTAAATGTTTATTTAATTTCAAGGTTTGCATATTAGGTGATCCAGCATCTGAGGAAAATATACCATCATTTGAAACAATTTTTTGTGAGTCCGATTCGGAGGATGATGACGAAGATGACGATGAGGATGAAGTTAATGATAGTGGTGCTGGTGAATCAGATGCTGAAAATGAAGATGGTAACTCCCGTCCAGAACGTCCTAAAAAATTGAGTCGTATGGAAAAACACGAACAACGTATAATTAAACAACGTAAAAGACGTGCTTGGGAAAATGAACGTGATCGGATAATGTTTGAATACACACAATATAGTTTTTATGGTCGTTCATCTGCTTTAGCCATATTTGAGTTGGCCTGGAAATTATCCAAGGACAACATGGACCTCTTGTGGTGGGCTATTGTGGGCATAACAGAGCAACTGATTTTAGGCAAAATAGAAAGTAGTGCTTACACATTAGAAATTGATAATATACAATCACATGTCTCCCGCCTGACTAACAAAACTAACGATCAGAGCAATTTAAGTGCTTCAAAGATTAATTTTGAAAACGATTTGCATTTGGTTTTATATCGCCACTGGAGTGTTTTGGAATCAATGCGTTTTTCAATGTATGTAGCTTGCAAATTGAAGTTGTGGACTTTAAGGGGCGAAAAGAAACTACATGAATTGCTGGTAGAGATGGGTTTACCATTAATACACGCCCGTCAGACATATACATCTATGGACTTGGTGTTGCGCCATGAATTCTTTTCGATGGTAGAGAGATGTGCAGAAAAATATAGTATACCAGATGTTATTTACGGTTCATTTACATTGCAATATGGTTATCGCAATCGTTATTCTGCTGCTGATTATGTCCACTCCATGTTGGCTATATTGGAATCAATAAAAAAAGATAAAACACCAGAAGATTGTTTTTTGGAGGCTTTAGATGGTTTGGGACGTAATCATAAGGACATTTTAAATGCTGGCATTGATGGAGCAAAACTTTTACATCATGCTATTTTCAAACAAGTACAAAGTAGTTTAGAAGCTCATCAAGTTCACTCAACCGGATCATTCTTCTATTATATTCTCAATGAAGAAAATACCTTCTTTTCTTATCCCTACGGTTTAACAATGTTGGCAAAATTTATATTAAATGGTCATGTGGCCGTTTCACGCAGTCGCCAAGCTCCAGACTTGCCTATGATAGCAAGTTGTCCCATTGATGCTGAAAGGGGTCTTTGTCTTTTAGTTGGCATACCTCCAGTACGTGAAGATTCGCCGAAGAATTTCTTTGGTAAAGCATTTGAACAGGCTGCTCAAAAGTGTAATGCTGCTACTTTACAGGATCATTTTGATAGTTCTCTTATACAAATACGTCAAAATGATTTGACTCGATTTTTAGATGCGTTGACCGTACTGCTGACGTAATTTTATACATTAGTTTTTTTAGATATTAGTTATATTATTTAGGTTTATATTCCAATTTAAAATTTAATATAGAAAAAAATAGGATTTGGAATTTCTTAAAAGAGCTTTTGATAAGTTTTGAAAATCCTTTATAATATTAACTTTTAGTTTATATTTGATTGTACTACTTAAGGGACCTTTTTATTAGAAATTCATAATTGTTATCTGGCTGAAATTATATACTCCGTGATTTAAATTTCAACATTTGATTTATTGTTTCTTTATGTCGAACCAGAATCAAATTACGTCGCGTAAGACTTAACGCCTAATAAATTTTTCGTGTATACAATTTTAATGTGAGGTACCTAAATCAAACAGACGTAAAAATTTCAAATTACCCAGTAAAAACTTCTATTACCAAGTAATGAGGTTTTCGCCTTTAAATAAATGGTGGTAGCTAGTTACTATGTTAGTGAAACACTCATTATTTTAACATGGCGATGTCATTGGAGTAATGACCGCATACCCACTCGCTTACGAGAATGCTACTGAAAAACTACATACATTAGTACCACAAATAATAAGCTACTAGTAGCCCAAAAATAACTCGTTACCCACTACTTACAAAAATGCTACCAAATAAGAGCATACATTAGTCCCAAAAATAAGTAGCTAACAGTTGCTCAAAAATAACTCTTTTTCCACTCCTTACAAAAATGCTACATAACAGCTTTTGATTCTTTTAATAAATTTTTAACTTGGGGCAACTTCCGCCAATATGAAATTGAACAAGTTCATGTTGAACGCGTTTATTTCAAGAACAACCAAGCGGGCAAATGTGGAAATGGAAAAGATCCAATGTGCCAACGGAACCAATGTTTACGTTGATATCCTTCCCTCCAAATGTTTGATTGTAAAATTCAAATATTACATGACCGAAAATATATCTTGGAACCTCAGAAAGGGACATTTGGCTACTTAGGACATTATCAATAACAAATATACAGAAGCGACTGCTGCTCAGCAATGGAAACAGCATTAAACACCATCTTAAGTCTATATAAGAGTGAGTTAGGTTTTAAGGGAAATACTATCTGTGATGGGTTTTTACCTTTTTACCGGCTTTAACATACTTTAAACAACAGGCAAAAAAAGTTAAATTAAAATTTGGAGAACACCACAAAATTTCTAGAAAAAACAATAACATTTTAGAAAAAGCCAATTAACATCCAGAAAACTTCAATAGAAGTTATGTAAAGACTAATTAAGGCTCATTAATCACGATCAAGTGTCAGCTAGATCCAGTTTTCTGAATATCAATTTGGTTTTCTAAACTTTTTTTTGACTTGTCCCAATTTTAATCAGAATTCCTGAATTTAAATTTCTGTTAACAGAGTTTTATTAGAAAAAGTAGATAAATGTTAATCTTTTTTAAGCTAAATATGCAAGTTCTTTCTAAATTTTCTTTAGCATTTTTTTAATTTCATTAAAAAAAATTATTTAGACAACTTATCAGATATTTTAAATCGTATTTACCAGTAACCTGTTCTGTATCAGGTTATCGGTAACTCATTATTTATTGACAAGATGTAACCGGGTTTGTATTAGGTTATCGGTAACTCATTATTTGTTAACAAGAAGTAATCGAGCAGGTAACGAGCCCTCATTACATAGAATGCAGGCGGTAATGGGGACTTATTACCAAGTTTTTACTGGGATAAATGTGTTTGTTTTTTTACGTCTTACGCGACGCAATTTGATTTTGGTTCGACCCTTAAATGTTTTAGGCTTAAATGACTTTTAATTTGTAATGTGGACTTATCAAAATTGTCAAATTTAAACAAAAATACACTTTTACATTTTTTTCTTCAATTGTTATTTAAAAACAGAATACATTATATCATAAAATTACATATTTACAAACAAAATAAAATAAACAATATTTATCATTATTTCATCACAAAAAATGAGTTTATTTATGTAGTCAAACTGGGTAAATACAATTTTATGTAAACAAAAAAATATATATTTCCTACATTATAATGAATCGAATCTTAACTCTATTTTAGCTTAACATGTTTTTTAAAATATTTGTTTTATTAAAAAAAATTAACATATACTCAAAAATACAACAATCAATATTTGTACTCAATAAATTAAGCATTCTTTATAAAACACTCCCTTCTTCGTGAACATTTTATTTGATGGCTTTTTCTTTTCTGAAAAAATATTCCTGCCCCTTTTCCATTCAATGACTTTTTGTGCATAGTAATAAATAGGGATGAGATTTTCATGCACTAAAAAATCGAAAATATGCGCTAAAAAATCCAAAATACGCACTAAAAAAGCTAAAAATATGCACTTTTCATAGGAAAAACTTATTAAAAAGCAAAAAAAAAAGCCGTGTTAAATAGTAACATTTAAAACTTTATATAAGCAAGATTTTTTTAGAAATTAAGAATATATCGTGAACCTATATTCAAAATATGCCAACTCAAATTTGACCGAAATGAGTTTCCGATGGAAAATAGCTCCCCTATGCAATACCCATCTGTGGTAAAAATTTCAGAGCAAAAAAATAATTTTTTGTAGTTTTACATCCATTTTTGTTATTCTGCTAACTCAAAGTACATATTTTTTTGGTGAAAATAAATGCCAACTCCCATTGTAAATTTCCAAAAATTTTTCAAAATTTTTTTAAAAAAAATTAGACCACATATCTTATTGCATTTGCCTTTCTGAACACGAATCTGGTAAAAGTTTTGATATCTAATGCCTAGTTTTCGAGATATTGCCATTTTGAAAATATCGGTAAATAGTGTTTGCAAAAAAAAAAATTGCTTATATATATGTAACTTTCAAACTATTTATCAGATTGAAACATTATGAGTGGGGCAAATAAAGTCAATGATATAAGCTTTCAAAATAGCTAGTTTGGAGTGAGCCTTCTACAATAAAGCGTGAGTTACAGAGTGCCAAAGTTGACCACCCTGAGATTTAAAGGCTTTCGGAGCTAGTAACTTTTAAAAATATGCAAAGATTTTTAATTTTTTTTAGTTTTTGCAATTACCGCACTAAGGAAAACAAAATCCAAAAAAAAAAAAAAAATTATAAAAATTTTTCAAAAAAAAATTTATTTTTAGTTTCCGACAAAATATGCCAACTCTAAAAAAATATTTGTTTTTTGATATAGTAATAAATGCCATCTCAAAAAAATACGCAAACCAGTTCAAAATATGAAATTTTTGGCATAGGTAAAAATTATTTAGAATATTTAAACCATCTTATGGAAGGTACATTGTTTATTTTTACAATAATATGCGAAATAACTAGTTTTTTAGCTCTCCTGAAAAGTAAGCTTTTTCGAGTTGGCATTTATTGAATATAGTTCGACGATATATAAAAAAAATAAAAAGAAAAAAAAATAATTTTTATTACTTTCAAAATAAATTTTTAAAATTTAAAATAGTTTTTGAAACAAATAAATTTCAATTTCTGTTTTTGATAATTTATCCTAAAATATGCAAAACTATGCACTTAAAAGTTGGAAATATGCACAAAATATCCATCTAAAACCAAAATATGCAAAAATATGCATTTTCACCAAAATATGCAAAAAATATGCAAACACAAATCGATGCCATTTTAATGCAAATTTCTTGATTCGGAAAGATAATTGGTCAAATATCGTTTTAAAACTATAGACAAAAAACATGCATTTGCATGGAAATCTCATCCCTAGTAATAAACATTAAGTAAAGACATATTTTGTAACAAAAGAAATGCATTCTCATGACCTATCTAATGCTATATTAATCATTTTGAAATAACACTTCGTTTTTGTACTGCTTTGTTAAATGTACGTTTTTGATATTTTATTGAATAAATTAAGCTTGTTCTGGCATTTTTTTTTTTTACAAAAATTTAGATAGAACTCGAAAATACCTTTTATTCCATATCAAAATCATATCACAAGTTGTGATCATAGGCTGGTTAAGTCCGAAAATGGACAAGATTGTATCAGGTGGAAAAAAGCTTCCCTTTGAAGAACTAAACCAAACTTTGAAAAACGCCATTTTTACAGTTTGTTTTGCACATTTTTGTGTCAGAAGTTTAAAGTCCTGCACTTGACCCAGGGGATAAAAAAATGTAATTTATTTTGACCGCCCCATTTGTGGGCGTGTATATAAAAGGTAATTAAAATATTGATAAAAATGTATTTATAATCGCAAATTTTTAACGTGGGGAAATGTGCCCCGTCTACCGCCGAAACAACCCCTAAAACTCCCCTGGCAATTTATTTTTTAATTTTTAGCCAAAATTAACATTCTTATTTGTAAATATTTGGATTTAAACGATTATTCGAAGTTATAACCTTTGTTATAAAATTTCGAATGTTCTATTTTCTACTTCTTTCATACTATTTATATTAGATGTTGTTATAATTCGTGCTGAACCTAAACACTCGTTATCACTATAGAATACGCCATACTGTCCTGGTGTTACAGCTCTCAGTGGTTTATCTAGTACTACAACTAACTCAATTTTGTTGTCTTGTGATTTTTGGTAAATTCTACAATCTACTAAAGGTTTAGTATGCTGAAAACGAAATCGACATCTTAATACATTATTAGGATCGACAAAAGGATTTTGACATAACCAATTGACATTTGCGGCTAAAATAGTATCACTTAATAAGGCAGGATGATCATGACCAGAAGCTACATAAATTGTGTTTGTGGTAACATCTTTTCGTGCTACAAAGTAAGGCTTAAGAAAAGAAGCTAGACGGCAGCGTTGTCCCACTGTCCATTGGTGTATACCTTCATGCTGTCCTACCACATCATTGGTATCAATATCCAAGAAATGCCCCGGTTTCGAAGTTATATACTAAAAAATAGTATAGATTAAATATAGAGTTTTTTTTTTAAACTAACAAAATTACCTCCTTTATAAAATCCTTAAAGTCTCTATTACCAACAAAACAAATTCCCGTACTTTCTTTTTTTTGGGTTAAACGTTCCAAACCACATTTTTTAGCCATAACTTTGACCTCCGATTTTAACAATTCACTCAAAGGAAACATAGTTTTCATTAAGGAATTCCTTTTTATGCCTGATAGAAAGAATGTTTGGTCCTTAAATTTGTCTTTTGGTATAAGTAAGCGGACATCTAAAATTAATATAAAGAACGATATGTTTAATGCTAGTATTAAATATTTTAAATTTTTACCTTTATTTTCTTCATAATTTTCTAAATATGAACCAAAATTTGTTTTAGCATAATGTCCAGTGGCAATGGCATCATATCCTAAGGTTTCTATGGCATGTTTATAAAACAAATCAAATTTTATATATTTGTTACAAAGTATGTCTGGATTAGGCGTTAAACCATTTTGATAATCTTCAAGAAAATTTCTGCAAAAAAAAAACAATCAACAAATTAAGTTAAAAAAAAAAATAAAGTAGAATTAGTTTACACTAGTGCCCCCCATTTCCCGGTTCTCGGTATTCCCGGTAATACCGGTATTCCCGGTTCTGGTACCGGTTTCCCGGTTCTGGTACCGGTTTCCCGGTTCTAGATATATTCCCGGGAATACCGGTATTCCCGGTTCTGATCCTGGTACCGGTTCTCAAAAACCAAAAAAAATACTATACCATAAAATATTTCAATTCCACTATTTAATCAGTATTTCAGAAAAATTTAGTTGTGTTTGTAAAATAATTTGAAAATCATGTAACTATTTTTTCTTAAATTCAAAAAATTAAATGGAAATGGTATTTTTCACATGTTTTGTATTTTATTTTTGGTAAAAGCAAAGAAAAATTTTAATTGTACAAAATTTTACAAAATATACATACCGGTAGTCCCGGGAATACCGTCAGAACCGGAACCGGGAATACCGGTATTCCCGGGAATACCGGGAATGAATCAAGAACCGGGAAACCGGTACCATTTCCCGGTAATACCGAGAACCGGGAATACCGGTATTCCCGGTACTACGGTGCTTACCGTAGGCACTAGTTTACACCATTTACAGATGTTATACGAAAGAGATCAATTGTAATTCGAAGATTCTACTTGTAATTTGAATATTTCATTTGTAAATCAAAGTTTTCATTTGTAATTCAAAGATTCTACTTGGAATTCGAAACTTTCAATTGAAGATGAAGATTCTTAATGTAATTCGGAATTCAGTTGATGTTTTTTGAATTACAACTGTAATCTTTGAATTACAATTGTGATCTTTGAATTACTTACAATTGGAATTTTAAAATTTCAAATGAAATATTCAAATTACCAATTATAATCTTCGATTTGATCAAGCGGTTATTATTTATTTTTTCCATTTAATTACGCTACCCACTAGCCCCTGTAGGCTAGTTGGTAGCGTGCTAGTCTTTCATTGTGGGGGTCGTGGGTTCGATTCCCACCAGAACCCTTGGTTTTTTTTCGCTACAACGAGACGACGGTCATTGTTACCAGTTCTTGGTTAGGTTGAATTAATTAAAAATGAGTTGTAAATAAATGGAAAGAATAAATAAAAATAATTGATCATGTGTGATGATCTAATTTTAACCTAACCGAGAACTGATAACAATCCACGCAAATTGTTTGAAACAAATAAGAATCTTTGAATTAAAAATTAAATCTTCGAATAACAATTGAAATTATTTCGAATTGCCACGCAGCTTTCAAGTGGATAACTACACCTTTTACACCATTTGTACTTCGAATATTCTACTTGTAATTCGAAGATTCTACACCATTTACAGATGTAATTCGAAAAAGATCAATTGTAATTCGAAGTTTCTACTTGTAATTCGAAGATTCCATTTTTAATTCTACTTGTAATTCGGAAAAGATCAATTTTAATTTGAAAAAGATTAATTGGAATTTGAACAGAATCAATTTGTAATTCGAAAAAGATCAATTTCAATTGGGATTCCTATTCAGTATCGGTTGTTATTTGAAAAATATCAACTGTTATTCGAAAAAGATCAATTGTAAATATCAACTGTTATTCGAAAAAGATCAATTGTAATTCGAAAAAGATCATTTGTAATTCGAAAAAGATCAATTGTAATTCGAAAAATATCAACTGAATTTCCATTGATCTTTTTCGAATTAAATTGGAATCTTTTTATTGCAATTGATCTTTTTCGAATTACAGTTGATCTCTTATGAATTACATTTGTAATTTGCGAATTAAAAATTAAGAGGCATGTCACAGACTCAATTCCGTTCGGATTTGAAAAAAGTGGTTTACTCCTAAAACGAAAAACCAATATTATTTTTTTCGGAATGAAATCACTTTCAAAAATCAAAGTGGAATTGAATTGCATTAAAGTGGTTTCATTCCGAAAAAAAATATTTGCTTTGAGTTTTACGAGTAAACCACTTATTCCACTTCCGAACGGAATTGAGTCTGTGACATGCCTCTAAATCTTCGAATTACAAGTATAATCTTCATTTCTTATAATTTATAGTGAAATTAAATTGCATGGAAGTGGTTTCATTCCGAAAAACAATTTAGTTTTACGTTTTTAGAGGAATACTTTGAAACTATTTCCGAACGTAATCGACTCAGTGACAGGCCCCGAAATGTTACTTTAAAAGAGACGGAACTTTTAGATTCACTACAATTTTTGGGAGATTGACCGTTTTTTTTTTAGTTTAGATTTCCTTAAACCTACTTCAGTCTTTAAAATTTTTTTCAATAACTTACATAAATACAGAATTCCAATAATCTTTAACGTAATTCACTTGTCGCAACTCTATACCTAAATTGTTGCATGTATACTCAGCGTCCAAGAGATCTTGTTCACCAGAACAACGCCCCATTTCATCAAATTCATCCCAATTTTTCATAAATACTCCTAAAACATTAAAACCTACAAAAAACAAACTAGATAAAAGTTCTACATTTTTGGACTGTTTTTATTGTGCTCACCTCTTTCCTTTAATAAAAATGCACTTACAGCACTGTCAACTCCTCCAGAGATACCGACAACTATGTTGCGAAACATTTTTGCAAGAATATATATTTGTTTATTTAAATTAACATCAACAATTGCAGCCGATGAAGGAATAATATACAATAATTAAAATTATTTGGCTAAAGACAAATATTAACCTATTTGAAACTTTCAAGTCAAATAAAAACAAATATCAGCTGTTGGGAGTTAAGGTACGTTCAGTTATTACAAAAATAAAGATGGCCATACACAACACTGAAACACTACTCTGCAAACATAGAGAAACATAGAGGCGAAGGTGAAAGAAAAAACAATATTGCTATCTTTTCTAATATGTCACACGTACGTTGTCGATGTGAATTCACCACACAATACATGTTTACAAGTCGTACTTAGTCAACAAATACATTTAAACAAGTTGTACTTTGACAACTCAATTTTTGACGCCTTCGCCTCTATGTTTCTCTATGTCTGCAAACATCTACTTTATTTATTTATTTTATTTATTTGTGGTACAATAAGCCTATAGGCCAAAGACGTACCATTAAAATTCAATAGCCCTGTTTTTTGCAGACCGGATTAAGATTTGGATTAACTTCATTTATACGGAGTTCACACTAGCGACTTTAAACAAGTTGTTTAACAAAACACCAGTAACAGAATAAAAACGTAATGGATACAGAACAAAGACTTTTTTAAACATCTCACTCTTAAACACTTCAAAACAGCAAGTGTGAACGCCGTATTAGTTAAAAAATGGGTCAAATCAAGTCCAGATTTTTTTTTTATAATTTTTTTCTGAAATTACATACAATTAGTAAATATAAACAGAAAAACAAATTAAGCTTTGTCCAAAACGCAAATAATGAAAATTAAATTTAGTTAAATCCTTGGATTAACTCAAATTTATTTATGCCATTTTACATTTTGGATAACGCTTAATTTTTTTTCCTGTTTATATTAACTAATTGGATGTAAATTCAGAAAAAAAATATTAAAAAAATTCTGGACTTGATTTGACCCATTTTTTAACTAAATAGAGTTAATCCTAATCTTAATCCGGTCTGCAAAAAACAGGGCTAATATATTACAAATTCAATATGTTCACTTGCCAAAATGTAATAAAAATTTAAAGAAGTTTAATAATTTTTCAATAGATTACTGCTAAAAATTACTATAGGCCTTTTTTGTTGGCATAATTATCAGTGTTCTACCATACAAAGTTCACGTGAGTGTTAACGCTCACAATTCTAGAAGTTAAAAATTAACTTGCATACATTGTGAATGATTCTCTTATTGTTAATGAATCTCTTTGGTATTAATAAAAAATATAAATGTTTTTGTGTTCACATAAAAAATTAAAAAATGAGTTTTGATTAAAAATTGCTCATATCGATTAAAATGTTAATTAGATTTGCTCTAATTAAAAAAATGATAATAGTAATTAAAAAAATTTGTAAAAATTTAATAAGAGAAAAGGAGAAATTTTCTAATTAAAAAAAGTGATTAAAAATTGAACTGAAAAACAATAAAAAAAAGTAATAATATCAATTAAACAAATTAATAAAATTTATAGCTCCGGCCAAAATTAACCCCCTCACTTTAAAAATAAAAACAAATATGAATTCAAAATAAAAATGTATTTATTATATACCAAATAAAAACTTAAGATCATAGAAAAAAATAGAAGTGTAATAGAGTCGTATTTCGCTTGAATAAGTATTAGTGACAGCACATTATGTAACTTTTGACGTTTAATAAAAACAATGCAACATAAAGGAGAACAACAACAAAGAAAACAACAAAAGTAAAAACAAAAGGTTTTAAACTATCAATAGTGCACGCAAAAAAAAAATCTGTGTCGGAGTGAGCAAAAATCTGGCATAATTTTACCAATAATATGCTAAAACTACAACCGACGAAGTAGTTTTCGTAATTTAGCCAAAACGCTTATGTAAAAAATTTTGAAGAAAATGCTAATGCTATTTAAGTAAAAACTTGGTAAAATATACCAAAAGAGATATGGTGAAATATACCAAAATTATTAGAAAAGATGACTAAAAATAATGCTAAAAATTACCACATTTATGCTAAAATAAATTTTCAATAAATTTTTGTAAAAATTTGTATATTTTTTGAATTTAAAATTTTCACAAAATAAATCCATATTAATATAATAAATGTTGTGTAGGATTTAATTTACCACCGACCAACTGACCCTTTTTGTACAATTTTCTCGAGTGACTGCTGCCTACACTTCTTCTTGAAGTAAAGGATTCGCTATAGTTTCACGAATTTTTTTAAAAGCATCCTGTAAAAATAGAAAATTATTACAAAACATAAATTTTTAATTTAAAAAATTGGTAAACCCCATTGGTCTCTTGTTAAGGAGGAGCACTTACTTTGTCATTCCATTTGTAACTCATCAAAACAGGTCTGGACTCCCTTGGCTTTGCGTTTTTAGGTTTTAATTTTATAACTAAAGGCAGGACTGGTGTCCACGCTCTTTATTGTAGTGAAGGATTCGCCATAGCTTCAAAAATGTATTTAGCAGTACCCTGTAAAAATAGAAAATTATTACCAAACACAAATTTTTAACTAAAAATCTATTAAACCTTATTGGTGTCTTCGGAATTTGGGTATACTCACTTTATCATTCCATTTGTTATTCATCGAAACATACGTCTGGGACTCTATTGGTTTTTCTTAATGAATGGTGTTTTAAGTGATGAAAGCAAAATTAACTTTAGCATTCTTTTATCTTACATTTATTTATCTTTTTAAAAACGAATTATTTATTTTTATTTATTAATTTATTTTAATTTCCTTTTTACGTTTTTATAACACAAAAAATAAACGAACAACGCACACAAAAATACAAAATGAAAATGGCGGTCTGTATTTGTTTTTTTGTTGTTTTCTTTCGATAAATTTTTGTGCAGGTAATTTGCGTTATTGTGCAAGCTACTTGGTTATTTTACATAAAAAATGAATTATGTTACTTTAACATCGACAAGCATAATTTTAGCAAAAATTTGTTAAAAAAATTTTTTTGGTATGAAAAAAGTTTTACCAAGTACACGCAAAAAAATCCCGTGTGTAAAATTATGCAATCATGCTTGGTAAATTTTTTTTCTATAGAGTTTTAAGATTTTTCGCAAGCCTTGTTTTGTTTTCCTCTGTCAAAGCTAAAATTTCATATTTATGTTGTTTACAAATATTACCAAGCTTGCTTGGCACATTGCAAGTACTTTTAAACATTATGCTAAACGACTTGTTTATTATTACCCGCTACTAAATTGATTTATTTTTGTTAAAACTTGGTAAAGTTTTGCATGGGCGTATAAAGGAGACCCAATACATGTACGAAAAAATTTGCAGTTCATTTGAACTAGTTCAATTAAACTAGTTCGTTTAACAACTCTATTTTCAAGCGTCTATCCAAATGGGCTTGTGAAGAAATAAACTAAATATATAAACAAACATGTATATTTCGACAAGGTTTGTATTAAATTTATTTTTATATTTATGTGAAATTAATTAACTAATAATTGTTCTTTTTTTCTAGGTATACGACTTTTTATGTTCGACGCCCGATGGAAGATGCAGTTTAGATTTGTAAGTTTTGTGTTTATTATATTATATTTTATATTGTATAATTGTATTGTATATATTTTATTATATTGTATGTATTGTATTGTTTTTATTGTATTTAATTTTAGTTATATTAAATAAATAAATAATGGAAAAAATATAACTAAATTTCTTTTATTTTTTATACAAAACAAAATTGATTATTTTTATTAAGCATTAACGTTTTTTTTATAAGACATATATGGCAATATTTACCAAGCATTTTTGTGCAAATGTAGTTAAAATTTTGTTTACTGGGATGTTCCTAAGCGTTTTGGCAAAATCTTAAAATAACTTGTTTAATGGGATTCCTCCCTATCTGCTTGGTAAAATTGGAACCTTTTATTATGAAATCGCACCCAAGTTTTTTTTTGCGTGTAGGATTGCTCAATCTTACACAGATTTTTTTTTGCGTCTGCGTATTATCTTTAAAAAAACGTTGAATAAAGCAAAATAAATAATAAATTTAATTAAATGAAAGACAAATTCCATTTTTTATAAACAAATAATATAATTTGATATTAAATACGTGTGAGATGAGGAAGAACAAGCATTTTGCCACCATATTGGAAAATACATCAAATACAACACTGCGTAGCTTCTAATCTTTTCTATGATAAAAACAATGCAACATAAAGGAGAACAACAACAAAGAAAACAACAAAAGAAAAAACACAAGGTTTAAAACTATCAATAGTGCGTATTATCTTTAAAAACCGTTGAATAAAGCAAAATAAATAATAAACTTAATTAAATGAAAGACAAATTCCATTTTTTATAAACAAAGAATGTTATTTGATATTAAATACGTGTGAGATGAGGAAGAACAAGCATTTTGCCACCATATTGGAAAATACATCAAATACAACACTGCGTACCTTCTAATCTTTTCTATGATAAATAAAAAATAAATATTTTAAGCATAAAGCTTGATTACACGTTAACTACCCTTGACTACCCTTATCTACTATTTCCCAGTATTGGAGGATAACAATTGTCAAATTCAAATAATTTTTCATACAAAATTATTTAAACCCGGCAAACCGTATCACCAATACTGGGAAATAGGAGATAAGGGTAGTTAACGTGTAAATTGCCCTTAAAAATGTATTTGATTTTGTAGTTTTTCTTCGATCGTGTTGTTTTCCTCTGTTGTTTTTTTCTTCGTTTACCGCCAAGAGCTTCTTTGTTTTATGTGGTGTTTCTGTTAAACGGACGAAACAATACACGAACGAACGCTACCCGTACGAATTCGTAATGATATCAGTTTCCATAACATTTTCGTTTGATTACGTTATTTTTTTTCGTTAGACCGAATTTATATTGGGCAATTTTAATTGCGGCAATTCTGATTTTTTAGTGTATCAGAGAGAGAGATAAGATTCTTCCCTCTCTCTCTGATACACTATAAAATCAGAATTGCGGCAATTAAAATTGCCCTGTCTGAATTTGGACTTAGTTACGTTTGTCTTGACCATTTGTCAAATTACAGTATTGCCACAAAGTTTTTTTTTAGTTTTTGTTTATTTTTTTCATACAAAAATTATCTAAACTAAACGAAGTGGCAACATCAACACATCAGCTAAAGAAAACAGCTGATCAAATTTCATGTTTATAAAAAAAAACACAATTATAATCAAATCAGATTTTTTTATTTATTATAGCTAAAAAGTTAACACAATTTTAATAAAAAACAAATGAAAACAATAATTTGTATGATGACCCGTGGCTTTTAATTGGTCAAATCCGTCTTTTTTTCACTGATTTGTTTTAATACACATTTTTTTCAAAGCATTTAGTTATAAAACATTCACATTTTTTAATTTTATAAATTAATATTACTTTTTTTTGTTATAAATTCACATTTTTCACTTATTTTGTTAAATTTTACACAAAAAACTCCTTAACGAATGGTATTTTTCATTCGTGTGGTTTTGGCGTTTTTGACATTTCAATTCGTGTTGTAGAAACGGAAAAATATGAAGAAAAATGACAACTTTTACGTTTTCGTTCGACTAAAATGACATCCGCAATACAGAACCACAAATTGATTTTTTTATGTCATTTGGACGAACGAAAATGAAAATTCGTAATAGAGAAACTGGACATTAATTTTACACTTTTATCCAGGGTTGGCTACCGAAACGAATAACGGTATTGGTAACGGTATTGGTATTACATATTTTTTATAACGGTAACGGTAAAGGTAACGGTATTTTCGATTATTTCGGTAACAACAAACCGTTACCGAAACATCGATACCGGTACGTACCGGTATTATGAATAAAATTTACCCAAAATGTTGTAAAGTCACACATTTTTTAAAAACACGTAAAAATAAAAACAAAAACTTAAATTTAGTGCAACTTTAACACATAATTAAATAGTAGAATCTTTTTTTATTAATTTCCTCAGAATTTAATTAAAATTTCACGCAATATTGTAATTCAACAAAATTTGTTTTTGATTTTTACGTGTTTATGAAATATCCCTGTGCAATAGAGTGTCCCTTATTTTGGAAATGTTGGAAATGTTGAGACGGTACACAGATATGAATAATATTTTTTTTGAATACATATCATTAAAAGCAACATAACAACTAAAATCTTTGCTTGTCAAAACTAAAAAAAAAAATAACGGCTCAAAATTTTTTTTTCGAAAAATTTTTTAGAGCTGAAAGCCTTATCTCACCAAAATCAAATTTTTTGCGTGAATAAGCTAACCAATTAGTATAATAATTAAAAACAAAAAAATTTAAAATCAAAAAAAAAATTTTAGTTTGTATGGAAAAATGATTTTTTAGGCCCCGCTCTTTAAGGCCCCGTCGCGTAGGGAAGGCGTGGTCGTAGGGCGTAAAATTTTTCCTCAGTTATTTTTAAGTCAAAAGGAAAAAAATGAGCGGGTACCGTCTCAACATTTCCAACTTTTCCAAAATAAGGGACACTCTACTGTGCAATCAACAGAAAAATCTGCATTTGAGAAAAGAGAAAAATCTGCATTTTGAGCCATTTGGAAAATCTGCTGATTTTAACTGACGCGGTTTGCTAAATTTCTGTCTGGACAAACTAGGTAGAGTCTGTAAAAAAATCTGTCAAGACGGCAGATAAATCTGCTGATTTAAGCAGAAAAATCAGCTTATTTCAGAAAAACAGCCGGAACATCGGAATCGTATTTTATTTAAGTAGAAAATACTTATTTAAAAAAAAACTTTGTCAAAGGAAGCGATAAAGAACTAGTAAGAGTGTTAAATTCGGCTGTGCCGAATCCTTTATATCCACCAACATTTAACAAAAAATAAAAACACAAATATTGACAGGAACATTTCCGGAAGGAAGGGGAAGAAGGAGAAAGCCGCAGTTCGGGGGAAAAAATCACAAGAAATTAGCAACACAATAATTAAAAAAAAAATCGATTTTTTTGCTATGTTGTTTTTTAGTAAAATTTTTTTTTTCAAGAAAATTTTCTTAAAAACAGGACAACTAAATATTTTTCTAAAATTTAGTTAAAGTTTCCATTTTAGCAGAAAAATCTGGTAAAAGTTTTCTTATTCAAACTTAAAGTTGTTTTACTGAATTTTTGGCACAGTTTTTCTTCTGAGTGTACGACTTGGGCTCATTATGTATTTAATTCCAGAGAACCACCTCCCCACGCTTACCTGCGTGGATGCACCGCTATCAACACTACACTCAAAAAAAAACGTGGGTATTCAATACTAAAAATTTAGCTACGAGTACTAATGTTTTAGTTCAAAAGGACCTAGTGCAGGAATTGGTAATCAATACTAAAATTTATTACTAATATCTAGTACATGAAAAATACTAAAAAAACAGTAAATATTACTGCAGTTTACTACAATTTTAGTAAATATAATTACTAAAAAAATCATAAATATTTCAAATTTTTGCCCTATTTAGTAAAAAAAATTACTAATTTTAGTAAATATAATTGCTAATTTTAGTTAATAAAATTACTACCTATATCAATTTTATAAATAAAAATCAGAAAAAAAATTATATATAAATGATTTTTTATTTTACTTCGGTTATAAGATATACTTAATTACATGTCTTCTTAAGCTGCTTAAAAAATGTAGCGTTGAGTGTACCACGACGTCAGGAATTTGAAAAAATAAATGATTGATGTCACCATACCACTGAAGTATATTTTGTAAACGATTGCTAAAAATATAAAAATAAATATTTTCTCAATACATGCTCAAATTTATGTACAAACATTTTACTACAGAGGGTGCTTTTTTACTTACATTTTTTTGTAAAAGTGTGTGTATCCATCAGCTTGAGTTTTTTTTCTTACACAGCCATTGAAATGGAAAACGAGTTAACAAAGAAACTGATGTAGTTTAATTATTAATGTCATTTTATTTAATGTACATATTTAATTAAAAAACATATTTTTTTTAATTAGTTTAACACCACACAATTTAATTAAATAAATTTAGAATATATTTTTTTACAAACACTCCGTGACCGGGTATCGCGTTGTTTCGGTTTTAATTCTTTTTCGCACTAAACAAACAGACAAATCAGTTGGTAGCACTGCAGTTAAATGCGAGAAAACGTGGTGTTCGCACACACTGCAGCAGCAAGCAGCAGACGGCAAGAAATACAAAGAACTGTGTTTAGTTATAAATTTATAAAATAAGTACTTTTTGTATTTGCAGCTTGGGGTATGCTTTTTTAATGTTAAGAAATAAAAAATGCGTCATTTTTGTGAAATTATAATTAAATAGAGTACACTTAATTTTTTCTGTCTGCTGCTTGCTGCTGAATTGTGAAGAAGCTTGTGGCCGCTATTACAAACAGTGTTGCCATTACCAATATGAAAAAAAAACGCAAAAATCGTAGGAAAAGGGTAAAAATTTCCAAAAAAAAATATCAGCGACAAGAAAAAAGAGAAAATTAAAAAAAAATTAAAATGTGCTTTTTAAGGTTAAAAGGATAAAAAGCGCCAAAAAAAAATAATAATAAAAATATTTGTTTTTATCATAAATTAAATAAATAAGCTGATACAATCAGGAGTATAAATAATATTACATTTATATTACTTAAAAAACAATAAATTTAATACAAACTTTTTTATTACATTCAATCATAACCCAGCAAAACTTTGGTAATGGGTAGTGATTATATAACACATTACCAGGTAATGTATATACCTTATTTGTAGCATTATTTTATGATGTCTTACCAAACATTTGTTCCACAACGTATTATTTTCAAGTGAAAAATAATGTATTACTAATAATTTGCTACGTAATGCATGATTATTTGATAAAATGTATTTCATATTTATTATTTCTAAACATTAAATCATGGATGACTTATATTTGGTTACATTATGTATTGTTTGAAAGTTTGAAATAATGCATTATTTATAATTGGAGGCATAATGCATTACAATAACATACAAAATAATTATTTTATAAAAAATCCATAAGTTTAAACTAGAGATGGGCTCACGACAGGAAATTTCTAACGACACACACTCACGAGCATATTTTATCTACTTACACTCATTTACAATCACGTGAGTAAACTTAATACAAAATTACTTTTTCACTACTCGTAACACCTTATATATTGCGTTCTGGTATGCTTTATTATATACCTTACTCGTAACCTATAAAATATCATATATTTTACACCTTACTCGTATTCTTCGTTATAAATTTATGACTTATTTTATACCTTACTGGTATTCTTTGTGATAATGTGGATGCATTACTTTGAGTCTCATCGCCTGTTAAAATCATCAATGCTGCAATGTATAAAATAAGAGATCCTATACCTTATTTTATACCTTATTTGGTAATCTAAGTTTTGCTGGGAACGCCACAGATCTGTTTTAAGGAAATGTTTGGATATTTTATCAGTTTAATTTTTTTGCATTTTACTTTATTTTGACAGTAAACAAAATTGTTTCAAAAAACAACAGTCATCAAATATTTTAAAAAATACGTAGTTGTAAAAAAGTGTAGAAAATATGTACCAAAAAGTTTTTACACAAATTTTTTTTACATCGGTCTGTCTGTCACACATATGAAAACAGATTTAAAAAACTGGTAATACATCTTCATTAAAAAATATGCTAAATGAATTGGCTAATTGGCTAAATGAAACAAAAAAATGAAATTGTGAAAAATTTTAATTTTTGTACAACCGGTACAAAACTTAATTAGATTTTGAATCAAATCACAACCAAAAACAGCGATGCCAATTCAGCGCGTTTCGTGCTGGATTTAGTGCCTTCCGACCACCCAAAAAGCGCATTTTTTAATCTAGCACGTTTTTAAAAAATGCGCTAAACTGGCGCGTTTTCCCCATAGTGTCACTATGGTTTTCCCCTTTTAATTTAGCGCATTTAGCGCTTTCTTTCTACAACTAATCATCAGTGTGAATATCGCCAAAAAGCGATAAAAAATAATTTTAATTTAAGATTAAAGAAAATATTAAATCATCAGGCCTATTCACAGAATAAGTCAAAAAATTGTGTTTTTTTTTTTTTTTTAATTTTTAACAAAGTTTTCCATTTCTTTGATTGTACCACAACAACTACATGAAAAATATGAATCTAATACCTTATTCACACTTACAGATTTAAACCGTTTTTAGCAATTATTATTAGCATTTTCTGTCAATATACTGTAACAGAATAAATTTAAAACTGTACGTGTGAATAGGGTTTTAGATTATATTTTTCATGTAGTTGTTGTAGTACAATCAAAGAAATGGAAAACTTTGTTGAAAATTAAAAAAAATATTTCACAATTTTTAGACTTATTCTGTGAATAGGCTTGATGATTTTATATTTGTTTTAACCTTAAATTAAAATTATTTTTTATCGCTTTTTGGCGCCTTTAACTTTGTTCAAATTTAGCGCTTTTTGAGTCACTGTTTTGCGCGTTTTGCTGCTACATAATTTTTGGTTGCGTCATTAGAAAAATACAACTCCATAACCAAAAAAAAATAAAATGAGCCGACGATTGAGAAACCCACCGTCGGAGGGTTTCTCAATCGAGCCGACACCGCCAAAAATTCCTCGTCGTCTTGGTTACCTGTTCACGCCTACTAATAAAGTATAAATCAATTATTTTCTATTTTCATGAATTTTGAGAAAACATTTGGGGTCTTGATTTGTGAACACAAAACACGTTTACCTGCAAATTTTTAAAGGATACCTTGAGTCAAATTTAAAGGGGTTGTTTGTATGAGGCCAAGGTGCAAACAAGGACTGATTTTTCCCAATTTCATTAGGTCTTGGGCTTAAGTTTCAAATTTCAGCAAAATCTATTGATAATATAAAAATCACAAATTTAAAAAAAAAAAATGTCGCGAAAAAATGGAATAATACCATAAATACCCAATTTTTAAAAACGCTTACTTAAAAAAACGGCAAGACCAAAAAAGCACCAGCAAATACCCGAAATGTAACAGTTTCAAATTTCAGCAAAATCTATTGATAATATAAAAATCACAAATTAAAAAAAAAAAAATGTCGCGAAAAAATGGAATAATACCATAAATACCCTATTTTTAAAAACGCTTATTTAAAAAACGGCAAGACCAAAAAAGCACCAGCAAATACCCGAAATGTAACATAATGGCAACACTGAATTCAAATTTAACGATTTTGCAAAAAAATAGTTGGTAGCTCTGCTTGTAAACAAGCGCCCCCTTACGGAATAATTACTAACAAAAATAAATTAAAAACTTATTAAATTACTGTATATTAGTACTTTTATGAACTAAAAATAGTGAAAAAATAGTAAAACAAACTACCAACAAAAATTACTCATAAACAGTAAGAAATACTAATTTTAGCACTTTGAAGATACTAAAAAAACTACTGTAGTACTGGTAATTGGTAACTTATTAGTAGATTTGGGTTACCAACGCACTTACTAATTTTTTTACTGTAGAATTATTTTGAGTGTACAGATTTGGCACAATTCAGGTTTGTCTCTTCTTTCATCTTCCCACTTAAGAATGTTTACTCACTTTTCTCCTCGGAACTTTTTAGGTAAATTGGGAATGTGATCATTGGTTGTGCCGATTTCGACACAGTCAAAATTTACTTAATTGTAAAATGATCATTGGTTGGACCGATTTCCTCAATTACGCGCATTTAAAATAATTTATCTTCCAAAAACTTGTAAATAAGTAATATTCAGACAACCGAAACAAAACCGTTATAATACCGGTAAAAATCCGAATAAAGGTAAAGGTTTTTTATCGGTAACGGTATTTAAAGTTGTTTATTCCGGTATTGGTAAAGGTAACGGTAGTCAATATTAAAGGGTTTTTAATCGGTAACGGTATTGAAAGGGTAACGGTAGCCAACACTGCTTTTATCCACTTTTTTCAACAATTATCCAGAGCTTCGAAGGATTTCATTCCTTAATTCGATTTAACATTATGAATGAAAATTTAGTGATTGCATTCCCCAATTACATTTTAGCGAATTGAATGAATTCACTTTGGACTCATTCGATTTATAAATATCGAATGCATTCGATTTATTTTTGATGCGACTTTTAAAAATCGAATGCATTCACTTGCGAATGCAATCGATTTTCTTTTCATTCAATTTGAAAAATCGAATGGCTTATTCATTGCATAAAAAAACTTAAAAAAAACTAACCAAGATAGAGCAAAACGGAGCCAATTTTTTGTCCATAGTATCGCTAACATTCTTCACACTTTTTTGTCGTATAGGCAGTTAATATGTGCATTTTTAAAACTTTCGGGAACACCAATTTTTTTTTTGGATTCAAAATTAGAGCCCATTAGGGTCATCGTATGTAACACCCGTTCTAGATTAGCAACCAACAAAGCAACCAAAGAGGGTGTTCAGTGTTACCTTTGACGTTTGCAAACGCCAAACTCGATAGTAAGCAATGGTAGTAATTTCATATAGACACTTGATTGCTAGCAATCTATAGTAGAACAGGCGCTCTACCATCAATTGTATACCATCATTGTATACAACTGTCCGGATTAGCAATCACAGCCATTACTATCGATTGTGACGTATGATGGAAGTGATGATTGCTAATCTAGACCGGGTGTAAAGAGAGTAGGCGATACTATGGACAAAAATCTGGCTCCGTTTTGGTCTATATATTTAAAAAATCGATTGCATTCGCAGTGGAATGATAAAAAATCGAATGCATTCGATTTTTCTAAATCGAATGAACAAGAAATCGAATGCATTCATTTTTGTTCATTCAATCGAATGCATAACAGCAGAGGTTATAAAGAACGCAATCATTGAAAGTGAGGAAAAGCATTACGAACATATTGCAGATTTAATAAGGAAAAGTGAAGAAAAAATACTATCTGAGTTAAATAAAAGAATTGATTCTATACAAGAAGACGTTAATGTCTTAACTGAAAGAGTAAATTATCTCGAAATGAATAGTTCAGAAACTGTAAAAATGAAAGATGACATTATTAATTTGAAGAGAAAACTATTAAAAAGTGAAAATTCTGTTGTAGCCGGTAGTATTCGAATCAGAGGTGTACCCTACTATGAAAACGAAAACCTCTTTGAAATCTTTGAAAATATTTGTAAATTTTTAAAGGTTCCTACGCCTCAGGTTGATAATATGTATCGACTTAATAAAATATACAAAGATAACAGACCTTATACTCCAAACGAGGAAGTCATTGTTGTTAAATTATTTTCTCCCTATGATAAAAATTATTTGCTTAGAGCCATTGCAAAATATAGACGGGACAACAAAAATGAAAATGATAATGAAAATTTGCCTGTTACTCTTAAGCTACGAAATGCCGGTTTTGATAGTGATCAACCTTTCTATATCAACGAAAATTTAACACCCTACAATTACAACATATTTAGGCAGGCGCTAAAATTGAAAAAAGATCGTAAAATTCAAAGTACCTATACTCTACGTGGTCTTGTGTATGTAAAAAAATTAACCTCTGAGGAACCGATGCTAATTGAATTTCTGGAGCAAATTGATCAGCTTTTTCTTGAATAGAATGTGTCAATTGTTTATTTTTTCTCCAATAACTTTATGTATTGTTATTACTTTTATTATTTTATTGATTTTTAATATTTTATACATTAATTACTGTTTTCAAAATTTTTCTTTTAACGATTTTTTTTTATTTTTTAGTTATTCATCAAATCTTACACTATCTTATAAAATTTTAAACCCTTTTTATAAATTTTGCGTTGCTGAAAGTTTTGTGTTTTGTTTAGTCGTTCATATTGGCTATGAATTTGGATAGTTTTGGCGGTAGTTCCAATGATGGTGTTATTAACATGGTTCGCATCTTAGCAAACCAAATTGAAGGCGTCAAAATATGCCATGTTAACGCACAAAGCCTTAATAATAAAATTGACGAATTCAGACTTGTCTTTGAAAACTCTTCAATTGAATAGTTCATGCGAATAAAGACGAATAGACCATTTGTAGAATTTTACAGGGGACAATAAAAACGCAGGAAACGGTTAAAAAATAATATTTTTGTCAACTTTTTGGTATTAGCTTAAAGATTTAGGTCACATCTACCTATATACAAAATTTTAGTAAGGTATTCGAAAGAGAACTTGCCAAAAAATTGCACTTAAATTTCTGCTTAAATGGAAAAGGGCGAATATCCAAAAAAATGTATTGAAATTTGAATAAAAATGTGTTATTTTGCAGCAGATTTTGACTACATTTTCATGAGACTTGCAAAACTTGACGAACTATGGTTGGTATTTGTTTGTAACACTTTAAGGACTTCAAGGATACACTTTTTAAGGATTGTCAGGACATGGAAAAAATTTTTTTTTTGTTATTTTTTTTTTAATATTCCTGCTATTTGATGCAGTAGTAATTCTTTATGAGAATAAATACATTTTTAGGAATTATAATATTAACCCTTGACTGCATACTACGACGTATAATAATAGGACATGAAAATTTTTTTTTTATTCCTGACATGCAGTATTAACACTAAATGTTTGTATGTGCTAAGATTTTTTTTTTTTTTGTGTACAATTTCAAATTTTAGCTAATATCAATTTTAAACTCGCAGCTAAATAATTTTTATATAATATTTTGTTAAGGATGGATATTCGCCCTTTTTTCTTTCCACACTTTAAAGTCTTATAACTCAAGAACGGTAAAATTGTTTGCCAATATAATAAGTGTGGTTTGTTCTTCGTAATGTTCTTTTAACACACTGTTACTCAAAGTAAAATTTTTGTATGATTTTGTGTTGTATTTAATCAAAATTGTGCGTCAGTCAGCGACGTATCCAGGAATTTGAAAAGGGGGGGGCCCAACTCGAAATTTTTTTTTAATCTTCACCAAATAAAAGTATTTTCTCTTACATCCCCCCCCCCCCCTTTTGCTTAATTTAGCCAAATTTTCAGAAAAAAACTTGGTAAAATTACGCAAAAGTCTTAGTGAGTTGTATTTTTACCAAAAATTTAGTTAAATTATGCAAAAGTCTTGGTCTGTGCCAAAAACTTGGCTCATAATTGTAAGTTTTTTTTGCGTTTGTGAACTTTTTTTTATAAAAACTAAGACATGTTAGAGAACTTCTTAGAATTTTAACAGAATATGATATTTTTTATAGAAAAAAATGCATCAAAATCTGAGAAGTTTGATATACAAAATATTCTGAAAATAATTCTGAAAATATTCTATAAAAAATTATTTAAATCTGCGTTTTTTTTATGAAAAAATGTATAATAAATTCCCAGATTCTGAGGTATTTTTCCAATAAAAACGGTTCCTGCACTCAAAATAATTACTCTGTTAAATACTATGTAAAATGACTGTAATCTCAATTCGACAGATATTTGACAAAGTTATCTGTCGAAATACAGATTTTAAGAAAATACTTCGTATTTTCTTGTGACCGAAAAACAAAATTTTGTAAAATTGGAGTTACTCGCTAAAAACTTGTAATTTTCACAAAAATAAAAAAGTAAATTTACAATTTGGAAGCATTAAAGCGGGAAAATTTAACAAAATTTTAATTTTAATTAGTTTAATTTTAATTAATGTTTTTGAAGCAGAGAAGTTTTACTCATAAAATGGATTTAACTAAAACTTTGTAAATTTACAGTTTTTTTGTAAAATTTTGAACTCATAAATGCATTTAACTAAAACTTTGTTAATTTACAGAGTTTTTTGGTAACATTCTTCTTGGTTTTATCAGTAGTTTACAGATAATTCTGTAAATTTACAGTTTTTTTTTTATCGAAATCATTTTACAGAGTTTTCTTCGTAAAATAACAAAAAATCTTGCTGGTTGGAAATCTATGGTATTTTCTGCTGGCTCAGCAGAGTATCTCTGTAATTTAACAGAGTGATTATTTTGAGTGTGGAAACAAGTGTTACCTAAAAGTCCTACCACCAGAAATATTATTTTTGTATTTTTGATAAATTTGGAATTGCAAAAAAAATCAAATTATATGAACAAGATTGATTTTGCTCTCCTGATTCCAAATTATCTTACCAAATATTTTAATAGTTTAACATTTTTCCAATATTTGCCTTTGAAAATTCGAAAGCGCTAATTTAGGCGTGTTTATGGCTCTAGTGATACGTCTTCGTAAGATGGCGCGCTCCATTTTCGAGATATTCACGTTTGAAAATTAAAAAAAGTCTTATTTAGTGCTCACTGCTACGTATTCACGCGTAAGAACGATAATACGCGCAAATCAGCAATCCAAATGGTTGTAGGACATTCCGTTATCGAGATATTTAAACTTGAAAAATTTATTATTTTCTTAGCGCTTTTTACGGCTTTGCTGTTACATATTTAGCGCAACATTTTAGGGCTGGATAAAAAATAATCGATTTTTTGCCAGTTAAAATATTTTCCTAAGTCGTTTTTTAATATTTAAAACTTTAAACCCGATTTTTTAAAAAAGTGCTAGAATGAAAATTAAAAATTTAATATGCAAATTTTGCTTTAGAAAATTGTTTTCATAATCCTGATGCAAGATTTTCATTAAAAAAAACAATATAATGTCTTTTCGATACATATTTTACGGATATTTCGATATAAATAATTTTTTAAAAGCGAAAATTTATCAAAATTAAGAGATTTTATAAAAATATATTAAAAACTTTTCTTCAAAAACCAAAATATTTGCAATACTAACAAACATATGTTTGTTTCTTGTATTATGTGTTGAAATGAATCAATTTTTTAAAAATTTTCAATCCAAAAGGGGGGGGCCCGGGCCCCCTGGGCCCCCCCCCTGAATACGTCCATGGCGTCAGTTCACTCCCAATTTAAACAAAAATTTAAAAATATACGAATTATTGCACATTCAAAGTCATTTTTTTAGCCTTAAAAGTCAAAATTTCCCCAAAATTTCTGCATAGGATTGTAGGGCTCTGCTAATAATATGCATTTATGCAAAAAAACGTGTTTGCGAAAAAGTGGTCTATTCGTCCTTATTCGCATGAACTATTCAATTGATATTATCTGTGTTTCGAAGACTTGGCTTAAAAAGAAAACTCCTGATAGCATAGTAAAACTTAATGGCTACAGACTTTACAGAGCGGATCGTAAACATCGCGCTAAGAAAACTCGTGCTGGCGGGGTGGCTATATATATCAAGGACACAATTAAATCTAATCTGGTTTGTCAATTTGGTGATGATGATATTGAGTATTTGTTTGTTAATATTTTGTCAGTGGGAAAAAAGTTAATGGTTGGGTGTGTATACCGTAATAATAAATACGTTGATTATTCCACATTCTTGGATATGCTTGAGGAATTAACAACCTCTTGCACAGATTTGTTAATTGCTGGTGATTTTAATTCAGACTTATTGAAAACCTCTGATTTGTCAGATTCAATGTTACAACTTGGTCTTTCATCTATTAATTGTGACTTACCCACTCATTTTACGAACACAGCTAGTACTCTGCTTGATCTGTTTTTTGTCAGTGATGTATCCAAGGTGTTGTTATATGATCAAATATCGGCATCATGTTTTTCTAGACATGATCTAATTTTTACAACATATGACTTTCATTTAACACATAAAGTCGAATCTTTTTCATATCGTGATTTTAAAAATATCAATTATCAATTTTTGTACGAAACTTTTACTAATATTAGCTGGGATTCTATTTTTTATATGCCGTCGGTCAATGACCAGTTATGCTTTTTGGAGACTAATCTTATTTGTGTATATGATCTCGTTGTACCCATTAGAACACGAATAACAAGAAAAACTCCAAGGCCTTGGTTTACAGTGGCTATTAAAATTTTTATTGAAAAAAGAGATAGAGCTTACTCGCGTTGGAAACGATTTAGAACACCTGAGCTGAAAGAAGAATTTTGTAAATGTAGAATGGATGTTAATCGTCATATAAGGAAGGCTAAAGCAGAATATTATGCTAAACGTTTTAGTAATGCAATAGATGGAAAGAAGACATGGAAAACCATACGAGAAATTGGTATTGGTAAGACAAAGAACAATAATATCATCAGTGAATATAGTGCAGATGAACTTAATAAGGTTTTTACAAGCATACCAATTCCTGTTCTTGGACAGCACAATTATAATTTTAGTAACAATCAGCGTCGCTGTAACACTTTCGAATTTTGTTGTGTTAGTGAATCTGAGGTTTTGTTAAATTTTCTTTCAGTTAAGTCTAATGCTATTGGCTATGATAACATAAGTCCAAAATTTCTTAAAATTCTGCTTCCTCAGCTGTTGCCTTTCATCACTCATATATTCAACACTATCCTTATGACTAGTGTCTTTCCAGATAACTGGAAACATGCGAAGATAATTCCAGTTTCTAAGACTAACTCTGAGTTTAGGCCAATAGCAATTCTACCATTCTTGTCAAAAGTTCTTGAAAAAATAATGCACAAACAGATAAGTGACAACTTGAATCAATATAATCTGCTGACTTGTAAGCAATCCGGTTTTCGGCAGAAACACAGTTGCATCACAGCCTTAATTGATGTTACAGAGGATATACGTTGTTCGATTGATGGTGGGAATTTAACACTTTTAGTTTTGCTAGATCACTCTAAAGCATTCGATTCCGTTGATCATTCCCTACTCTGTTCTAAGCTGTATCATCACTTCTCATTCAATGACACATCAGTTTCGCTGATTGAATCGTACCTTGAAAATCGCTCTCAATCTGTATATTTAAATGATTGTTATTCTGGAGCTTTAAATGTTACCCGCGGTGTACCACAAGGCTCAATTCTGGGACCCCTCTTATTTTCCATGTACGTTAATGACTTACCAGACATAGTATCACATACTAAAATTCACTTATATGCTGATGATGTGCAGCTTTATATAAACACTTCACTTAGAACTTTGAATGAAAATGTATGTAAGCTAAATAATGATCTTGACAAAATTTATTGCTGGGCATCACAAAATGGTCTATGCTTAAACCCAAAAAAATCTAAGTGTATAATAATCCGTAAGAAGTCCTTCTAATTAATAATGAAAAAATAGAAATTGTCACTACAGTAAAGAATTTGGGTGTTACACTTAACAACACGCTCAGCTGGGATAATCAAGTAAATATTGTAACAGGGAAAACATACTCAATGCTTCGCACTCTGTGGGCAATACACTATTGTACTCCAGTAAAAATTAGAATGCTAATTGCTAAGACTTATTTGATGCCTGTAATTCTCTATGGATGCGAAGTTTATGCCAATTGTGACTCCAGTAGTAAAAAGAAATTAAATACTCTATATAATAACATCGTTAGGTACGTTTTTGGTCATCGCAATCTTGATAGAATATCAACCCATAGTAAGAAGTTTTACAACGTAACGTTTGATAATCTAATCAATATCAGAATACTTACACTTTTTCACAAGATTATTTATACAAAGGTGCCGTCATACTTATATAATAGGATAACTTTTGCAAGGTCCAATAGGGGTAATAAGGTCATTCCCATTGCCCACAGAAGCAAAATTACAGAATGGCAATTTTACCATAATGCCATCTATCAATGGAACAGACTTTCGAATAAAACACAAAAAAAAAGCAACGCAAATACGTTTAAAACTGAAATAACAAAAAAATTTAAACTACCAATTAACATAACTACACAACAACTACAAATTTAATGTTATGAATGTATGTTATTTTTTTTTTGTATCGTATAAATATTACTCATTTTACACTATTGTTAAATTAAATTTTTAATAATTTTGTCCTTTTTTTTTACATTATTTTAATTTTTTTTATTATAACTTCTCTTAATTCCATACTATAATTAAAAGATGTATGTCTTGTTGTATGGAAATACAGAAAAATAAATAAATAAAATAAAAATCGAATGAATTCCAAGGACTTCATTCAATGTTGATTTATGAAATCGAATGCATTCACTGACTAATTGAATGAAAATTGAATGGATTTTTTTGAGAATTAATTCGAAAAGGATTTCATTCTTCGAAGCTCTGCAATTATCAAATAAAACCGAAATATTATTTAGGTAAATTTTATTGAAGCGTCTTTGTTATATTTTTACACTTTTTTTCACAATTTATTTGATTAAAACGCAATTTTAACTTTATGCGTGTTTTTTTCGAGTTTGTTACAAACTTCCCATACAAAATTAAGTAGGTATACACTTGATAAGTAGGCATATTTATATATTCTTACTGGGCTATTCATAATGAGTAAATTAAATATAATGTAGGTTTATTTGACTGATATTGCATGAATATTTGTCAAATAAACCTACTTTAAGTACACTTTAAGTATTATGAATAAAGGCCTTAAAAGTTAAGTATTTAAAAAAAGTGGTGCCAAATCTTGAAATTTTCGTTTATATCACTTAAGCTCACTTCAGACTATAATACTGAGTCGTAAGAAAATACGTACAAAAATATTAACAATGTTTGCAAAAGAAAAAATTTCATCACAGAAAAGGTCTAAATTTTTTAAGATCTACTTTTATTAGGGGTCAAAAAAACCGTGACAAAAAATATTTCTTTTATGTTTTTATGGCTTTTAAAATTCAAGTAGCTAACTCATTTTTGTTATGTGACATTGCATGCAAACGATTACTGATCGATGTAACATCTTTTGCAATTCGTTAGTCAGGTAAAACCTAATAATGTGATGGAAAGAAAATGTTTGACGTCACAATTAAAACAAACGAAAATAAGAATTCAAAAACCGAAACAAAACCGATACGAAAGTAGAAAAAAATGAATTGGTATTGGTTTTTTATTGGTATTGGTTTTGAAGAATAAAAGTATTGGTTTTTAATTGGTATTGGTAGTGGGGAATCGGTATTGGTTTTTTATCGGTATTGGTATCGCACAAATAAAGGTATTGGTTTTTAATTGGTATTGGTTTTCAATTTGAATTGGTATTAATGGGTATTGGTATCGAAAAGGTATTGGTACCCATCATTGATTTTTATTTATTTTTTATTTTAATTTTATTTTTTTATATTTTTATTATTTTATTTATTTACAATTTTCTATTTTTAAAAATTTATATTTTTTTTTTATTTTAACTTATCCCCACCGAGATTCGAACAGAGAACCTGTTGTTCGTAAAGCTTACTCTCTAGCCACTGAGCTAAATTATATAAACAAGTAACAACACTTAAAATGAATTTTGATTAATATATTGAGTTTGCTCTGTCACAATGCTCTGCCAAAAGCTTTGTGTGTGTTTGTAGAAAACAAATATTTTGTGTATTTACAAAAATGAAGCGTTATAAAACCATGCGTTAGTTGGCGAGATTTTTCTTCTTTGGTGGCGCTGTTAGCTAAGGCGTCGACAATTACCACTTCAGCCGGTAGGTCTTGGGTTCGAACCCCGGTCAGGGCAGCAATGATATTTTTTTTTTAATGTTTTTTTTTATTTTTTTAATAAATTTATTCAACTATTTTAATTATTGTAACATTATTTTAATTATTAAAATAATTAAAAGGCATATTGATGGCATTTTCTTCTATGAATGACATTCATAAATTCTATGAATTTTTTCTATGAATTTAATAAAATCTATGAATAAAATTCTATGAAATATTTCAAAATAATAATGAATATTCATTCAGCCAATGAATTATTTCATAGAATCTATGAATTTGGTTTTATGAAATTTGTTCATAGATATAATGAACAATAATTCTTTCAGTGTGTGAAAAAAAATTGTTTAAACTAATTTTTGTAATTTATTTATTTTTTTGTTGACTTTTCAAAATAAAAATAAGTAAGAGTGTTATATTCGGCTGTGCCGAATCTTTTATACCCTCCAACATACAAATAAACAAAAAAAAATTCCAGGGACGTCTTTTTTTTTGGGGGGGGGGATCGGTAGTGGTAATTGGGGGGGCACATTTCCTCTCAAATAAGTGTTAAAAAAAAAAAATTCTTATACTTTTTGCACTAAAGAAATACAAATATATCATTATTTAAAAGAAAATAATAATTTATTCCACGCCCATAAAAGGGGGCGGACCGAAAAACGATATTTTCTAATTCTGTGGGTCCAAATTCAGGACTTTGAACTTCTTGTAGCATAAAAATGTTGAATTTGTTAAACAAAAACACAAAAAATCATGAAAAATATGGTATTTTTCAGAGGTTGGTTTAGTTCTTCAAGGGGGAACTTTTTTCCCCCTGGTCCGATTTTGCTCATTTACGAACTTAACCTGCCTATTAACATAAGACATATTCGTGCCAAATATCGGGAGTCTAGCTCTTTTATTTTGGACTGCATCGTGTTAACTACAGACGGACAGACGGACGGACGGACATCGCTAGAATGTCTTAGAATCGATCACTGATGATAAATATATATACTTTATATGGGGTCCTAGACCGATATTTTAATGCGTTACACACGAAATGACAAAGTGAGTATACCCCCATACTGTAGTTGGAGGGTATAAAAAGTGTTGGTAAAGGTGGCTTCAGACTATAATATTAACATTTAGATTTAGATTTATTTAGTTTTTTCATTATTATTATTTGTAATAATATCTGTCAAAATTTTTTGTAAAACCTATAAAATAGTATGGTGTAAACACAAATCGGTATAAAACCAAGAGAAATACGGATTGAAAAATGACAAGCGGATACGTTTTCTCATTTTTAGAAATTTCTCTAAAAATGAGAAAACTTATACGCTTTTCATAAGATCAGGGTTGTATTTATTTTGATAATATTTTAGATGTGATGGTGTAAATACGCGAAGCATTTTTTAAAAGATTTTTTGACAAGCGGAGAAAATTTCGTATTATTTAAGATACGTATTTTCTTACGACTCAGTATTATAGTCTGAAGTGAGCTTAAGTGATATAAACGAAAATTTCAAGATTTGGCACCACTTTTTTTAAATACTTAACTTTTAAGGCCTTTATTCATAATACTTAAAGTGTACTTAAAGTAGGTTTATTTGACAAATATTCATGCAATATCAGTCAAATAAACCTACATTATATTTAATTTACTCATTATGAATAGCCCAGTAAGAATATATAAATATGCCTACTTATCAAGTGTATACCTACTTAATTTTGTATGGGAAGTTTGTAACAAACTCGAAAAAAACACGCCTAAAGTTAAAATTGCGTTTTAATCAAATAAATTGTGAAAAAAAGTGTAAAAATATAACAAATGTACATTAGACTGCCCAGAAAAAAAGCGAAGTTTTTATTTTCTTGGGGGATACCTGCAAATTTTGTTCCTTTTTGTGCAAAAAAATTTCGGTTTTTTTTTGGGATTTTTAAAATAATATCTAGAGGTCGCGATCTCGCGTTTTATAACGATTTATTTTTTTTGAGTTTTTTATTATTTTAAATTGTTAAAGAAAATAACAACTTTGTTTTTTTCTGGGCAGTCTAATGTACATTGAATGTCACTGCACACTTCTTTGCGTTGTAAAAAAAAAATACTAATGTCCTTTTTTGGAAATTCCAAAATTTTAATCAAGCAGACGTTACAAAATTTTATGTCACAACACCAGAATCCAGAAAAAAAATTTATTGTTTTATTAGAGGCACAGTCATATTATATAAGAATTTAAGAACGCATAATATGAAGTTCACACTTGCTATTTTTGAGAGTTTAAGGGCTACGTGTTTAAAAAATTCTTTTTTCTGTGTCCATTACGTTTTTTTCTGTTACTGGTATTTTGTTAAACAACTTGTTTAAGGTCGTTAAGGTCGTGTGAACCCCATATAAGAAAAAAATTTACCCGTGTAATCGCAATTGGCAAATGATCTAAAATCGAAAAAGGGGCCCCTGCATGATAACCCATTTCGATCACCTTTTTCAAAAAAATATTTACGTATGAAAAGGATGAAGTTCAGGTATATTTTGTTACAGATGTTAAGTCTCATCTTTCTGCAATTAAAAAATATCTCCCCTTGACCACCGGAATTTATATGTGCATTAAATACAATGTGCATCAGCACAGAAATTGTTTCAAGCAAAAACGAAAAATTTGCATTTTTTTTAGTTAAGGCTTTTAATTTTTTTATTAATTAATATTATTTTTTTTAGATTTAATTTATTATCAAATTCCACTAATTGAAACATTTTGAAACTATTTATTTTGAAAATAACGAAATAAATTTATAAAATAGCAAATAAATCTAAATATTAAAATTGCATAAAAAGTTGAAATACAGGCTTTTCTGGAATAACGGAACATTAAATTTTTTTTAACATGATAATGTTTTTATGCTGGTGTCTAATTTTAAAAAAGTTGCAGGACGCCACCTCAGTTTGACTATATAAGCTAACAACAAACGAAAAAGAAAACAAGAATTACAATTTTCATTTTCTTAAAACCAAAAATTTTATTAACTTGGGTTTGTAACTTGGATAATAATTCACCTCGTGGTGAATAACACCGTTTTTCACCAGCTGGTGAATAAAAAGTAACATAATTATTTTTCAACAAAAAAAATTTTTTTTTCATCAAAATTTTTTTTTCATCAAATTTTTTTTTTTTATAATTTTTTTTTTTTCTATCAATTTTTTTTTTTCATAAATTTTTTTTGGTTTTCATCAAACTTTTTTTTTTTTATTTTTTTTTTTATCAAACTTTTTTTTTCATAAAATTTTTTTTCATAAATTTTTTTTTTTCATTAATTTTTTTCATAAATTTTTCTCATAAAATTTTTTGTTTCATAATTTTTTTTATACAATTTTTTTTTCGTGAAATTTTTTTTTCATCAATTTTTTTTCATGAAATTTTTTTTTTCATCAATTTTTTTTTCATAAAATTTTTTTTTCATCAAATTTTTTTTTCATCAAATTTTTTTATAAAATTTTTTATTATCAATTTTTTTCTCACCAAAAAAATTTTATTTTTCATCATTTTTTCATCAATTTTTTTTCTTTTCACCAATTTTTTTTCCATCAATTTTCTTTTTCATCAATTTTTTTTTCATAAATTTTTTTTTTTTTCATCAAACTTTTTTTTCATATTTTTTTTTTTTATCAAATTTTTTTCAACAATTTTTTTTCATCAACTTTTTTCTTTTTGATCAAACTTGTTTTTTTCATCAAAATTTTTTTTCATGAAATTTTTTTATAAATTTTTTTTTATCAATTTTTTTCTCACCAAAAAAAATTTATTTTTCATATTTTTTTTCATCAATTTTGTTTACATCAAAAAATTTTTCTTTTCATCATAAAAATTCATCAAAAACTTTTTTTCATCAATTTTTTTTTTTTTATCAAAAATTTTGGGTTCATTAAATTTTTTTTAACATCATTTTGTTTTTCGTAAAAATTTTTTTTTTTTTACCAAAACTGCTTTTTCACCAAGTCTAAGCTTTTCGCATTAAAATTTTCCATTTGCTTATCAAATGGACATAAAACAAATGAGAGTGTTATATTCTTTGGTGCCGAATCTTTTATACTCTCCAAAATGTAAAAACACTTTTTGGCACTCACTTACGAAATGTACAGCTCTTTTGGTTTTTTAATGGGGTCCTCGACTAATATTTCAATTCGTTTTGCATGGAATTGCAAAGTAATATAACAATATTTTTTCTAAAAAAAATTTGCTTTGGCAAGTACACCCAAATCTTTCGCAAAACATTATCATGATTTAATGTTTTGGGCAAGAGTACAAAATTCGTAGGCATTTTTACAAGAGTTTTGAGATCAGCCGGTGCTAATTTTAATAAATAGGTATCTTTTTCCAAAAAAAAAAAAAATTAATCTTTGTCCAAAATGTGTTAAGCATGTACTATTTAGTTTAAAGTTTGACTTAATTCTGAATGCAAATACTGCTAAAAAATATTTTTTTTTAAAAGGGGTTTTTCAAAAAAAAAACATCCCTCACGCAAAAATTCGACTCACTCTCTAGGCACTCACTCAGAATTTTTCAACTCACAATCACGTGAATTAAATGAAAATCACTTTTTTGAGTCATGCAAATCACGGGACCAGCGACCATCTCCAATTCAAATATATAAACAAGAGACAATTGTCTTTTCATTTGTTTAATCTATAACATCTGTAAATTTTATTTAAAATGAAGTGTCCACCCTTGAAAAAGTTTCCTTATAGGTCTAAATCCAAAAAGTTTCAAGGCACTTATTTATTACACTCTAATCAAAATTTGTTGAAATTTACCCAATTTATAGTAGGAAACTGGACTCCTACTATAAATTGGGTAATTTTACTCTGAATGTGTAAATTGAATAAATTGACCACATGTGGTTTATTTAAATACAAAAGAGGTGAAAAAAATATAAAAAAAAAAACATACGGCGCCAGCCAGCATCGAACTCGCCACCTTCTGATTTGAAAGTGCACTTCTTAACCACTACGCTACGGAAGCTTATACTTTTATCTGGCGTTTTAGTTATTTAGCATGTGTGTATGTATGTTGTTCGACAATTTTATTTACGCATTTGTGTGTAAAATATTTGAATTAACGGATATTATTTTTAATTTGCTGTGTTTAATTGGTTTGAATTTATTATACGCATTTAGTGTTTATATTAACACATAATGCGTGCTATTCAACAAAAATTTACCCAATTTATAATAGTAAGTTTACATGCGTTTTTTAGAGTGTATATTAAGGTATATTAAGGATATTAAGGCCGAATTAAGTACAGCAAAATTTAAAAATAAAAAATTGGCGGGTATTTAAGTGCAAAAATTAGCAATTTGCAAAAAAATCAAAATGGGTATCAAAAAGTTAGTAAAATAAAGCGTATTAAGAAAATAAAATTTGGCTTTTGATGTTGGAATTTTTTATTTCACAAAAATTGTTTAAAGTTATTCACAACTTGACCTTTAGTTTAGTAGTTGGTTGATTTTGTTCGTCATTAGGTCATGAGTCAAAAAATTAATTAAATAAAAACAAGTAAGAAAATTATAGTCGGTCAAGACCGACCATATAATACCCTACACCAGAGTTTCCCGGAAAATGGGTCCCAAGTTCAAACATGGACTGATTAGATCTATATTTTGTCAAATCTTTAATAAGTGTAAAAAGCACTCACAAATCAAATTTAAGTGGAATAGGCTTCTTTTTGTTGACAATAAACCGCTTCAACTGAATATCGGGCGAAATTTTCACATGGGACCTAAGTCCAAAATTGGTCCGATGATAATCAGATTTGATAAGGTTATTAAATTACGCGTTTAACATACACAAACAGAATTTTAAATAAATATTTTCTATTTTCATGAAATTGAGAGATTTATGTAAAAATTGGGAAGGTGGTTTGTATGGGGGCTACAAGAAGAACTGGCCCGATTTTTTTAAGATTCGGAATGGTGATTTGTGTGGATGAAACATGATTACCTGCCAAATTTCGAAAAGATACCTATAAAAATGCGGCTATTAGAGTCATTTGAGCCAAAACTAAAGAGGACCTTTGTATTGGGGTTAGGACTAAATATGAACAGATTTTTTCCAATTTCAATAGGCTTCGTCCTTGGGCCAAAAGAGTATTAAGTTTCAAATTTCAAGTCAATTGATCAAAAATTGCCACCTGTATCGTGTTTACGCCGTTTACATGGACAGGCAGACGGACGGGCGGACATCGCTAAATCGACTCAAAATGTGATCAAAAAGTAAAATCAAAAAGTCGATCGGTATACTTAAAAGTGGGTCTAGGACCAATATTTCTGGTAGTTACAAACATCAGCACAAACTCATTATACCCTGTACCACAGTGTGGTGTAGGGTATAAATATAAACATATTTTATTTTTAATTTTTCTTTTATTGTCCCAATATTTCAGTCAACATTGCTGACCATCTTCTGAGGGATATTTAAAAATTAAATAAAAAAAAAATCACTTTCTGGAGATGTTGTTCAGCTGAAAGCTTTTGTCAACACAAAATTTTTAAAATATTTTTTTTTTCCAAAAACAGCGAATTAAAACCGCTTGTAGAGGACTAAAAGTAGCCTGCAATTTTTTTTTTTATATTTTTTCCCGTTATCAGCTTGAAATGCCGTCCGACTTTTTGTTATTAGTTTACGAGATTCGCATATATCCATATCATCGACCCACCCGACGGTTTAGGTTATAAATATTTTTTTTTTGTCAACAACAATTAAAAAGTATGTAGTATTTTTTATTATAAAAAACACCAAAAAAATCAATAAAAATAAAAAAACAAGTATTCGGCTGTGCCGAATCTTTAAATACCCTCCACAATGTTAACCAACGTACTACGGTTTCGCAGACGACATTTTTGGCCAAAATTCAATTTTCTCAAAATTAATTTTATAGAAAATCGTAAACATTTACAAACAACAGAAAACATATTTTGTTTACACTCATTTACCGTTCAAAAACAAATTTAGCTACAAATAAAAAAAAAGTTTTTTTTTATTTTTTTCAATTATTTTTTTGAGTTTAAATACAAAAAAATTCTTAAAATATTATACATGATAAACATACAAATTATAAAAAATTTTTACAACAAAACCTATTTCACACCAAAAATTTTTCCATTGTTGTAATTTTGGCCGAGAAAAGTGATGATCGGAACCATAGTGCAATGTTAATATTTAAAAAAACAAAAAAAAAAATATTTTATAAGTAGTGGTATTCATCTAAACGTATAAACACCTTGTATACCGTATATGTCTGGTATATTTATACAATCTATGCCAAACTCCATTTATAAAAAATAAGTTTGGTAATATATGCTTTGAATTAGGTTAGGTTGCTTAGGATGCTTTGAATTGAGAAAGGTGTGAAAGAAAAATTGATTTTTCTAAAAATTTAAGACATCCTGGTTCGTTTTTTACTAGTTTCATATAATCCAGTTATTATAATCATCAGAAAAACTTTTAATGCCAAATTTATTCAGTTAATAAGTAGTCAATTTTATTCTATATGTGAAAATTATTAACAGATCGCAGCCGCCAGGGATTGAACTCATGATCTGTAATGTTTTTGCTATTAACTGCCTCTTAGGTACGATCACTCTAGACCGATACGCTAAGTTGGCTGTTAAGCAAGTATCAACTAAATCATGGTTTTTCAATTCCTGTGTGGTTGTTGCTATTGTTTTTTCGTACAGAAGAAGGTGAAATTGCATTATGGTGAATAAATTCAATTTTTTAGTAATCATCATTCGTCCTCCTCTCCTTCATCAACTCTGATCTAAGTACTTATTTTGCAACCTTGCCAGAACATGGTCTATATTTTGTAGACACAAATGTTAGGTGTTGCCATTTTCCAAAGATACTATATTGTCACTTAGGCCGACTTAGTTTATACGGTATACGAGGTGTATACAAGTTTAGGTACTTTTAAAAAGGTACTTTTTATACAAGGTACTTTTTATAAAAGGTACTTTTTATAATATGTACTTTTTATAAAAGGTACTTTTTATAAAAGGTACTTTTTATAAAAGTTACTTTTTATAAAAGGTACTTTTACTAAAAGGTACTTTTTTTAAAAGGCACTTTTTATAAAAGGTACTTTTTATAAAAGGTACTTTTTATAAAAGGTACTTTTTATAAAAGGTACTTTTTATAAAAGGTACACATTTTTACCCTTTTTACCCTATTAGAATCATCATTGGCAAAAATTCAGCCTTAGGGGATCTATATCCGGGAGGTGAACATACAGTCCAAATTACAAGTCTATGTGACAATTTTTTAAGGAAATATAAAAGGTACCAAAAGTACAGATTTTTACCCCCTTAGAATCAACATTGGTAATAATCCAGCCGTACTGGGTCTATATTCAAGGATGTGAACATACTGTCCAAATTTCAAGTTTCTTTGACCATTATTTCTGGAGATATATAAAGCACCAAAAGTACAGTTTTTTACCCTTTTTACCCCCTTAGAATCAACACTGGCAAAAATCCAACCTTAGGGGATCTATATTCCGGGAGGTGACCATACAGTCCAAATTTCAAGTCTCTATGATCATTATATCACGAGATTTATAAAGTGCCAAAAGTACAGTTTTTTACCCTTTTTACCCCCTTAGAATCAACATTGGCAAAACTCCAGCCATAGCAAATCTATATTGCGGGAGGTGAACCTACAGTCCAAATTTCAAGTCTCTAGCCTCAGCGGTTTGGGCTGGGCGATGATGAGTCAGTCACATTACTCTTTTATATATGAGGCATTCCACACCAAATGTCCAGCGACAAAAAAGATGTGTCCCGTAAATTTCTGAATAGGTTGTTTGGATAGCCCTATATGTAACTAAGAAAATTGCGTTTTTGGTTTTTCAAATTTTCGAAAACTGGGCTTAGGAGGCGTGGTCAAATATTGAAAAAATGGTAAAATTTGTGGCGAGTTGCCTTGATTAAATATTTATCACATTAAAACGGAATGCACCACAATGTCAAAAATTTACGTTCTTATATAGTTTTGTATGGGCTATCGATTAAAAATTTTTTTGGAAAATTTTCAGAACCCGTTCTGAAATTTTCCATTTTTTAAAAAAGTCAATTTATCAAAAATCCGGCCACTTTTTTTTTCTTTTTTATTTATTTTTTTAAAAGTTTAGATGTTTGTCCATCCACACAAAAAAAATCAGAAACACGTTCATCTTTTTTTTCGAGAAAATCGCATTTGAACTTTAAATTTCATAACAATTTTGTTATTTACTTGTATTTCTTTGTGTCAACAGAGCGTATGACGAATATTTATGCAATTAATATTACTCATTCGCAACTTTAAAACAAAGAAATACAAGCAAATAACAAAATTGTTATGAAATTTAAAGTTCATAACATTTCATTTTCAAAAAAAAAAAATTACATCAGTTTCTTCCTGGGAACTTTTCCGCAACTTTTGGTACCCCAAGCGTTTAAATCGGTTCCGAATTATTGCCAAAAACGTGATTTCAACAGACAGACGGACGGACAGACAGACGGACATCGCTAGATCGACTTAAAATCGATCAAGGATCATGAATATATATACTTTATGGGGTCCTAAACCAATATTTCAATGTGTTACATACACTCAAAATAATAACTCTGTAAAATACTCTGTAAAATGACTGTAATCTCAATTCAACAGATATTTGACAGAGTTTTCTGTCAAAATACAGATTTAAGAAAATACTTTGTATTTTGTTGTGACAAAAAAACAAAGTTTGCTCTGTTATATTACTTTGTAATCTTAATTTTACAGATAATTAACAGAGTTTTCTGCTAAAATACAGATTTAAGCAAAATACTTCGTATTTTTTTATAACCAAAAAAGCTTTTTGTTTTGAGTAGTTTTTGTTTTTGTTACCAAACATCAAAATTTTATCTGTATATTTTTTTTGAAAAAAAGCTGAAAAAGTAGCAAAAAAAGTTATCAAAATTTATTTTTCAGAAATCTTATAAAAATTTTACAAAATAACATGCATTTAACTAAACTCTGTAAATTTACAGAGTTTTTTCTGTAATTTTTTTTTGCATCAAATGCATTTAACAAATATATGTAAATTTACATAGTTTTCTTCGCTAAATGGTAGCTTATTAAACCAATATTTTGCTAGAAAAGGTGTAAATTAACAGTTTTTTTTTTTGTCCAAATCATTTTACATAGTTTTAAAGTAAAATTACAGAGTTTTCTCTGTCAAAAAGCTTTCATATTTAACCAATATTTTACTATAAACTCGTAAATTAACAGTTTTTTTTTTTTTGTCAAAATCATTTTATTTTAAGTAAAATTACCAAGAAATGTTGTTAGCTGGAAATGTATGGTGTAATCTGTTAAATTGGCAGAGTTTTTCTGTAATTTATTTTAGAGTTCTATGATTTTTTGGGGTTAAACAAGATGAACTCTGAAACAATCTTGCTTCGCAGATTGTATAAATTCATAAATGAAAACACGATTTAGTGTTTTTATTTTATAGAAAAAAACTTTATTATTTAATCTTTGTTTTAGCAAAGAAAAGTTAAAACCCGTCCGAACAATTTTGTCTAGACAAAGTATGACTTTCTTTGTTGAACTCAAAAAGATAATTAACCAATTTTCCAAAATGAGCTTCCTTTTATACAAATTTCAAACAATATTTCGAATAAAAAATATTAAAATCAAAGTTACTTTTGAAAATGTTACAGTAGAATTTTGAAAAGAAAAGTTACAGAAATTTAAATAAATGAAATCAATGAAAAGCAAAAGATTTTAAAATAATGAAATCTAAACAAAATACGTGAAAATAAGGAAACCTGCATAGTGCTTTATAATGACTTGCTTCAGTCTCCCCCTCTGATGCCGAAAACGTCCCGATGAGGCATCAGCAATAAAACGTCATATAAGGAATCTTCCTTCCAATAATCTTTTAGATTTTTGGGGTGTAAAGTCTTCTTTCGTCTCCCCCTGGTGGGAAAGTTTAAACGCGCTTGTCCCAATTGCAGTTACAATATGCTGGAAATATTCTGATGAAAATGTTGGCTTAGCTTTCTGTGTGTGAGTAAGACCAACACCATCATATTCTGTCAACCTTTTTATATCCATGGAAAACAAAGGCAAGAACACGGTATCCTGGTACTCAATTTCTTTAGTTTTTCTAACTTTTATTGGTGGTTCCAAGAGTCTGGAGGATGCAGAAGGTGAACTTTGTTCAACAGGCAAAGCATTTTTAAATATACACGGAGAGTAATCATTACTACGATTGGGCGGCGGTGGTGGTTTTATCAATTTGCCATCACTGGAGCCCGATACACGCACAGGCGATGAAAATAATGCTGACTGTTCTTGCTGTGTAGAATTTCCAACAAGTAACGATTCTTGAAATACTTTTTGAACCGCATCTGGTGAGTACTGGGTTTTGTCCTTAATTGGTGGTATTGCCAAAGGTGTCAAGATTTCATAATCTTCCATAAACTTGATGAAGGTTGATACTTCCTTCAAAGCTTTGGTGCAGGGAGATTTGTCCTCATCATTTAGATCCATTGTGCAAACTCCAATTTCCAGAGGATTAGTAAACCCATATTTTGTTTTGTGATCATCCTCAAAATACCAGCACTTTTGCGCCATGTTGAGAACAATTCCAGCTTGTTCCAAAAAATCAGCACCGAGTAATGTGCGGTTTTTGTAGCATTTGGTAAATAGATGAATCTTATTTTATGAACACGATTACCAATGATCACATCACATATGGTTGACATCACTTTGCCGGTAGATACCGATCCGTCAGCTAGCGTAATATTTGCTAGCACGTTTTGGAAAATGCAACCATTTTTGGTTAATATCTTCTTTAAGTTAAGACTGGCGACACTTGTTTTGGCCCCAGTATCAAATACAGCTTCACCCTTTAATCCAAAAACTTTGATATGGGTTGTTGGCAATGCATGTCCAATAATAGTTGATGACATTGAATTGAAGGACAAATATTGCGGGCTTTCTTTCGAATGAGAATTGCAATTTTGGCAATTTGCTCTGTACACTCCAGGTGCACCACATCCATAACAGGAAAAGGTAGGTTTTTTCATAAAAGATTGCGGTTGTTGTTGATTTGATTGTTGTTGCTGAATTACCGGTGGTTTTGCATGTTGCTGTTGACCAATCGGTTGTTGTGCTTTGTCTTCCTCACGTTTCTTTTCTTTAAAACAGGAGTCAATATTATGGCCCGTAGCACGGCAATAAGAACATCGATTGTTGACTATCGTTTTAGCTTCTGACGTACTTTTTGTTATTTGGGTTTCACACAAGAAACGTTCCGCTTCTCGACTTGCCGTTATGAGCTCTTCAAAATTTTTTACGTTTTCTCGTCGAACACGATCTCTGATGCTTACATTGAGAAGACCATATATCATGTTTAGCTGTACCTCTTCAACAACAGGCACCTTTAGTTGTGAAAATAAAAGCCTTTTCTTGCATACAAAACTATCAGTTGGCTCTTTTCTTTGTTGCTTGGTATCGAACACGTTCATAAATATGAGCCAGTCGGGAACAGGAGGGGAGAAAGTGTTACGAATGAGGGTTTTTGTTTCCTCAAACGAAGTTACAGAATCTTTTACTCCGATCCACCAATTAGCTGCATAATCCTCTAATAACAACGGCATCCCACGAATTGCGTCACCATCGGAAATTTTTTCGATGTCTTTATATACACTGATAGCAGCTAAAAACTCTTCTACAGCGGCTGGTTCTCTTTGACCGCGATATCGAGCGGTACATTGCGTAAAAGACCCACTTCTGCCAGTATTACCCATGGCTGCCAGGATTTGTTGAAATTGTTCGGCAGTAAAAGTTGCCATCTCGTTTCTTTCAATTTCTTCGGTTTCAAATTCTTCTATTTCGGCTTCTTCTTCTACTTCGGCTTCTTCTTCTACTTCGGCTTCTTCTTCTACTACGGCTTCTTCTTCTACTTCGGATTCTCCTTCTATTTCAGATTCTTTGTCGTTTTCCGTATTAGCCTCGGCCGTTTTGGTTGTGGTATAGGCTTTCGACACTCTCTGGTCGTCTTCCGGAGCCACTAAGTTGGGCGCCAATGAAACAATCTTGCTTCGCAGATTGTATAAATTCATAAATGAAAACACGATTTATTGTTTTTATTTTATAGAAAAAAACTTTATTATTTAATCTTTGTTTTAGCAAAGAAAAGTTAAAACCCGTCCGAACAATTTTGTCTAGACAAAGTATGACTTTCTTTGTTGAACTCAAAAAGATAATTAACCAATTTTCCAAAATGAGCTTCCTTTTATACAAATTTCAAACAATATTTCGAATAAAAAATATTAAAATCAAAGTTACTTTTGAAAATGTTACAGTAGAATTTTGAAAAGAAAAGTTACAGAAATTTAAATAAATGAAATCAATGAAAAGCAAAAGATTTTAAAATAATGAAATCTAAACAAAATACGTGAAAATAAGGAAACCTGCATAGTGCTTTATAATGACTTGCTTCAACTCAAGAAAAAAAAATGCGTTTACAGAGTTAAAAAAAGTTAACCCAAAACAAGTAGAAAAATTAAATTCGACTTGGCCGAATCTATGAATACCCTCCACAATGCCCTTTTCAAGTTATAGTAAATTTTCTAGAGTGAAAAATTAACACTAATTTCTGAAAAAAAAAAAATAATTTACTAAATTTTTTTTTGAGTGTACATTTTTTTTTGAGTGTAAAATTTTTTTCGAGTGTATTTCTTTTAGTGTAAACTAACTAATTTTTTAACTAATTTTTGAAAAAAAAAAAAAAATAATTTCCTAAATTTTTTTTTGAGTGTAAAATTTTTTTTGAGTGTAAAATTTTTTTCGAGTGTATTTTTTTTTTCTTTTAGTGTAAAAATATTTTTGAATGACAAAAATGCGATGTAAAATATTTTTGTGACTTACCAATGTTTTTAAAACATGTTTAACGGGTTTTCAACACGTGAATTTAAGGTGAGGCGAATCTGAAATTTACGGTTTTGCTAATGACTTTTGAACCACTGAACCGATTTGGCTGAAATTTAAATCGAACCGGACCTGAAGAACGACAAATATATATGCCACACTTCAGCACCCTCAGAATTGCCGTTCGAAAGTTACCGTGTGTTTTATCTCGTAAATTCCAAAAAAACCCTTGCCGAAATTCACTCATTTGCTTATAACTTTTGAACCACTGGACCGATTTCGCTGGATTGCAATACCAACCTGACCAGGTAAATGCCCAACATATATGCCAAACTTCAGGAGCCTCCGTAAAGTATTTCACAAGTTAGCGTGTTTTCAACAGACAGACAGACAGACAGACGGACAGACGGACGGACGGACGGACGGACGGACGGACGGACGGACGGACATCGCTAGATCGTCTTAAAATCGATCGAGGATCATGAATATATATACTTTATGGGGTCCTAGACCAATATTTCGAGGTGTTACAAACGGAATGACAAACTTATATATTAAGGGTGGGATAGTGTTGTGTGAGATTTTAAGCAGCAATATTTGGAAGCGCTAGAACCGCTCATTTTGTGAGGTTGGTAAAAAAAGTGTATGAGCCAAAAAATGGGTGAGGTCGGATAGGATCTAGGGGTCGCTCATCGGGGTCAAAGTTGGGCGTAGAGGGGAAAAAATCCACAAAAAGCCCCAAAACTCCCCTGGTTTTGCTCCTAGAGGGGTCAAATGTGAGACCGGCCCCCATTATTTTTCCCCCCTGAACACTTTTGCCAAACATACCTAAGCCCTATCTCCAATCTCTAAGGGGGGTCCCATACAAAGGTTCAATTTTAAACAAATCTTGCTCCTACCGCTCTAGCTGTCCTAGAAGTCACCCTAGAGGGTGACAACTGTTGACGAGTGTGGACGTGTTTTATTTTAACTCCGTGCTATAAATTGAATTACTAAAATTGTTCGTAATAGGTTTTGTTCGTAATAGGTATTTTTGTGATATTTTCATTACCACATCAAGGAAAATGAAAATATGGACACAAATGATACCGATTTAATTCGAGGCTCTGCCTCACCGACTGGTGCTGGTCCTAGCACTGGTCTTAGGGTTGCGACCTTGAAGTCCGGCCTTGATTCTGGTATGGGTGCTCAGCCTAATATTGGTGGTAAAAAGAAAAAGAAACTTAAGCCATCAAAGGTCAGGCACAACCAGAGAAGGCTTTGTTTGAAAATAATTAACAGACTAAGCCAACTCGATGGAACGAAGCTCTCCGAACGTGAGAGGGCGTCGCTATCATGGGCGAAAGGAGTCATTGAAGAACAGGACAAACTTTCGGCAATACGCGCATCTGACAAACAGAGCGCTGTTTCGGCCTCGTCATCGAAGTCTGGTAAAAGGTTGCGCTCGCCCGACGAGAAACCTTTACCTAAGAGATCTAAGGTGACCGGCAACGTCTGGACTCAGTCTTTTAGTGAAGTGGTTAAAGGTAACTTCGTTAGGGCTGTGATAAACAGGCAAAATGGGGATTGTAGTATTCCAAGGGACAAGTGGAGTTTAGTTGAAACTAAACTAAATGAAATCTACTATAGGCTCCTTGAGAGTATGCCTGATTTTCTCCCTACTACTGTCAACGCAGGTTGGTATCAGGGGCGAGTAAAACTCGTTGCTTTTGGGAACGAAAGATCCGCAGCCGTGTTTAAGGTTGCCATTAGCCAAGTGGGAGAGTTATGGCCTGGAGCCAGACTGGACGTTGTGGAAAAACATGATATCCCCTCGCAACCCAGAGCTCATGCATGGATCCCAATGGCTACAAGTGACACTGCGGTGATTCTAAAGATGATAAAAGTCTGCAATCCTGACCTTCCAACTCAAAATTGGCAAATTGCCAGATTGGGTGAGATGGAGGGCGCTCGTCGTCAAGCAGTGGTCTTGGTTAATGAGGAATCGCTTCCGCTTTTAGCCAGGACTGATGGCATTATTAGATTTGGCTTTTTTCATATAAGAGTCAATGTCTACAAGGGCGACCAGAAGCCTATTTTGGACGCAGACAAGCCAGTGGCAGAGTCGGCTGGGGAGGAGAATCTGGAAAAGGTTGATATTCAGCTGACCGATTCTAGGCTGATGGGAGATGCATCTGGCATTTTCGAAACCGAATCTGGTAACGAATGCGACCTCTGTGATGGCACGGAGGATAAAGCTGATGCCATGATGGGTGACATTCAGGACGAGGCCCATGCAGTGAGGAATTCGGAGAGTTCTGTTGCCTCCGATTCAGAACAGATGGGACACATATCTGGCTTATTCGAAACCGAATCTGGGGACGAATGCGACCTCTATGATAACACGGAGGATGAAGCCAATAACACGGTGGTGGAAAGGATGGTGGAAAAAAAGCAAGATGTTGCGGTTCCTACAAATAAACCTCCATCACTGTAAGGCAGCCTCAGCTGCACTATTGCTGCGCCTGACGAAAGGAGCAGTTGACTTGGTTTTTATCCAAGAGCCCTGGGTGCGGGGTGGCAGGGTTTGCGGATTGAAGACCCCAGGATTTAAGTTGATGGTTGCCAAAGGTGAGGGTTCACCAAGAGCCTGCATCTTGGCGAAAAATGGCTTAAATATATTCTTTTTATCAACTTTTAGTGATATGGATGTTACAGCGGCTAGCTTAGAGCTTCATGGGAAATCTATTTGGCTCGCCTCTGCGTATTTTCCTAATCCGGGGCCAATACCCCCGGAGAAGGTTGGCGGTCTGATTCGGGAGTCTGAATCTAGGGGACACCAGTTACTTGTGTGCTGTGATGCTAATGCACATCATTCGATATGGGGAAGTACAGACACAAATGATAGAGGCGAATCACTTTTGGAGTTTTTGTTAAGCACTAACCTGTTTATTTGTAACAAGGGTAGTGAACCAACTTTCGTTACAAGTACGCGGCAAGAGGTTCTTGACGTAACACTTGTATCAGATACATTGTCTGATAGAATTGATGACTGGAGAGTTTTGGAAGAGCATTCTTTCTCAGATCATCGCTACATTGAGTTTTTACTCAGGGAGCGTGCCCCGGTTGAGACAGTCTCTAGAAATCTGAGAAGAACAAACTGGGTGAAATATAGGGAGACTTTTTCTTTGCTTTTGGATGAAGTACCCCTATCTGAACCGCATAGTTTAGCGGAAATTGACTGTCTGGTTGACCATATAACAAATGTTTGTAATAGGTGCCTGGATGCGTCTTGCCCTTCTGCAAAGCCCAGAGGGAAAAAAAAGCCACCTTGGTGGTCAAATGAGTTGCAGACGAGCAGAGATTCCTGCAGAAAGCTCTTTAATAAGGCTAAATTTTCAAGAGCTGACGAGGACTGGTCTGCATACAGGCTGCAACTTAAGAGTTATAAGAAGATGATCAGAAATGCAAAATGTGATTCTTGGAAAAACTTCTGTGGAAACATAGAAGACGTCTCTGAGGCATCCAGGCTGCGCAAGGTTCTGGCTTCTTCTCCTTGCACCCTAGGATACCTGAAAGATCCTAATGGGGTGTGGTCTTCCTCCAGTGGAGAGTCGCTGGATCTCCTTTTAAACATGCATTTTCCGGGCAATTCCATGACGCCGTTTCAAGCTTTGGAACGTTCTGACGCCCAAGCATCTGAAATTGCTTCGGAAATAATAAATATGCCAACATTAATTTGGGCGATAAAAAGCTTCAGGCCCTATAAATCCCCGGGACCTGATGGTATAATCCCGGCTGAGTTGCAGCAAGTGTTGGACTATATAGCCCCGTTGCTGTATAATCTATACACAGCATGCATCAACTGGTCTTATATTCCTTTAAAATGGAGGGATACCAGAGTCGTATTTATCCCGAAGGCTGGGAAAAGTTCCCACACAGCTCCGAAGGATTTCAGACCAATTAGTCTGTCTTCTTTTTTGTTAAAGACAATGGAACGAATGATAGACTCATATTTGCGTAGAGTGATTGACCCGAGGTTGCTTTCGACAAAGCAACATGCATACAGCAAGGGACGATCAACGGAAACAGCTCTTCATGAGCTCGTTGGTACCATCGAGAGATCGCTTTCGGTAAAGGAGTACACTATGGTGGCCTTTCTTGATATTGAGGGGGCTTTTAATAATGTCATCCCAGAATCGATAATATTGGCATTGTCTGGTCTGGGAGTAAAGCGTGAAATCGTTTTAATGGTGGAAAACCTACTTGCCAATAGACGTATAACGTCTGAATTGGGAGCGTCCGTCATATCTCGATTTGTCAATAGGGGCACACCACAAGGAGGTGTTCTTTCGCCGCTTCTTTGGAACCTGGCACTGAATTCAATGCTACTATCTCTAGAAGCACGTGGTTGTCATGTTGTCGCATATGCTGACGATGTCGCGATAGCGGTAAAGGGGAAGCATCTGCCAACATTGCGGGATATTCTTCAGGGTTCTCTGAAAGATCTGTCTAAATGGGCAAGAGACTGTGGTCTAGGAGTTAATCCTAGTAAAACAGAGCTTGTTTTGTTTACAAGGAAAAATAAGATTCCTGCTTTTGATCCTATTTCTCTGGACGGTACTGAAATCACCTTCTCAGATGGAGCCAAGTATCTTGGAGTATTTCTAGATAGGAAGCTGAATTTCAGGCGTAATATTGAGGAACGGGTGAGAAAAGCAACGATTGCTTTGTATTCCTGTAAAAGGGCCATTGGAAAACGATGGGGTTTTAGCCCTCAAGTCGTTCATTGGATCTATACAGCAGTGGTGCGTCCAATTTTGCTGTATGGAATCATTGTCTGGTGGCCTGCTTTAGAAACAAAAGCAAACTTTGTCTTTATCACGAAGGTACAGAGAATGGCGTCAATGTGCATCACTGGTGCTCTTCGTACTACACCTACGGCTGCATTAGAAATCCTCCTTCACCTGATACCCTTGGACATATTGGGTAGGCAGTATGCGGCTGCGTCGGCAATTCGACTTAATAGCACGCTGCAATGGAGGAGCAGTGATTGTGGCCATAGCGCGATCTTGAAAAAGATAACAATACCACAAAATGTGGACTGTGCTCCCTCTTTGAGCCTCTTTGAGCGCCACTTTACCACTATGATACCATCCAGGGAGTCTTGGATGGGGGATACTCCGGGTAGTGGAGCTACCATAAATTTTTACACAGATGGATCGAGGCTGCACGAACAAGTGGGCTTTGGAGTCTATTCGGAAGAGCTTGGGTTGAGCCTGGCTCGTAGATTGCCAGATCATTGCAGTGTTTACCAGGCAGAGATGCTGGCAATAAAAGAAGTGGCTGACTGGTTGAGCTGCAATGCCTTGTCTACAACCGCAGTCAACATCTATACTGACAGTCAAGCCGCGGTCAAGTCCCTGGATTCAATGTTTCTGAAAACAAGATCTGCCCTTAACTGCCGCACGTCTTTAAATGAGATGGCCAAGCAGTTTAACATACGACTCATATGGGTCCCAGGGCACAGAGACATTCCAGGGAATTGCAAAGCCGATGAGCTTGCAAGACTAGGAACTACCTTACAGGTTCCAACAGAATTGGAATGTGTTGGTATGCCTCTAGAAACTTGCAAGCAAAACCTACGGCTTTGTTCTGCGACGGAGACTAATCAAAGATGGGCAAATGGATGGACGTGTGAGACAACACGACTGATTTGGCCTTCTCTTAATCAGGGGCGCACAAGTGAGCTGATATCGCTTCCAAGAGGAGAGATTTCGACGGTGGTTTCTATAATTACCGGACACTGTCTTATAGGGAAGCACGCAGAGCGGTTAAATGTGCCGTCGAATGACTTTTGCCGAAGTTGCATGGATGAAGAGGAGTTGGAAACTATCGAACACTTTATTTGCCATTGCCCGGCACTTTCTGGTCAGAGACTTGCTTCACTGGGATCTAGGGAGCTGTACGATCTTTCTGATTTGTCGGATGTCAAAATTCAACATCTAAGGAGTTTTATAAGAAGCTCAAAATGGTTTAACGACAGGGACTAATAGGGAAACCTATTACGGTCCCGTGGTATCACAATGGACCTCAGAGTCTACGTGTGTTGACGTAAAAACGTCAGCAGCCACTTACAACCTAACCTAACCTAACCACCCTAGAGGAATCAAATGTATGACCGACCCCCAATATTTTTTCAACCCCAACATTTTCTTAGAACATACCTACCCCCTATCTTCAATCCTTAGGGAGGTCCCCATACATTTTTTTTTATTTTTTCTTAAATTGTCATATTAAATCAGCTCCTACCGGTCCAATGGTGCCTCCTAGAGGGGTCATTATCAAGACCAACCCCCATTAATTTTTAGCCCCCAACACTTCTTCTGAACATACCAATTCCATATCTCCAATTCCTAGGGGGTCTCCCACACAAAATGACATTTTTGTAAAACTTGCTCTCACCGCTCTAACTATCGCAGGGGTGACCCTAGAGAAGTTAAATGTGTGACCGACCCCCAATATTTTTTCAGCCCCAACATTTTCCCCAAACAAACCTACCCTCTATTTTTAAGCCTTAAGGGTGTCGCCACACATTTTTTTTATTTTTTAATTTTTTTTTTATAAAATTTGCGCCTACCGCTCCCATTCTGCCTTTTAGGAACGGTAAATGCAGACTGACCCGCATTAATTTTTGCCCCCTACATTTTTTCTGAACATACCTACGCCGTATTTCCACTTTGTAGGGGTGCTCCCCTGGGGAAAACTTAATTAGTAATGTATGTAAAGAAGTCAAATGTATGACCTGCCCACATATTTTTTTAGCCAAAACATTTTCTTCAAACATACCTACCCTCTATCTTCAAGGTGTTATCCCACAATTTTTTTATTTATTTTATCGAGAAATCCGAGGTCTTTAATTTGTAATTTAATATTAACTTTTGTTAAGCGTAAAAAAATATTTTTTTTTATCTTGAAAATAATAAAAAAATGATAAATAATATAACTATAAATCAAATTAATTTATTTTTATCGTGTGATGGATATTGTTTCCGATTTTCGGCCACGACCTGAAGCAAAACTATTTTTTTCTCCTCGTTACGGTACAACACGTTTTTATAGTCTTCTATTAATTTTACGCCTCTTTCGGCAGCGTCGTTGACAACATGTAATTTACGTAATATTTGCAGCGCTCGCTGGTAGTCCTGACGATTTTCCCAAGTATTTGGATCGGAAGCAATGAAATTTGTTGTTATTCCGAAGCGTGCAAAAAATTTTGGAGTCCCAGGTGTGACGTAGTGGCTTAAATCAGTTTTCATGAGTTTTTGATTCACTTGTTTCGATGTCATGTTAATTCTTTCACACCTTCGAATCCAACAACATGTACTGGAGGATTACAATCCTTGTTGCCACTGTCGCCGCTATCCTCTGAGGCATCTTCTTCCCCGATATCATCGTCTTCTTCTTCCTCGCTGTCTTCGTTAGACGATTCGTCCATCTCATCGTCAGATAACTCTTCCTCCAATTCCTCTTTCTCTTCTTCAAATATACGAATTGCATTCGACATTTTTCGTTTTATTTCACAAGAGATATTCGGATCAAATAGTGCGAGAGCAACAGCTTCGCCACTGAGATTCCAGAGATGTCCACAGAATCTCTTGACCAATCGTTGCGACAGAATCTTATCAATTGAATCATAATTGGCAATCGCTTTCAAAAAATTCAAATCATTATTTGGAGCTTCTATTGCTTTGGTAGCGCTAAACCAAGCTTTTATGTAAATTGTTATGATGAAAACGGTCACATCAAGAAGTGCATTTAATTCTTTTTTGGCCAAACCGATATATTTTCGGAACAAAAACATTTTTAGGCAATATATGCCTTTTGCCATCCATCGAGCATGACTGATGGGTCCTGGTGGGCTAAAATGCTTATTAGGAATATTTTCGCCAAGGTATAATACAACAATTTCAAGAAACTCCTTGTAGTCGTCTCTGGGTTGCTTTTCTTTTATTTGAGCCCAACAAAACAACTTGATGTCAGTTTGGACTTGAGCTGGTATGTTGCCTGCCACTTCCTCATCTTATATGCCAAGACTGTACGGTTTGTCTTTTATATTTTCCCACTGCTCTTTAAAACGCGCAAACATTAGCACTCCTGGTCCAGACGTTTTGCCGAATTTGGTTTCAAACACTTAGTTTTCCCCAGGGGAGCACCCCTACAAAGTGGAAATATGGCGTAGGTATGTTCAGAAAAAATGTAGGGCGAAAAAATTAATGGGGTTAGTCTGCATTTCCCGTCCCTAAAAGGCACAGTGGGAGCGGTAGGCGCAAATTTTATAAAAAAAAAATTAAAAAAAAAAAAATTAAAAAAAAAAAAATTGTGTGGCGACACCCTTAAGGCTTAGAAATAGATGGTAGGTTTGTTTGTGGAAAATGTTGGGGCTGAAAAAATATTGGGGGTCGGTCACACATTTAACTTCTCTAGGGTCACCCCTGCGATAGTTAGAGCGGTGGGAGCAAGATTTACAAAAATGTCGTTTTGTGTGGGAGACCCCTTAGGAATTGGAGATATTGAATTGGTATGTTCAGAAGAAGTGTTGGGGGCTAAAAATTAATGGGGGTTGGTCTTGATAATGACCCCTCTAGGAGGCACCATTGGACCGGTAGGAGCTGATTTAATATGACAATTTAAGAAAAAATAAAAAAAAATGTATGGGGACCACCCTAAGGATTGAAGATAGGGGGTAGGTATGTTCTAAGAAAATGTTGGGGTTGAAAAAATATTGGGGGTCGGTCATACATTTGATTCCTCTAGGGTGACTTCTAGGACAGCTAGAGCGGTAGGAGCAAGATTTTTTAAAAATTGAACCTTTGTATGGGACCCCCCTTAGGGATTGGAGATAGGGCTTAAATATGTTTGGCAAAAGTGTTCAGGGGGAAAAAATAATGGGGGCCGGTCTCACATTTGACCCCTCTAGGAGCAAAACCAGGGGAGTTTTGGGGCTTTTTGTGGATTTTTTCCCCTCTACACCCAACTTTGACCCCGATGAGCGACCCCTAGATCCTATCCGATCTGCCCCATTTTTTGGCCCATGCATTTTTTTTACGAACCTCACAAAATAAGCGGTTCTAGCGTGTCGAAATCGAAAACTCGTGCACTATCCCACCCCTATTATATATACCCTCTATCACTAGAGTGGAGGGTATAAAAAAGTTAGACAGTTTTTTGCCTCTTCTGAAAAATTAAAAAAACGGACTTGACAGGTTTGCCGACTAAGCCAACGATATGTATTAATTAAACCTGATATTCATATCATAGAGAAACATAGAGGCGAAGGTGAAAGAAAAAATATTATCACTATCTTTTTCTAATTTCTCACACGTACGTTGTCGATGTGAATTCACCACACAATACATGTTTACAAGTCGTACTTTGTCAACAAATACATGTATACAAGTTGTACTTTGACAACTCAATTTTTGACGCCTTCGCCTCTATGTTTCTCTATGATTCATATTCTTATAAGAAATATTCATACATTAATTTGATCATTAAATCATTTTTGTAAAGAGTTACGTCCAAATTCATAAAAAATAAAAGCGTTTTATAATAGGTTTATTAATCGAGTTTCAATACAAAATTTGTTGTATAAACCTCTTATTAGCCTCTTTTATCTTTTATGAATTTGAAGGTTATTGATTATGTATTTAATAATGGCACAGTGTGTATATTAGGGTGGTGCGATTAGTATGGAAGGAAAAAACCTTAATGGACGCTTCGCGTTTCTGATTCTTGGGATTGTACTGAGCAAAAAAGTCCACTAGACCATACATACGTCTACGGTGAAAATCGAGCTTCCAATTTTTGACTTGCAGTTTTTTCTCAGACTTTATTTTTTGGAAAATTTGCAAATTTTCTTGGGCTCATATTTTGTAAACTATTTGAAATTTTGACTTATTTTTAAAAGTAAAGCTGTAGCTATTGTCTCGGGCTACAATTTCTCTGAACATATTACTTAGAAAAAACTTCATTTTTATGGTCAAAAAGTCGAAAATGTAGAAAATTCACCACTTTTTGTCACATTTTTTTTTTTGGATATTTTGGCCTATAACAGCCAAACCATTGAAATTTTCGATCTAATACTAAGACAAAAATTGTAGCCAAGACAATAGTTAAGAACTCCTTCAGGCAGTTTTGGACTTGCAAATTTTTGCACTTTTACAAGGCCAAAACTGCCTGAAGGAGCGTTCCAATGCTTTTGAGATGTCCTAGAGCAATGGTTCCCAACCTTTGATTCTCGTCCCACTGGGGGGCAATTTGAATGCTTCAGGGGGGCAACGACCAAATTTTTAAGATTTTCTTTGCTAAATATACTAAAAAAATATCATATTAGCTAAACTATTTAGTTGATTGTTGAAAACTTTTTTTTAAAAACTTTGTTTAAACAATGATTTTAATAAAAAGTTTGCTTAACCACAAGCTAATTTTGAATTTTTAAACAATTTACAAACTTTTCATGAGTGGGACATTGTAGTTTTTTTAACGTCAAAGTGGGGCATGGCTAGGCTGACCATTTGTACTGATTTGATCAGTACATGTACTCATTTTTAGTAACGTGTACTGATCAAAATACCTTGTACTGATTTGTACTGATTTTTTAAAATATGTACTGATTGTACTGATTTTTGGACATTTCCACATAAAAAAATATTTTATTCAAAAATTCTATACCAAAACTATTATTTCCATCAAATAATTTATTATAGAAGTTTTATAAAAGCTAAGTCTGAAATACTTTCTATTAAAAATTCTCAAGGAATCTTAGAGCTTGTGAGTCCGAAAAAAAATTTAATCTGTACACTGAAAAAAAAGACATAACTAAAATTAAGGAAAAAATGTCTTTGAAAATTTATCATGAATTTTCCTAAAATTTAGTTAAATTTAACTTAAAAATGCGAAATTTTCTTAACTATGAAGAAAAAATTTTAGTTCATTTACTTATAATTAGTTCATAGTTTTCTTTAAATGGATTTTTTTAATATTAGGAAAAAAATTCTTACTGCCAAAGAAATTTTCCACAAATCTAAGAATCGTATCTTTATTTTTAAGACATATTTCTTAAAAAACAATTTAGTTCAAGTTTAGTTAAAATTTACTAAAAAAAACATCATCGTATTTCTCTTCTTTGAATTGAGAAAGTGTACTTCTTAGAATTTAGTTAATGACTTCTGAGAATTTAGCAAATAATTTCTTAGAATTTAGTTAAAAATTCAAAATGGCGATATCTCGAAAACTAAGCGAATAGAGCGAAACGGATGAAATTTTCAAAAGAAAGACTACAAAGAAAAGTATGGAATAGCCTAGCTCTGCATATCTGTCGGGGTCTCAAGACCCTAATTTTAGATCTAAAATTTGAAATTCCCGAGATTTTATATATGCACATATCTCGGTAAATACTGCCAACACGAGAAAAAGTCCAACAGCATTTTTGTAGCTCTTGACTCGTAGAACATTTCCGCAAGTTTTTGAGTTATCCGGTTTCTAAGATTCTCAAGACCCTATCAGGCCCCTTATTACCGTATCTCAAAAACTAAGCAAGTTAGAGCGAAACGGACACAACTTTTGGTTCAAAATCTATAGGGAACCTTAAAGGACCCAACGGGGTCTCGAGTTAAATGGGTCCGATCCCATGGGTCCAGGGTCTAGACCCAATCTATTTCTAAAATGTGAAGTATAATTTTTCCCATTTTCTAGTTTAAATTGGCTTAAAATTAAATAACTTTGTTTTCCTTATTTTTGGGAAAATTATGAACTAAAACCAAGAAAAAAAATCTTTGGAGCCAAACCATTCCCTATTTTTCTCAAAATTGAGTTAATTTTCCCAGATTTTAGTGTTCTGTTGTTCAATCCGTGTACACGTTCTTTTGTCCGTCAATTTTGTTTATTCGTTTTTGTCCGTTTATAGTGGCCGTCTAATTATTAAAAAAATAAAATCTAAATAAATCGTTAATAAAAACAACATTCATAAAACAAAATCTGACAAAAATAATTTTAACTTTTTACACATAAAATATTATTAAAAACAAATTAACAAAAAACCAAAGAGCAATTATATTAACACAACAAAAACAATATTTGTGCATCTCCAAACCGGTTTAAAAAAAAAAACATATAAAAAACAACAAAAAGATATCCTCTCAAAACAAAAAAAAAAATCCTATGCAAAGTTACAATAAACAATCGAAAAGAAGTAGAAAAACCAACAACAAACAAGTGCAAAATAATATAAAAAAAATCACTGGCTAGCTGAAATAAAATTACAACACACATCATAACAACACAAATCAACAATAGCATCAAAAATAAAATTAAAAATAAAAACACATAAAATAACATACGATTAATACATTAATCCCTCGATTGGCAAACTTTGTGCAATCTTTGTCTACAATGACCATACAAGGGGCTTTTATGCCTCTAATATCAGTGTCATTGTTGTTATCCTTCTCCCTTAATATTTCCTTTTAGACATTTTACTGGCGGCTTGGTACCGTATTGTTGTTGTGCTACTTAGTGACGAAGGTATACACACTGGTCACTATTTAGCAAATTATAACAATTCCGGTACCAGGCCACTTGTATCATTGTCAGGAATATAAATTTGAATTTTTCTTCATTATGGCTGGCAGATTTCGTTTAGATTTCTGCAACATACGTGGGCTGAGGGCAAATTTCATCTTTGTATATGCTCACATTTGCTTTCATCGGCCGGATGTTTTAGCCTTAAGTGAAACCCAGGTAGGAGGAGATGCTGATCCACAGGATTTCCAAATACCTGGGTATCAACTTCTATCCCTTTTTATTCCCCATCGGGGCCTTGCGTTGTACATTCGAGAAAATGTTGTGTTCCAACTTCAGCCTCATCTAGGCTGTAGTGATGCGGAATTTAACTCACTTTGGGTTAAATTCCAAATCAGGACACACATTTTATATTTCGGGTTCGTCTATAGGAGCCCAAATTTGGACACGGCGAACTCCTACAACTATTTAGACACCGTTTCTGATTCCATTACGAGAATCCTTGGGGTCTGTCCGAGTAGTGAAATAGTCGTTGCCGGGGACTTCAACGTGCACAATTCGTCATGGCTGCGCCATTCTAGCCATACGACTCCCGAGGGCTTATATGTTGAGCTCTTTGCTGCACATAATCACCTAGTGCAACTTGTGAATGAACCAACACACATTCCGTGTGTTGAAGGGCAGTTTCGTAATACCCTCGACCTTTTTCTCACTTCGCATCCTGACAAATACGAAGTTGAGACACTTGCGCCTCTCGGAAACGCGGATCATAACCTCATTTCTGCATCCTTTTCATTTTCGGACCTTCGTAGTGCTTCAAAACCAGCAACGAAGCGCTCTATCTTTGTCTATGAAAAGGCTCGTTGGTCTGAGCTCAACGACTTCTTTCAGCATTTCAACTGGAAACTTTGTTTTCTTGATGACAATGTTAACGCTGCGGCAGAAATGATAGTAAATGTAATAATGCTAGGAATGAAATTATTCATTCCATCTAAGCAAATTTCGACTAAACCAAAACATAAGTGCTGGTTAAATCAGACTTGCAGGAATGCAGTCAGATCCAGAGAGGATACGTTCAGTAATTGGCGTAATGACAAAAACCCAGTTACTGACGCGTTACGTAAACAGGCGAGAAACGAATGTGCCAGAGTACTCAGACGTGAAAAGATTCTTTACGAACAGCGTCTGCGAACTAAGGTCCTTGCTGCTCCGCGGGGTAGTAAGACCTTTTGGTCATTTGTTAAAAGGGTAAAGAATAATACTAGTTCATCCATTCCAACCCTTATAATGAATGACCAAATATTCACAGACCCGGTTGATAAAGCCAACCTTTTTGCTGACATGTTTGCAAGGAATTCATTCTTGCCGGAAAGCAATCAACCACCGCCCGAACTCGAAAGGGTATCTGTTACTATGTCCAAGATGTATTTTCGAGCGCGTGCAGTCAAAAGGGTCCTTGAAGATCTCAACATAAATAAGTCCCCGGGACCGGATGGGGTTACGGCTATAGTCCTGAAGAAGTGTGCATTGTCGTTATCTCGTCCTTTGGCAGCATTATTTAGCTACTCGTACCGGTTAGGAGTTTTTCCCTCTTGCTGGAAGGTGGCCAACGTCCAGCCAATCCCAAAAAAGGGTGAGGCTACAAACCCTGAAAACTACCGCCCAATAGCAATATGTTCTACGCTCTCGAAAGTCATGGAGAGCATGATCAATCACCACTTGGTAAATTATCTGGAGTCTAATTCACTTTTGTGTGATCGACAGTATGGCTTTCGTAGAAGTCGTTCTACGGGAGACCTGTTAGCGTTTCTTTCGGAACGTTGGAGTCGGTCTATTCACCAATTCGGTGAAAGCAAAGTTGTTGCTCTAGATATTTCTAAAGCGTTTGATCGTGTGTGGCACGGTGCACTCGTTTCAAAACTTATTGCGTTTGGTGTCGGTAGAGATTTCTCTCGATTTATATCGAGCTTTCTCAGAGACCGATCTATACGAGTTGTTATTGATGGGTTCTCATCAGATGAGTTCCGTTTAAATTCAGGGGTACCGCAAGGCTCTGTTCTTTCTCCTACACTTTTTCTTATTTTTCTTAACGACCTCCTTGGTCTAACTTCCAATCCTATCTATTCTTTCGCAGATGACAGCAACATTTGTCATTCATTTTCCTTTAATCATAGACCAAACCTTACTGAGGTTGAAGCTATGAGGCAGAACATGAATGACACACTCAATCATGACCTTACGACAATCTCCGAGTGGGGTCTTGCGAATCGGGTCGATTTTAATGCTCGTAAGACCCAATGTTGTATGTTGACCCACAGAAGGATTGTGGAATCAGCGTCATCTGTATCCATGGGTGGTATAGCTATTGAGGAATCAGACACTCTTGATGTTCTAGGCATGAGGATCCAATGTGATGTTCGTTGGAACCAACATGTTTTTCAAGTGTCGAAAGAAGCATTCAAGTGTCTTGGTTTCTTAAAACGGTGCAAAAATTACTTCACTCCATCTGATCTCCTCACTATTTATACCGCCTATATCCGACCGAAAATGGAATACAACTCCCATATCTGGGCAGGTGCTTCAAGGTCTATCTTGAAGCTTCTGGACCGGGTGCAAAGGAGTGCGTTGAAGCTCATCAATGACAGTAGGGTATCCAGCTCTATTGATTCATTGGAGCATCGTCGGAATGTGGGTTGTGCGACACTGTTCTATCGATATTACCACGGTATGTGTTCAGCTGAGATGGGTGAACTCATTCCTGAGACGCGGGTGCATGCCCGTAGTACTCGCCTCGCTAGCAGATCACATCCGTTCGTTGTCGACTGTCCAATGTCTCGCACAACGCATTACAGAGAAAATTCGTTTCTCGGTCGAACTAGCCGTATGTGGAATAAACTTCCGGCAGAAGTCTTTCCAGTCGGCTATAATTTAGAAAAATTCAAATTAAATGTCCACAAACATTACTCCCTCTTTCCTTCTCCTCATAACCTATTTTCCTAATACCAACACAATGCATTGCATTAGTAGGGGGCATCCCCTGAGTGTTGGCTCAAAGTAAAAAAAAAAAAAAAAAATTTCTCACACGTACGTTGTCGATGTGAATTCACCACACAATACATGTTTACAAGTCGTACTTTGTCAACAAATACATGTATACAAGTTGTACTTTGACAACTCAATTTTTGACGCCTTCGCCTCTATGTTTCTCTATGATTCATATTCTTATAAGAAATATTCATACATTAATTTGATCATTAAATCATTTTTGTAAAGAGTTACGTCCAAATTCATAAAAAATAAAAGCGTTTTATAATAGGTTTATTAATCGAGTTTCAATACAAAATTTGTTGTATAAACCTCTTATTAGCCTCTTTTATCTTTTATGAATTTGAAGGTTATTGATTATGTATTTAATAATGGCACAGTGTGTATATTAGGGTGGTGCGATTAGTATGGAAGGAAAAAACCTTAATGGACGCTTCGCGTTTCTGATTCTTGGGATTGTACTGAGCAAAAAAGTCCACTAGACCATACATACGTCTACGGTGAAAATCGAGCTTCCAATTTTTGACTTGCAGTTTTTTCTCAGACTTTATTTTTTGGAAAATTTGCAAATTTTCTTGGGCTCATATTTTGTAAACTATTTGAAATTTTGACTTATTTTTAAAAGTAAAGCTGTAGCTATTGTCTCGGGCTACAATTTCTCTGAACATATTACTTAGAAAAAACTTCATTTTTATGGTCAAAAAGTCGAAAATGTAGAAAATTCACCACTTTTTGTCACATTTTTTTTTTTTTTGGATATTTTGGCCTATAACAGCCAAACCATTGAAATTTTCGATCTAATACTAAGACAAAAATTGTAGCCAAGACAATAGTTAAGAACTCCTTCAGGCAGTTTTGGACTTGCAAATTTTTGCACTTTTACAAGGCCAAAACTGCCTGAAGGAGCGTTCCAATGCTTTTGAGATGTCCTAGAGCAATGGTTCCCAACCTTTGATTCTCGTCCCACTGGGGGGCAATTTGAATGCTTCAGGGGGGCAACGACCAAATTTTTAAGATTTTCTTTGCTAAATATACTAAAAAAATATCATATTAGCTAAACTATTTAGTTGATTGTTGAAAACTTTTTTTTAAAAACTTTGTTTAAACAATGATTTTAATAAAAAGTTTGCTTAACCACAAGCTAATTTTGAATTTTTAAACAATTTACAAACTTTTCATGAGTGGGACATTGTAGTTTTTTTAACGTCAAAGTGGGGCATGGCTAGGCTGACCATTTGTACTGATTTGATCAGTACATGTACTCATTTTTAGTAACGTGTACTGATCAAAATACCTTGTACTGATTTGTACTGATTTTTTAAAATATGTACTGATTTTTGGACATTTCCACATAAAAAAATATTTTATTCAAAAATTCTATACCAAAACTATTATTTCCATCAAATAATTTATTATAGAAGTTTTATAAAAGCTAAGTCTGAAATACTTTCTATTAAAAATTCTCAAGGAATCTTAGAGCTTGTGAGTCCGAAAAAAAATTTAATCTGTACACTGAAAAAAAAAGACATAACTAAAATTAAGGAAAAAATGTCTTTGAAAATTTATCATGAATTTTCCTAAAATTTAGTTAAATTTAACTTAAAAATGCGAAATTTTCTTAACTATGAAGAAAAAATTTTAGTTCATTTACTTATAATTAGTTCATAGTTTTCTTTAAATGGATTTTTTTAATATTAGGAAAAAAATTCTTACTGCCAAAGAAATTTTCCACAAATCTAAGAATCGTATCTTTATTTTTAAGACATATTTCTTAAAAAACAATTTAGTTCAAGTTTAGTTAAAATTTACTAAAAAAAACATCATCGTATTTCTCTTCTTTGAATTGAGAAAGTGTACTTCTTAGAATTTAGTTAATGACTTCTGAGAATTTAGCAAATAATTTCTTAGAATTTAGTTAAAAATTCAAAATGGCGATATCTCGAAAACTAAGCGAATAGAGCGAAACGGATGAAATTTTCAAAAGAAAGACTACAAAGAAAAGTATGGAATAGCCTAGCTCTGCATATCTGTCGGGGTCTCAAGACCCTAATTTTAGATCTAAAATTTGAAATTCCCGAGATTTTATATATGCACATATCTCGGTAAATACTGCCAACACGAGAAAAAGTCCAACAGCATTTTTGTAGCTCTTGACTCGTAGAACATTTCCGCAAGTTTTTGAGTTATCCGGTTTCTAAGATTCTCAAGACCCTATCAGGCCCCTTATTACCGTATCTCAAAAACTAAGCAAGTTAGAGCGAAACGGACACAACTTTTGGTTCAAAATCTATAGGGAACCTTAAAGGACCCAACGGGGTCTCGAGTTAAATGGGTCCGATCCCATGGGTCCAGGGTCTAGACCCAATCTATTTCTAAAATGTGAAGTATAATTTTTCCCATTTTCTAGTTTAAATTGGCTTAAAATTAAATAACTTTGTTTTCCTTATTTTTGGGAAAATTATGAACTAAAACCAAGAAAAAAAATCTTTGGAGCCAAACCATTCCCTATTTTTCTCAAAATTGAGTTAATTTTCCCAGATTTTAGTTCACTTTTTTTTTGAGTGTATAAGAAAAACCGCACTGAATCTGGGTTCTTAGGAAAAGTTCTTCTAAGGAAAAGTTCATAATGATAGATTTTCCATATTTTTAGGAAGAAATTGTAATTGGATGAGTCCAAATAAAAATAAGATGGGTGGAAGAGGTAAAGTCATTGGTATTTGCGGGGTTTTATCCCGAAAAAATGGACCCAAAATCTGAGGTTTTTCCTATCGGAAAAAAGTTCCAAGAGCACAAGAGGTTTTTAAAAAAATATGTGCTCATGATTTGGGAGTTTTTCTAAAAGGAAGAGATCCCAGAACTTGAGAAAAAAGTCCTTAGAATCGGGGCGATTCTCAAAAGGATTTGGTCTTCGTAATGCCATTCAAAAAGGTTTTCTGTGATGACAACCATTGCAAAACTACTACAACAGTTCATGTCAGTTGTTTTTAACAGTTGTTTTTACTGAAATATACAATAATTCTGTTAATTAAACCAAAGCTTTTTGAGTGTTAAAATATTCGTCATAATTTTTCTTTCCATATGAGTGTTTAGGGAGTTCTTCAGGGAAAAACATTATAAAAAAGTAGGCGTACTGATTTGAGTTCGATAAAAAATGGTCACCCTAGGCATGGCGCAAAAAAGGTTGGGAACCATTGTCCTAGAGAGTTCTTAACTATTGTCTTGGCTACAATTTTTGTCGTAGTATTGGATTAAAAAAACTCAATGGTTTGGCTGTTATAGGCCAAAATGTCATAAAAAACTTGACAAAAAGTGGTGAATTTTCTACATTTTCGACTTTTTGATCATGAAAACGAAGTTTTTTCTGAGTCATATGTTTAGAGAAATTGTAGCCCGAGATAATAAAAACAACTTTACTTTCGAAAAAAGTCAAAATTTCAAATAGTTTACGAAATATGAGCCCAAGTCTGAGAAAAAACTGCAAGTCAAAAATTGGAAGCTCGATTTTCATCGTAGACGTATCGTCTAGTGCAGCGGTTACCAACCTATGGTACGCGTACCACTAGGGGGCACGCGAAACTGTCCGCGGCACGCGAACGGGTACGCCAAATTTTAGTAATTTGGACATTCGTTTTAGATTTAGACCTTTCAATGCTGGCTCGGCATCTGGCTTCCAAAGTTTTCCATAACGTCAGGTTTTCAAGAAAGTTGAGGTCAAAGTTCACAAAAAACGTATTTTTGTGCAATTTAGAGAGCATTTTTTGCGATTTTTTTTGGATGATATTTTGAGATTAACCTTTCGATGCTGATTCCGAATATGGTTCCCAAATTTATCTTTGACGCCTGGTTTTTGAGCAAATTTATGTCAAAGTTCTCAAAAAACGTGTTTTTGGGCAGTTTTGAGACGGGTTGTAATAGAGTGGAAATTTTAGTACAATTTTGTTAAGCTCGAATTAAAAAAACATTTAAAAAAAATTAAAAAATTATATATTTTTTTTAAGAGTTCGAAAAACGTCCGTTGTTTTAATTTTTGGTGTAGAATCGACTGGTGAAATCAGATTTACAATATTTTCAGCCGTTTTTGCTCTGCAGAAAAATCAGCTCAAAATCCGCGTTTTCAGATGCATTGAACTAACCACCCAAAGGAGCGAACATTTTACCCAAAAAAAATACCATCATTGTTTTGATCTCCCCGAAATCCTTAAAAAAAATTATAATACCCGCAGATATAAAATTTCAGAGTTAACTCTAATATTTATATGTGAAGTTTTTTTAACGAAAACAAAAAACTCGTTAGGGGGTACGCGGCTGATAAAATTTAAAATTAGGGGTACGCGAGCCAAAAAGGTTGGTAACCGATGGTCTAGTGGACTCAGTACAATCACAAGAATCAGAAACGCGAAGCGCCCATTAAGATGTTCAAACCGCCCCACCCTAGTGTATATGGGCAAAAATATTTTTTTTGTTACTATTTGACATTTTTTTTTTTTTTTTTTTTATGGCACATTATTATCGTTTTGTGCGATTATAAGCTGATAAAACAAACAATTCTTAAAAATCCAGTTTTTGGACGATTTTAAAAAATTTGGCAAATATTTATAGAACATACTTAGAGATATAAATATAGTCCAAAATGTATGTCCAATGTTTATTATTTGGCGAAATACACTGAAAAATATATATTTTTAAATATTCTCAATTTTTTTTTTTTTACTTTCAATTTTTTAATTATTTTTACATTTTTTTAAGCCCCTTAAAAACCCCATCCATGTTAATTTTAAAATTTTTGAAATTACCGGTTCAAAAAATCGAATTTAAAAAAAAAACTATCGTTTTCAGTATTTTTATCATAACTTCTTTAAAAATGGTCCAAATTTAATTTTGTTTTTATTTTTAATTTTTGTTTTTTTATTTAAAATTTTTTAAAGTGTTCTAATATCCGATTTTTAAATGATTGCACTTTTTTTAATCTCTTCTTAAAATTTTTTTATTTTATTTTTTTTTTTAATTTTTTGTGGTTGACTTAATATTTTCTTAAATTTTAAGCTTAAGTAGATCGTGGGATTAAGATAATTAATATATTTATCGGTTTTTGAATTTTGAAAGTCTTTATTAAAAGTCTTTATTAAAACACTTTGAAGAAAAAACTAAAATTTCAACAAATTATTTTGAGTTTTGACCACTCTAGTGATAGAGGGTATATATAAGTTTGTCATTCCGTTTGTAACACCACGAAATATTGGCCTAGGACCCCATAAAGTATATATATTTATGATCCTCGATCGATTTTAAGTCGATCTAGCGATGTCCGTCCGTCCGTCTGTCTGTCTGTCCGTAGAAAACACGCTAACTTTTGAAAGACCTTACAGAGGCTACTGAAGTTTGGCATATATGTTTCTAATTTACCTGGTCAGGTTGGTATTGCAATCCAGCCAAATCGGTCCAGTGGTTCAAAAGTTATGAGCAGAAGAGTAAATTTCGGCAAGGGTGTTTCGTGAATTTACGAGATAAAAAACACGATAACTTTCGAAAGACAATAATGAGAATACTGAAGCTTGGCATGTATCTTTGCCGTTCCCCGGGTCTGTTTGGTATTAAATTTCAGCTCAATCGGTCAAGTGGTTCAAAAGTTATAAGCAAAACCCTGAATTTCAGATTAGTTTCATCTAAAATGCCACGTGTTTTAACAAGTTTTAAAAGCATTGGTGGTAACTAAACAATGCTTTTCAAACTTGTTTAATTTTAAAGCAATGCTTTTTAAACTTGTTTAGTTTTAAAAGCATTGGTAACTTAAAAATAACACTCGAAAAAATTTTCACTCAAAAAAAATTTTACACTCAAAAAAATTTTACACTCAAAAAAAAATTTACACAAAAAAAATTTAGTTTTTTTTTTACAAAAATGACAACATTTTGCCTACATACATACGTGCATTCACTCAGAAATATTTTTACAGTAAAAAAAAACATTACACTCGAAAAAAATTTTACACTCAAAAAAAAAAATTGTAATTTTTCTTCTTTTTTTTTTTTAAATGACAAAAAAAGAGTTCTTTACTCGAAATAAAATATTTCTAATCAAAATTGTTAATTTTTTCACGTTAAAAAATGTACTACCCTTTAAAAAAATGCATTGTGGAGGGTATTCATAGATTCGGCAAAGTCGAATTTAACTTTTCTACTTGTTAAAGATGTGATAAGTAAAAAACGGAAAAGCGTGTTATATTTTTAGTCCGATATTTTTTGAAAGGATTATCAAAAAAAGATCTCCAAATTTACTTGGAAAGGGTTTTTGAAAAGTACTAAAAAATTGGAAACATATAAAATTACAAATTTTTCCAGCGCACTGTGGTTCCAAATCCAAATCTAGGTGGACAAAAGTCGAAAAAGTTTGAACCTCTAAATTAAAAAACGGTAGGTGTTTTAAATTGCTAACAACATGCCTAGACTAGACGCAAAATATTTTGATTTAATAAGGGGTTTAACTTTGTCCCCGCAGCACTGGAACATCAATGTTTGTTCACGAAAATGTTTGTAATTAAAAACTAGGGAAATCAATACAAAACTAAGTAGCTTATACCAAGTGAATTATTTGCAGGAGATTGCCGTGAATTGTTTTTTATAAAGCCATGGGTATATACTTATCAAAAAAATTTGCATATGTTCGAAATTTTTTCGCGATTTCTTAATATCGGTTTTTGAAGTTAGGGTCATAAGTAAAAAAAAAAATAATTAGATTATCAATATTTCAAAGCTTGCCAAAAAAAACCGCTCCAAGTTGCGGGCAAGCCACACTCAAAAAAATAAAACTGTAAAGTTAACAAACTTTTTTTTGTTAACTCGAGTTTACTGGCTTTTTAGCAAATTTTTAGTTAAAATCAGCGTTTTAACTACTTTTTTTAGTTAAGTTCGATAAACGAAAATACTAGTTTTGTACAAATTTGGAATTAATTTTTTTTGTTGACTTTAAAACTGAGTTTACGAATTTTTACTAATTAATTTGCTGATTTTTTGTAACATTTTTGTCAAGTCGAAAATTTTAAACATTTCTTGTGTAGCCTCCTATGCAAATCTCATTAGTCCTACTTAAGCTGAACTTAACGCTGTGAAAAATATTTTTTTTTTTATTTAAAAAAAAAGGTTAGCTGAATTCACCTAATAAAAAATGTTACAAAATTTTCAGCTGAATTTTTAGTTAAAATTACTGTTTTTTTGCTACATTCATTCTACGAAAAGTTAACTAAATATTTTTTGTTAAATTAACTAGAAATTTAGTAGGTTCAAAATCAGGTGTTTTTTTAGTTAAATTGAACTAAATTTTTTGCCAACTTTACAGTTTTTTTTTTTTTAGTGGCACTATATACATCTCTTAAAGTAACTATCAGAGAGTATGTTTCATCTTTCATCTCATCCAGCGGCGTCCAGCTGCATTTTTTATAGCGTTTTTAAAAAAGTCATTTTTTCTGCAATATTTATAACTCTCAAGAAAATGCTTATAATATTAAGGATCTTCTGCACATATTTTTTGCAAAAAATACCTCTACAGTATTTTCTATAATTGTTGTATCACAAATTTTTCTTTTCCCGCAACTCTAGAAGCACAAAAAGGATTTAATTCGAACATTCTAAAAAAACTACACATTAAAAGTAATTCGACATAGCTGGGCTTTACTGTAATGCTCAGAAAAGCTTTTTATATAATTCAGGCGCGGATCCAGGGGGGGGGAGAATGGGATTTATCCCCCCCCCAAAATGATTTCAAAAAAAAAAAAAAAAAGAAAGAAAGAAAGAAAAGAAAGGAAAGGGGAAAAAGGAAGGGAAAGGAACAAGCATAGAAAGACTATTTTTTATATACAAATGACTCAGAACTCCTGAGTTTCCTGAAACATTTTGATACTTATTTGTCTCTGAATGTAAGAATTTTTTTATTTAAAAAGTATATCAAATTTTAGGAGAAATCTCTTTTCTATAGAAATAATCCCTCAGAAACTGGAGCTTTTTTCTTAGATAAAACGTTTCAGAATCTAACAAGAATTTTTCTGCAAAAAAATTTCTCAGAAGTAGAAAACATTTCTACAGGACAGACGTTTCAGAGTCTGAGTTCTTCTATGGGGAAATATATTTTTTTATGGAAAATTGTTTAAGTATATGAGAATTTCTCTTTCTGAAAAATCTTTTAGAATCTACAAATTTTTCTATAGGAAAAGTTTATCAAAATCCTTGATATATTTATCGGCAAAATGGTTTAGATCATTTTTATAGAAAACTATATCAGAACCTGACATTTTTTTAGTATGAAATATCTTTAAGAATCAGATTTTTTTCCGTTGAAAGATTCTGAGAATTTTTCTATAGGAAATGTGTCACTAAATGTTTAAATTTTTCGTTTAAAAAAAATGTTTCAGAACCTTAGAAAACATTAGAAGGCACTTTAACCGTAAAATTTTTTTATTGAAAAATGCTATAAAGTTCAATGTCTTATTTTTAGAAAAGTGTTTTTTCATAAAATGTTTTGAAAACTCATCATTTTCTTTTACAATATATGTTTCAGGGTCTAAGAATTTTTGAATACGAAAAAAATTTTAAAATCTGAGAATTATTAATTATCAGAACTTGGAAAATTTTTTATAGAAAGAAATGTCTCAGAATCTCAGATTATTTCTGTAGAAAAAGTTTAAAAATCTGAGACAGTTTCTAAAAGAAAATATTGAATCTGTGAGTTTTTCTGCAGAATTAAAAAAAAATTTACATCAAAAGGTTTAAAATCCTAACATTTTTCTAAAGAAAAATATCTCTGAAATGGATTATGTTTTAATATGAAAAACATTTTAGAATATAAAAGTTTTTCTGAAGTAAAAATGTCTTAACATCTGAGAAATTTGTTGAAGGAAACATGTTTAAGAGTGTGATACTTCATTAATTTTTTTTCGTAATATTGGACTTTTATTAAAATTTTTAATTTTTTAAATAAGAATTTTTATAGCTAATTTCTATGACTGTACAGTCATAATATTAATATTTTCCCATACAACCCTACAACAAAGTTCAAAAATTCCCAATTCTCGAGAGCATTTCTAAAAATTTGGAAATACAGTCTAATATTTTTGAATTTTTTTGTTGGTTTGTTTGTTATTACTGTTCATTGAACAGTGTTCAAGCCAAACCTGTAAATACTTAAGTATTTATTTACTTATATTATTTTTTTTTAAGTATTTTTGTATTTATACTTGAACATTTCAAGTACAAGTATTTTTATAATTACTTGAATATATTTTATAATTACTTGAATATATTTTCAAGTAATTATAAAAATACTTGTACTTGAAATGTTCAAGTACAAATACACAGAAAATAATATCGTATATTTTATTTTAATTAAAATTTTAATTGTTTTTTAATTTAATATTAATTAAACTTTTAATTAATATAATTAATTGTTTAATTAAATTTTTAACTTTATTTTAATTAATATTTTAATTGTTTTCAAATTTAATATTAATTAAGTATTTAATTTTTATAATTAAATGTTTAATTAAATTTCTAGCTTTACTTATTTTTTTTTGTTTTGTTTTCCGTGTGTGTGCGAGTGTGTGTTTTTCTCTTGCATTGTATTACATACAAAAAAAATACATAAGTATAAAAAGTTTGTTGAAAGTTTTTTTTATTTTTCACATAGGTTTTTGAATTCTCATTTTGTTTATAGTTTTATGTGTATGTATATGAAAGGTTTATAATCAACTTTATAAAATCATCTCACTGACTATGTCTTTACGGCATAAATAAATTTGGTAAAGTTTGAAGAAATATTTTTTTTTAAACTATTTTATTCAAAAAGAATGTTTTTACAAATTATTTTTTTTTTTAATATAATATTTTTAATTAATTTTTTTAATTTATACAATTAAAATTTTAATTATTTTTTTTTTTAAATTTTAATTAAATTTTTTAATTTATAGTATTAAGTTTTTAATTAAATAAATATCCATTTATTTTTAATTAACGACATACAAATATTTTTAATTTATTTGCGCATTTTAGTGATTGGTCCGGATTTAATTAATTTTTTAATTAAATCTACGAATTTTTTTAATTAAATATTTTTTTTATTTTTTTCTGTGTATTTTGTATTTACTTGACGAAAAGTTCAAATAAGTAAGTATATTTTTACTTGCAACAATATTTGTTCAAACAATATTTGTTCATGTTTTTCGAAAATGTTGGCATGAAATTGGGGTTGGTATGTTCTATAGAACAATTTCTATAGAAAAGTGTTTGGGGCAAAATTTAACGAAGGTCGGTCTTGCATATTACACTCCTTTAGATGGCACTATGGAAGCGGTATTTATAAAAATTGTAGTTGTTTTGATTTGAGGGAATCTTGGGGTTGAAGAAATATTGGGGTCAGTCATACATTTGATTCCTCTGGGGGCATCCTTGAGACGGGTAGAGCGATGGGAGCAAATTTGATAAAAATATAAAATTTAATGAAAGACCCCTTAGGGGAGTTGAGATAGGGAGTAGATTTGGTATGAACAAATGCTGGGATGTAAAATTAATAAGCGTTGCCCCTACATGGCTCCCGTCTAGGAGCGACTCCGTGACAATTGTTGGGCTTTTTTGTCGTTTTTCATCCCTTCACCTTTGCTCCTATAAAATTCCATTTGCATAATGTATGCAGCAGTTGCAGGCCTTTTCAAATCGCGGTCAGACATTATAAAAATATCAAAACGAAAAACAAACAGAAAACCAAAATTATATAAAAAAATCAATTTAAATTATTTTTTTTTGACAATCTCATAAATTTATTTCCAAAAATTGAATAGTTCATGCGAATAAAGACGAATAGACCATTTGTAGAATTTTACAGGGGACAATAAAAACGCAGGAAACGGTTAAAAAATAATATTTTTGTCAACTTTTTGGTATTAGCTTAAAGATTTAGGTCACATCTACCTATATACAAAATTTTAGTAAGGTATTCGAAAGAGAACTTGCCAAAAATTATACTTAAATTTTTTGCTTAAATTGAAAAAGGGCGAATATCCAAAAAAATGTATTGAAATTTGAATTAAAATGTGTTATTTTGCAGCAGATTTTGACTACATTTTCATGAGACTTGCAAAACTTGACGAACTATGGTTGGTATTTGTTTGTAACACTTTAAGGACTTCAAGGATACACTTTTTAAGGATTGCCAGGACATGCAAAAAAAAAATTTTTTGTTAATTTTTTTTTTAATATTCCTGCCATTTGATGCAGTAGTAATTCTTTATGACACTAAATACATTTTTAGGAATTATAATATTAATCCTTGACTGCATATTACGACGTAACATAAAAGGACATGAACAAATTTTAGTTTTTTATTCCTGACATTGGATGCAGTATTAACACTAAATGTTTGTATGTGCTAAGATTGTTTTTTTTTTGTATACAATTTAAAATTTTAGCTAATATCAATTTTAAGCACGCAGCTAAATAATTTTTATATAATATTTTGTTAAGGATGGATATTCGCCCTTTTTGCTTTCCACACTTTAAAGTCTTATAACTCAAGAACGGTAAAATTTTTTGCCAATATAATAAGTGTGGTTTGTTCCTCGTAATGTTCTTTTAACACATTGTTACCGAAAGTAAAATTTTTGTATGTTTTTGTGTTGTATTTAATCAAAATTGTGCGTTAGTTTACTCCCAATTTAAACAAAAATATAAAAATATACGAATTATTGCACTTTCAAAGTAATTTTTTTAGCCTTAAAAGTCAAAATTTCCCCAAAATTTCTGCATAGGATTGTAGGGCTCTGCTAATAAAATGCATTTATGCAAAAAAACGTGTTTGCGAAAAAGTGGTCTATTCGTCCTTATTCGCATGAACTATTCAATTGTTGCTCAAGTTTTTTATTTGAACAAAATGTTTATCAAGTATTTTTACTTGATGAAATTTGTTTCAAATAAAAAATACTTGAACTTTAAAATTTCAAGTACAAGTATATCTTTACTTACTTGAAAAATTATTCAAGTAAGTAAAAAGTATTTATACTTAAAAATTTCAAGTATAAGTATTTGTATACTTACTTGAAAATACTTAAATTCAAGTTTTTTACAGGTTTGGTTCAAGCATAAAAATTGGCTTATGACAGTCACAGTCAGTCGTAATTGTGACTGTTAACGGTCTTATTTATGAAGAGAATCGGTCAGTTAGGGTTCCCTTGTGAAAAAAAATTTTTGAGTAAAAAAAGTTCCCCCAAATCCAAAAGATGGATTCTTTATTGTTAAGTTTTTAGGTATTTTTCTGCCCACATTTGAAAAAACCCTTTTTTTTGTTTTTTTCTTAGTAATATGTAAAGTTAGTTATATGTATAGTAGGGTGGGTCGATGAAATGCATATTTGCGAATCTCGGTTACTAATAGCAAAAACTCGACGCGCATTTTCGAGCTGATAACGGGAAAAATCATGAAAAAATTTTAGGAGGGTACTTTTAGGCCTCTACAAGCGGTTTAAATTCGCGGTTTTTGGAAAAAAAATATTTTTTTTAATTTTTTAAAAATATTTTAAAAATTAAGTAAAATAATGCTTATTACGAAACAATATCCAAAAAAAATTTATCTCGCCAATTTTAGACCGTGGATGCATTTTTATACCCAGAAAAGTTCGATTTATATATAGAAAAAATAAATATTTTTTATTTCATAATAGCACTCAAATGGTGCATAAGGCCGATTTAAGAACATGAATGATAAAAATTAAAAAATTTAGGGTATTTATAGCAATCCACAAGTGCAAAAAATTCGCAAATTCAAAAAAAAAAATTAAAAATGGGTATCAAAATTTTGGTAAAATAAAGCGTTTTAAGAAAATGATAAAAAAACAAAACAAATTGGCGGCTATTTTTAACAATCCGCAAGTGCAAAAAATTCGCAAGTACCAAAAAAATTAAAAATTGGAAAAATGGGTTTTTGAAAACGCTTTATTTTACCAAAAATTTGATACCCATTTTTCCTTTTTATAATTTTTTTTTGGTACTTGCGAATTTTTTGCACTTGCGAATTGTTATAAATAGCCGCCAATTTGTTTTGTTTTTTTATCATTTTCTTAAAACGCTTTATTTTACCAAAATTTTGATACCCATTTTAATTTTTTTTGCACTTGTGGATTGCTATAAATACCTGCAATTTTTTAATTTTTATCATTCATGTTCTTAAATCGGCATTATGCACCATTTGAGTGCTATCAAAAAGTATAGAATAAATAAGAGTATTCGTCCCATTAGTAGTTTACTAACAAGTCGGATTATTTCAAAAAGTCTTTAATTAGCGTACTATTAGCTCTCATCCTCTCATGGAATTGCTCGAATCCTCTCACTGAATATCTGACATTCCTTTTAGTTTGACATTTTCATATTTATTTCTTCTTTGTCTTTTTTTTTCTTCGATGTGTTTTCTTTAATTCCTCTTTATTTTTTCTCTTCTTCGATGAGTTTTTTTACATTTTCGATGAGTTTTTTTGTCTTTTCGATGTGTTTTTTCACTTTTCGATGTGTTTTATCACTTTTTTCCTAATTTTTTTCTGTCAAAACATGCTCGAGATAAGCCGATTTAAGGACCAAAATTCCAGAGAGGAGTGCCTCTGAAATTTAGCGGAAGAATACTCTTATTTATTCTATACTTTTTGGTGCTATTATGAAATAAAAAATATTTTTTTTTATATATATAAATCGAACTTTCGTGGGTATAAAAATGCATCCACGGGCTAAAATTGGCGAGATAAATTTTTTTTGGAACTTGTTTCGTAATAAGCATTATTTTACTTAATTTTTAAAATATTTTTAAAAAATTTAAAAAAATATTTTTTTTCCGAAAACCGCGAACTAAAACCGCTTGTAGAGGCCTAAAAGTACCCTCCTAAAATTTTTTCATTATTTTTCCCGTTATCAGCTCGAAAATGCGCGTCGAGTTTTTGCTATTAGTAACCGAGATTCGCATATATGCATTTCATCGACCCACCCTAATGTATAGGTAAATATTAACAAAAATTCATAAAACACCCCCCCCCCCCCCCCCCCCCCCCCGAACAACCAAACTTTATTGCTTTACGAAATTTTTTTGTAAAAAAAAAAATTTCCCCCCCCAAATGAAATTCCTGGATCCGCGCCTGTATAATTTAAATACTTCCTTTAAATTAAGTGCCCTAAAGTAGCAAAAAGTAATTAACTTTTTCCAGTTGTAGCGAAAAGTCCAATTAAGTTGAAGCTATTTTAGTAAAACCCACTGTATTTTCAAAAATATTAAAGCTACAATTTTTTAAAGCATTTTTTTGAAATCAGCGACCCCAAAAACATAAAATATCATGGTTAAATACTTTTGTCCACCTAGTTTTGGAATCGGAACCACAGTGCAGCGTCCGATTTGGCATGGAATACTTTATGTGGAATCCTTGACCCATCCAGGGTTGCCAGAATTGTTGGGTACAAAATGGTCAAAAATGTACGATTTTTATAAAAAAAAAACGTCAAAATCGTCATCCCATTTGCAAAAATCGTCAAAATAAAAAAGGTATATTTATCCTTGATTAAAGAGTAATTCTAAGACATTCAAGCGATGTCCGCCCGTCTGTTGAAGGCGTGATGCAGTCCAATTCCAAAAGAGCTAAATCCATACAGTTTGGCACAAACATATCTTATGGCCATTGGATGATTCAGTTCGAGAATTGGCAAAATCAGACCAAGAAGAACAAAGTTCCCCATTTTAAAACTAAACCTGCGTCCGATTTTTTTTTTACATTTTTTGTTATATTTTTAAGCATATGAAATAGTTTTATGAAAGAAAAGGTTATGCAGTTGGGTCCAGTTAATTAGAAAATGTTTTTTTTCTGTTTACCCTTTTTAGTGGACACTTCTATAAAAAAATAATAATGATAAAATTGCATAAATATCATAATAAATCAAAGAAAGGTCCTCCACCAAAAAACTCCCTATAATTTTTTTTTTACATTTTGGAGGGAAACAGAGAATGTAACGCTCTCACTTGTTTCTTTTGACCCTTTTTATACAAAAATATTGGTGGACAGTTTTTTTAATTTTTTTTTATTTTTAAAAATCGTAATTTTTTGGGCAAAAATCGTCAAATCGTCATTTTGCTATTTTGGGGAGTAAAAATCGTCAAAATGCAGAGAAATCGTCAAATCTGGCAACAGTGGACCCATCTTTCGATGCATAACACACGCAATGACAAAGTGAGTATACCCCCATAACGTGGTTGGAGGTTAAAAAATTGTGTTTCAGAGTAGGATTTTGGCAATTTTTCATGGAAGGATCGATATATTTTTGCAAAAAAAAAATTTTTTGGAAAACTACATTTAATGCCCGATTAAATTATGCAAAGAGCTCAAGTTTTTCCCAATTTAAAAATTTACCCAAATTTCGACTTTAATCGGTCAAAACACCACGATCGGACATATTTAGGTCAAAACAGTATGAAAAAAAAATCTTTGCATTTTGATTCTACAAAAAAATTGTTATGTTAATTGCGAAAAACTTTTATTTTAAGAGTTACAGCCAAATTAATCTATAAAGGCTTTTTAGACCATTTTTGAGCTCAAAAGTTCAAACCGCTTGGCCTGTTTGCAACCTAGAAGTCCAATTTCTGGATAGATATTATTTTTAACTCCCAACTCAACCGAAAATGAGCGGGCCAAGCAGTCTGACATACGACTCATATGGGTCCCAGGGCACAGAGACATTCCCGGGAATTGCAAAGCCGATGAGCTTTCAAGACTGGGAACTACACAGAAAAAAATAAAAAAAATATTTGAGTAAATTTTTAATACTATTGAGTAAAAAATTACTCAATTTTGCACCAGTAAACGATTTAATAGTATTGAGTAAATTTTTAATAAAAATTTATTAAATGTTCGAAAAAAAATTTGAGTAAATTTTTAATTGTGTCAATTTTCAAAATTTATCTATTTATTTTTTTTAGGGTCGAACCAAGACATCGTTCGCAAGACATAAAAAAAACAAAAACAAACACGTCAAATTTAAAATTTTTACGTCCGTTTGATTTGGGTTGGACGCTTAAAGTTTAAAAAAGTTTTAAATTTTTTTACAAAAAAAACAAAAAACTTGTTTTTTCAAACCAAGCATATTTATGTCTCAAAAACATAGGAAAATTTTATAATGACGATTACAAACCTTCATATACATACACAAAAAACAATAAACTAACCGAGAATTCAAAAAACTATGAGAGTTTAAAAAAAAAAAAAAATAAAAAAACTATTAAATTTTTATTAAATTATTTACTTAAATTGTTTTTAAAATTTTTGAGTAAATTTTTAATTGCGTCAATTAAAAAATTACTCAATTTTTGTTTTTAAATTTAAACAAGTGATTACTCAAATTTGTTTCCTCCATATTTTTTTCTGTGTACCTTACAGATTTTAACAGAATTAGAGATGGGCAAATGGATGGACATGTGAGACAGACAGATTTGGCCTTCTCTTTATCACAAGCACACAAGTGAGCTGATATCGCTTCCAAGATGAGAAATTTTGACGGTGGTTGCTATAATTACCGGACACTGTCTTATAGGGAAGCACGCAGAGCGGTTAAATGTGCCGTCAAATGACTTTTGCAGGAGTCGCAAGGATGAAGAGGAGTTGGAAACTATCGAAGACTTCATTTGCCATTGCGCGACTTTCTGGCCAGAGGCTTGCTGCACTGGAATCTAGGGAGCCGCACGATCTTTTTGATTTGTCGGAAGTCAAAATTCAATATCTCACAAAATGTACACAGAAAGAATTGAAAACTGATTTCAATTACTAAAACTGCTGATTCAATTACTTTAGTATTTGAAACTCCTCCGAGCACGAAAATGCTTGGACCAATTACTAAATTAATAACTGAGTAAATTATTTTCAAATACTCGTTTTTCCGTATTTGATTACTTTTTAATTTTAGTTTTATATTTTTTTATTTAAAAAAAATTTACACAAAAATGTTGTGAGATTTGAACCAAGGACGCCGGAGTCTAAAGCACAAGACACAACCACCAGGGGGTCGATTCTGGTTCTGTGAAAAACGTATGAATGAAAAAATATGTCAGTTTACTTTATTGAAAACTAATAGGCAAAGTGACATTATTTTTTCAGTGATAAATTTATCACAGAAACAGAATTGGCCCTCAGGCCACGGCCGTCTTAAATTAATAGCGAACTTTACTAATATTATACAAATGAATAAAATATACAAAAATAAGTTGCGTTTTAACATCTCTGTAAAAAAATCTATAGAATCTGAAGCAACAAGTAGCGTTTTAACAACTCTGTAAATCTATTTATAGAATCAGACACACATATACATATAAAAAAAAAGTTTTAGCTTTTATTAAAAAAAAAAAATCAAGCATCTGTAGGGAATCGAACCAACGATACAACGCATTTTAAGCACAACACTATACCACCAGGCTATCGCCGTACTTGCATGTTTTCGAACTTTATTAGGCCTTTTTTGTTGGCAAACTCAGATTGTTAACATGCATCAAAACGAAAAAAACAAAACGTTAACATCAATAATTTTCTTAATTTAATTTAGCGTCGTTTGGAATAGTTTTGTAAAATATTACACATTTTCGATGAAATATTGATAAAATTAGTTTATTAAATGCAATTTAGCTTGAAAGCAACACAAAAACATTTATCTTTTTAATTAATACCAAAGAGAGCCATTAACAATAAGAGAATCATTCACAATGTATGCAAGTTAATTTTTAACTTCTAGAATTTTGAGCGTTAACACTAATGTGAACTTTGTATGGTGGAACACTGATAATTATGCCAACAAAAAAGGCCTATTGTTATTTAAAAACGAATAAGCAAAAGAAACGAATAAGCAAATATATCAAAAACTTCACACACTCTCACGATATTAGCATCAATTTACTGTATAGATCAGTGATCGGCATCCATTGCACATTGATCCCGAACACATTCGGCTATACACATGTATTCAACACGAATGTCAACAAAACTCACAACTAACAATAAGAGCATAAAAATACAACAACAAGCTGGTTGATGTCGCTTTGTTTAAGAAATATACTAACACATGCATATTTATATTCACACAACAATGCATTTGTATACTCTCTTTCTGCCGACCACTGGTATAGATGTTAGTGTCACACATATAGAAAAAAATTGTGGGTATTTATTTTGTTTTTATTTTTCTTTGAAAAATAAGAAAAAATCTATATTTTGAGCATTAAAGTAATTGAAATCGTTTACATTTTTTGATTACTATGGGTAATTGAATTTTTATAGCTGAAAATTTTTTCTGTGTAGTGTAAACGATTTTGTTTAGTTTATACTTCATTTCAAGCCAAAGTTAATGATCGAACTTGGGACCTATTTTCCGGCCACACTGATGTAGGGTATTAACGACTGTAATTTTCTTACTTATTTTAGTTCAGGAAGTGGAAATATTTCTAAATTTGTAGAACAGTGTTATTAGAGAGGTATCGAGGCCTGTATGGTTCTCCTTATTTACATTTTTTTTGTAACCTTACGAAAAGTTAGAACAATTTAATATAGAGGACAAACATACAAGGATACAATTCAAACGAAAGCTTAAACTTTGCGTACAAAAATGCAGTATAAATTATAAAACAAAACCAAGGCGAGTGTTAGTAGTTAAATCCTGTTTGCTATCTCAAACTTCCTGAAATAAAAAGGCAATAAAAATCATTTTTGTAAAAAAAAAACATTAAATGCATCCAAAAATAGATTTTTAGCAACTGCGCATGAAATACCCCCACAAAATAAAGAGAATAATTTAGAATGAAATAGAGATTAAGGTATAAAATGCCAATAATGCCCCCACCACAAGGATACAAACAGGTTGATGCAATGTAACAGTTTTAAATGAGAGTACAGCATCAGTTTAACTGGAACTTTGAACATTAAAACTTGTCTAACGGAAAAAAACGCAAAAAACGGAATAAAAAGATAAAAAAAGTTAAAAAAATTAAAAAGTAAAAAAAAAAAAATTAAACGGAAACACATTAAAGTCTTATTTTAGTGTTCGCTATATTCTACTCATTTTGATGTGATTTAATGTGAACCAAATTTGCAACAGTTATAATCAAGTGAAATTGTGTATTTGAGAGAAAAAACCAAAAAGCAAACAAACAAAAATTCTTTTCGATTAATTAAGATAAATTGACTTGTTTTAAAGTGGCGTGAAATTCATATACTTAACTTACACACACAAAAAGGATATTTAAGGAATAACATATACAATTGTATTTGTAATATATTACATACCACCTACTCTACTTACCTACATATATATAGTACACAAGTTTAAGGTACATACTTCTGTTCTTTTTATACCCTCCACTTACAAGGGAAGTATCTCAACCCATATGAACTGATTTGCCTGAAACTTAAAATATATACTAAAGAGACGATTTTAAGGTTGGGGTGTCTCGGCTTATCGGCCATATCGGTGTTTAAAAATTTCGTTGTCCCCTTATGAAACCATGTGGACCTTCGGGAAAATTTTGATAACTTCCGAACTAACAGGAATATCGTCTAGGGCAAAAATACGGGTCGACTTAAATTTAATAAAGATTATTTCTTATTCATATGGATATTGTAGGTCTAGGTCTTCCCATAAGTACCCCCCGAAATTTACACATTTTCCTGAAAAAAATATTTAAAGAAGCCGAATTTTTACAAGGTTATGCCACCATTGGATAGGCATTAAAAAATCCTTTCTTCTCATATGAAAACATCATATAGTTTCTTAAAAAGAAATGGCTGAAAAATCCAAAAAACGATTTTTTCGCCATTTTTTGACCCATGTTTTGAACCCCTAAATCCCCGATATGGCCGATAAGCCGAGACACCCCAACCTTAGAATTGTCTCTTTGATATATATTTTAAGTTTCAGGCAAATCGGTTCATAAGGGTTGAGATACTTCCCTTGTTAGTGATAGAGGGTATATATAAGTTTGTCATTCCGTTTGTAACTCATCGAAATATCGATCTGGGACCCCATAAAGTATATATATTCATGATGCCCGATCGATTTTAAGACATTCTAGCGATGTCCGTCTGTCCGTCTGTCTGTCTGTGGAAAATGCTGTCGCGGACAAAATATTGCACAGAGATGACTGAAACTTAACATATTTATTGGAAGTTCTCCCGAGAAGTTTGGTATTGCATTTGAGCGATATCGGTTCAGCGGTTCAAAAGTTATGAACGAAAATGTAAGCACACCTCAAAAATTTCAGTACATTCAACATAACCTAAAAATACAAAATGCTTTAATTCGGCTTCTGGTTGGCATATGTGAACATAATTGAACACCAAATGGTATTTAAACAAGTACGAACATATTTTTTGACAGAAAAAGAAAAAAATCGCGGATTTTTTTACCAAAATTTTTTTTCGCGGAAATTTTTTTTCCAATTTTTTTTTTTTTTCAAAAGTAATTTCGTTTTAAATAAAGTTTTTTGCAATAAATGTGGAAATTGAAATTGTGGAGGGTATCACTACATTCGGCAAGGCCGAATTTAACTTTTTTACTTGTTTTTTTAATAAGTGTATACAATGTGAATGAAAAGTGTTTATAATTGTATTTAAATTCATGCTTTTTTTTGGTTTAAATATTTACTTACATACGTGTGTTGTTTAAATATGTACAACCTACGACATTTTTAAACGTAATCCTTTTCTTTTCCTTTTGTCGACTTTACGTACTTGAGAATTTATTTTTATAACAGAGCTTTAAAAGAGTGATTTTTGTAAATTTGGTATATTTTGAGAGTTTAAAGAACAATATGACTAAGAAACTATAAGCAGGAGGGTTCTTTTCAGAGATAAAAAAAAAATAAAATTAACTACCTTAAATAACCTTAAATAACGCTTACTGCACTGATAGAAATTTGTACATGACAATAATGAAAATCTACATTAATGTTATGAAAAATGACGTTAACAAGGAACCTATGTAGGGTTTCATTGAATCAATGAAATAGGTATCATAAAATGTAATTGCAAGAACAAGTTTCATTAAATTAATGAAAATTTTTCATACAAAATATAAATTGTATTTTATGAAAATTTTTCATTACTTTAATGAATAATTCTTATGAAATAATGTAAAACAACACGAGTTTAATAAATACTTATGTACGCTCAAAATAATACATTAGTAGATTTACTAATTTTTTTTTTTTGCTAATGCTAGTAAGCTAACCTTTAGCAAATTTTTAGTTGAGATTAGCATGTTAGCAAAAATATCTTGTAAACTTCATTTAGCGCATTAGCAATTTTAAACAACATTTGAACTAATTTTTTTGCTAAATTTATAATTGAGTTGACCAAATTTTTACAAGCTTTTTTGCTAATATTAGCAAAAATAAGTTTTTTTTTTTTTTAGAAAACTTAAAATGGCGCTATCTCGGAAACTAAGCCAGATAGAGCAAAATGGAGGCAATTTTTCGTTCTCGGGCTTTCTATAGTATCGCCAGTCCTCTTCACATGTGTGGACCATAATGGGTCCTAACTGGATCCAAAAAAGTAAGCATTCCCGAAAATTTTAAAATGCTCATATCTCGGTAAATATTGCTGACACAACAAAAAGTCCAAAAGCATTTTAGTAGCTCTCAACACGTAGCACAAGACCACAAAATAACCAAAAGCTATCCGAGTAATATTTTTGAAATTATCGAGTTTTTTAATTCTCAAGACCCCAGTGGTCCCCTAAAATCACTTATCTCAAAAACTAAGCAAGGTAGAGCGAAACGGACACAAATTTTGGATCAAAAAATATGAAGATTTTTAAGGAACCAAACTAGGTATAGGCACATAGGGGTATGGACCTATCGGGTCCGAACCCAGTGGGTTCCTCAAATGTGTCTGAACTATGTTGAAATAAAAAAATGCCTGCGAATTTTGTACTCTTGCCCAAAACATAAAATCATGATAATGTTTTGCGGAAGATTTGGGTATACTTGCCAAAGCAAAGTTTTTTTTAGAAAAAATAATGTTATATTACTTTGCTATTCCATGCAAAACGAATTGAAATATCAGTCGAGGGAGGACCCCATTAAAAAACCAAAAGGGCTCTACATTTCGTAAGTGAGTGCAAAAATAAGCGCAAAAATGTGTTTTTACATTTTGGAGAGTATAAAAGATTCGGCACCAAAGAAGATAACACTCTCACTTGTTTTATGTATGTACATTTAATAAACAAATGGAAAATTTTTATGCGAAAAGCTTAGACTTGGGAAAAAGTAGTTTAGGTAAAAAAAATTATTTTTTTTTCACGAAAAACAAAATTATGTTAAAAAAACTTTTAATGAACCCAAAATTTTCGGTGAAAAAAGCAGAGACTAAATATAACAGTTATATGTGTATTTTTGTTTTAAAAAAATCATGAAACGTATGTTGTCCAAACTTAGTATTTTATATATGAAGAGACTTCTAGAGATGTCCCGTATTAAAATTTGCAATAACATTTATTTTTTGATTTTTTCAATAACAGTAAAAAATAACAGTTGTTAACAACTTTTTGTTCAAACAATCTAAAATAACTTTTATTTTATATATATTTGAGTAAATGACTGTTATAACAGTTATTTTAAAAAAAAATCAATCAAAGTTTATATCTTTAAATCAATGAATGAAGTATTAGATATCAATATGATTCTTCTGCATGCGTTTATTGTTGTTTTATTTTAATAACTCGAGTTTTTTAAGGCTCAAAGAGTTTTTAATAACAGTTATAAAAAAAAAAGTTTTTTATTTCTGTTATTTTGAACAGATATTTATATAAATCATTTCAAACTGTTATTTTTAATTTTTATTTGAAAAAATATTGTTGAACAGTTAAATTTGATTTTTTTCAATAAATCTCATATCTGTTATGGTCTTTGGAAAAAAGTTTTTGATGAATATTATTGATGAAAAGAAAAATTTTTTGATTAAAAAAAAAATTGATGAAAAAAAATATGAAAAAAAAATTTTTGGTGAGAAAAAAATTGTTAATAAAAAATTTGATGAAAAAGAATGGATAAAAAAAATATGACAAAAAAAATTTATGAAAAAAAAAATTTTGATGAAAAAAAAAAAAAAAATAATTTTGATGAAAAAAAAATTTTTGATAAAAAAAAAAAATTGATGAAAAAAAAATTATGAAGAAAAAAAATTTGATGAAAAAAAAAAATTGATAAAAAAAAAAAAATTTGATAAAAAATGAAGTTTGATGAAAAAAAAAAAATTTTATGAAAAAAAAAATTGATGAAAAAAAAGTTTGATGAAAAAAAAAAAATGATGAAAAAAAAAAATTTTATGGAAAAAAAATTTGATGGGAAAAAAATTGATGAAAAAAAAAATTGATGAAAATTTTTTTTTTTTTTTTGAAAAATAATTATGTTACTTTTTATTCACCAGCTGGTGAAAAACGGGTTTATTCACCACGAGGTGAATTATTATCAAAGTTACAAACCCAAGTTATTAAAATTTTTGGTTTTAAGAAAATAGTAATTCTTGTTTTCTTTTTCGTCAATTGTTAGCTTATATAGTCAAACTGAGGTGGCGTCCTGCAACTTTTTTAAAATTAGACACCAGCCTAAAAACATTATCATGTTAAAAAATTTCAGTTAACTAATTTTTGGCAAAACATTTTTGCTAACTTTACCAAAAAAATTGTGGGTTTAAAATCAGCAAATTTTCTTGTAGGTTTACAAGCTTTTTTTGCTAACATAACAGTTTTTTTTTGAGTGTATAAAAAATCAATAACATTTAATTTTAAATTTCGTATAAAAATTCTAAAAAAAATTACAATATATTTCGTGCTACTCTGATCAGCTGCGTGTGTAAACTAACAGACTAAACAGCCGCGACACGACAGGTGTCAAAAACAGCAAATTTTATAAAGAAAACTTAATGAAATTTTTTAATGAAACTACGAAATCTAACTAATCAAAATTAATGAAAATCTTGCACAATATGTATGATATTTCATTCAGCATATGAAATATTTCATTGTTGTAATGAAACAACGTTAATGAATTTCATTCATTAGTGATATGAAGCGTTTTTCTATTAGTGCACTGTGCACCGTTGCGTGTGATTGTTATTTAAAGGCAATTACAAAATTAAGCATACGACGCTTATATAGTTTTTAAGCAATTATTATATTTTTTATTTTATTTTGAATAAAATAAATAAAAAGAAGTTCACCAACTTCAAATGCTTATAAAAAAAATCTAGCGCTCAACTAAAAAAAAGCCTTGAGGGTTTTGTTATAGAAATTGTCAACGTTCATTCGCTTTTGGTTTCATCCCATTCCAATTTTGGTTGTTCCTCTGTGTATTCGTTAAAGTGAGATTTCATTAAAACTTTATTCTTATCTTGAATTTCCTTTTTGTAGAAAAGTATTAAGTCTTATAAAGCTCTTGTAAGTATATCGACGTCTACAATGAATTGAGATTTTTATTTTTGCTCTAATGGTTTAGTAAATATTATTCTTTTTGTATGGTTTTCGTTAAGAACTACATTAACATTAATAGAAAACACACAAATTAATTAAGTGAATCTAAGTGATTGTAATTACAATTTTACGTGTATTAAATACAAATTCATTCACATTTTATATTTGCGTGAGTGCTAAGAAAGTGGGTTTCTTAAACGAATACACACACGAACGCCATTGAGAATATTTTGTGAATTGTTGAATTGGCTTGCAGAAAGAACCTCGTCTCAAGAGTAGTGTTAATATTTGTGTTTGATATATTTAGATCAACTAAATAAATTCCATTCAGCTTCAACAATTTTGAAAGTTACAGACGTAAGTAATCAATTATTACTGTTATTATATTTATGTATGTATGTGCCAGCAGTATGTATTTTAAATTTATAAGAACATTTTTACTAGCTGAAGTGTGCGGCGTTTCCCGAGGTCAATTTAATTTTTTAGGCCTTTAATTACACAACGCCAAAAAAAAAAATTCTGACCCAAAAACCAGACCAACAAATCGTAATGTATTTCGACCCCCTGAACTCGAATCTGTCTACAAAAAAAACATGTCTTTGGATCTAACAAGGAAGTTCCTAAAGTGAACATGCCAAATTTCTTTGAAAATTATACACACTGTAGAGAAATATTTCCAGCATTTTTGCAGGTGTTCCGCAGGATAATCATGCCATGGCTACTGCGTATCTTTATGGACAGCATGGCATTGCGGTATATACCCTCTGAATGGAGGGAGGTAAAAGTGGTCTTTATCCGCCTGTTTATTCTAAATAAGTTGGAATCACCCTGAAACTACCTGGGTGTGATCCTGGATTCAAGGATTTCTTGGAAAATACAGAGGAAAGGATGAAAAACCTGTATATTATCCACTGGATGTATGTTGTGATAATTATACCAATACTGACCTATGGTGCCCTTGTGTGGTGGAGAGCAGTGTATATGAAATCATATCTCTGCAACCTACAAAAGGCACAATGACTGATGTGTATGGGTATCACTGGTGCTATTAGATCGGCAACCCAGACCGGCCTGGAAGTGATACTAAACTTTTAGTTCGAGGATATCTACATCAAAAGCACAGCAGAAAAATCGGCTCTCAGGTTAGGAGACTCGCAAATGCTTAAGCAACGCTCTTGGGGACACTTGACCATATTAAGTACGGTGGGCGGGCTGTAACTGGAAAAGAAAAACGACTGTATCTTACCGCAGACGAAATTTGACAGAACCTTTGAAGTCCAATTAACAACTAGGGAAGATTGGGTGAAAAAATCTGTTTTTGGACTACTTTTTGAATAAAACATAAATCTTTCACTACTTTTAAATGTGCTCTTTTTGCTGCATTTTCAATATTTTGTATTACTTTTTCGAGCATTTCGCAGTCTAGTGTTGATTTCAGCATGCATGTTTTCCTTAAGATCTTCGATGATCTGAGGATTGTTTGGTGAAAATTTTGCTTTTCAAATAAACCCAAAAAATAAGTTCGAAGCGGTGAAATCTGCAGATGAGGGCCAGTTCCTGTCGCCTTTTTTGATATCACACGTCCAGGGAGTTTTAACTGGCCATCTAGATTTCCATATTTGACCACTTCGGACTTATATTTGTGGGGTTATTTGAAAACCCCATTGACGAGCTCAACATAAACATTTCGAGATGATCGAATATGCAGTGGAAATGTTTAAAAAGGGGCACATTGTGCCGTATCCAATAAAAGCAGCCATTTGATTAATGTTATATTTGAAAAGTATTCCAAAATATCTTACTTTTGAAAATCGGTCGATTTTCCAAATCTAGCTGAATTTTTTCCATTGTCCAGTTATTTAACTTCAAGTATCTGGCAACAATAATACAATCCCTTCGTCGAATGAGTCAGCACACAGGCAAGCTAATCTGGATCCCGGGACATAGTGTTACTGGGGACGAATTGACTGTTAGTGAAATTGATGAATAAAATTGATAGAATATCAAAGAATAAAATGGGGATAAGATAGATATCATGGACTACGTGCGAACCTTGTGGCCCCTGTCAAATCCTAAGAGGACAGAAAGTCTTCTTACTTTTGGCAAACGGACGATTCGCCTATTAGTGGGAGTACTGACTGACAAGATACTGTTAAATCGGTCAAATGGCCGTGGGTTGGAAATCTCTGACTGGGACTATTGTAGGAGTTGTAGGGAAGTGGAGAAGGAGGAGTCAGTGAAGCACTTGTTGTGTGCATGCCCGGGTCTAATAAAGCTCCGTCTTAAGCATTTGGGGCAAAGATTTTTCGATGACCTGAAATGCCTAAACGGTGTCTCATTGACTTCTTCACCATAAAACTCGGGGTGGCTTAAGAAGTAGACCTTTGTATCAGAGGCAGAGTAGGAAAATAACAATCAAGGGAATCACAAATGGCATTATGGCCTCCGAGTGAATTCGCCAAATGGCGATCACCCATCCATCCAACCTAATCATAAGTAAACTAAAAATGATCTCGAGCTAGAATAACACTAGGGATTGCAATGCGGTTTTAATCGTAACCGTAACCGCGGTTAACCGCACTATTTAACCGTAACCGCATAAAAAATTCTGCGGTTATGGTTAATTTAGTTAACACAAGATTTGTAGGGCAAAAGAGGTTTTTTTTTGAAAAATCAAAAAAGAATGAACAATAAAAAAATTTAAAATTATACATAGATACAAAAATTGCCTTAGAATACACAACTTTTTCTTAAACTATTGCAAAAACATTTCAGAATCTGAAAATGTTTCTGTAGAATAAATGTCTTAAGATTCTGAGACAATTTCTAATGAAAACATGCCTCCGATTCTGAGACTGTTTCTAGAAAATATGCCTCGGAGTCTGAATTATTTTCTACTTAAAAAAATGTCTCAGAGTCTAAAACTCTTTCAATAGAAAACAAGTAAGAGTGTTAAATTCGGCTGAGCCGAATCTTTTATACCCTCCAACATGCAAATAAATAAAAAAAAAATTCCAGGGGCGTCTTCTTTTTGTGTTTTGGTGGCCCCCCGGGGGGGGGGGGGGGTCCGTAGTGGTAATTGGCGGGGCACATTTTCTCTCGAATAAGTGTTAAAAAAAAATAATTCTTATGCTTTTTGCAATAAAGAAATACAAATTTATCATTATTAAAAAAAAATAATAATTCATTCCACGCCCATAAAAGGGGGCGGACCGAAAAACGATATTTTCTAATTCTGTGGGTCAAAATGCAGGACTTTGAACTTTTTGAAGCATAAAAATTTTGTATTTGTTAAACAAAAATACAAAAAATCATGTGAAAATATGGTATCTTTCAGAGGTTGGTTTAGTTCTTCAATTGGGAACTTTTCTCCCCCTGGTCCAATTTTGTTAAATTACGAACTTAACCTGCCTAGGAACATAAGACATATTCGTGCCAAATGTCGGGAGTCTAGCTCTTTTAGTTTGGACTGCATCGTGTTAACTACAGACGGACGGACGGACATCGCTAGAATGTCTTAGAATCGATCACTGATGATAAATATATATACTTTATGGGGTCCAAAACCGATATTTTGATGCGTTAAACACGGAATGACAAAGTGAGTATACCCCCATACTGTAGTTGGAGGGTATAAAAATACTCAGAATCTGAAACATGGTTAAAAATAAATATGTCTCAGAATCAAAGACTTTTTCTATGGAAAGAATATTTCAGAACCTGAGTCTTTTTCAGAACAAATTTTTGTTTGTCTACAGAAAAAGAAATCTTAGAACCTGAAACTTTTGCTAAGAAAACACTTTTCAGAAACTGAAATTTAAAACTATTAAAAAACAAGTGAGAGTGTTAAATTCGGCCGTGCCGAATCTGTTATACCCTCCAACATGCAAATAAATAAAAAAAAATTGCAGGGGCGTTTTATTTTTTTTGGGGGGGGGGGGGGGGTCGGTAGTGGTAATTGGGGGGGGGGGGGGGCATTTCTTCTCGAATATGTATTTAAGAATTCTTTCGTATACATTTTGCTCTAAAAAAATACAAGTTTATCATTATTTAAAAAAAAAAATATTCCTCGCCCATAAAAGGGGAGGGGGGGCGGACCGAAAAAACGACATTTTTTAATTCTGTGGGTCCAAATGCAGGACTTTGAACTTCTTGTAGCATAAAAATGCTGCATTTGTTAAATAAAAACAAAGAAAATCATGTAAAAATATGGTATTTTTCAGAGGTTGGTTTAGTTCCTCAAGGGGTAACTTTTTTCCCCCTGGACCGATTTTGCTCCTTTACGAACTTAACCTGCCTAGGAACATTAGACATATTCGTGCCCAATGTCGGGAGTCTAGCTCTTTTATTTTGGACTGCATCGTGTTAACTACAGACGGACAGACGGACAGATGGACAGACGGACGGACGGACGGACATCGCTGGAATGTCTTAGAATCGATCACTGATCATAAATATATATACTTTATGGAGTCCTAGACCGATATTTTGATGCGTTACACACGGAATGACAAAGTGAGTATACCTTCATACTGTAGTTGGAGGGTATAAAAACCTAGATCCCAATATTCTTATTGAAGAAAAAAAAAGCTTTAAATCAGAGACATTTTTTGAAGTATAAAATTTCTCAGAATCTGAAAATTGTTTAATCAAAAAAATTTCTCAGAATCTATGGCTTTTTCTGCAGAAAAAAATGTGTCAAAAGCTGATAAATTTTAAATTAAAAAAAATATTGAATTTAATTTTTATTGTTTTTAATTAATATTTTTTTTTTAATAAAGGTGAAAAATTTTTTTTATAACTTTCTCCCACCAAACCCAAGAGCTATACCTTCACTTTAGGTATACATTTTACATAAAATCAGTAATGTACTTCTATTATACATTTTTACTTAATCATTTTAATACATTTTAAAGTAATCAAATTAAATCTGTTTTAAAATATTGCGGTTGACCTTTAACCGCGGTTAATCGCTTGAATTTTAACCGTAACCGCGGTTAAGGAAAACTGCGGTTATTTGCAAACCCTAAATAACACTGTGGAAGAAATTCAGGTTAGCAAAGTTAGGTCGATTTTGAGAGTGAGGGGTGAAAATGGAGGTTAAATTAGAAGACTCGTATCGCGGCGTTTGTTTCGAACTTTGCAGTCAAATGCCGATTTTCAGCATATTTTTTATATGGTTTTTTGGATATAACTCGTCGACTAATTAATATTTTTTCAATTTGTAAAAGCCAAATTATTGCTAGAGACATGTCCAAAATTTTGTGGTGCTTGTGAAGCAAAATGTTGGAAAATTTTTTTTTTTTCATGCTTTTTGAAAACAATTTGCTTCATAAGCACCACAAAAATTTTCAAAACCAATTTTTTAAAAAATTGTAATTGTTGGACAGGTCTCTAGCAATAATTTGGCAGTTACAGATTGAAAAATATCAATTAGTCGACGAATTATAGCCAAAAAAACATATAAACAATATGCTGAAAATCGGAATTTGACTGCAAAGTTCGAAGGTCGATTAAAAAAAAATCACAAACTAACTTAAACAAACGCCGCGATACGGGTCTTCTAATTTAGTCTCTATTTTCACCCCTCACTCTCAGAATCGACCTAACTTTTGCTAACCTGAATTTGTTCCACAGTGTAATCCTATTCAAAATGTACACAGAAAAAAATATGGGGAAAAACAATTTGAGTAATCACTTGTTTAAATTTAAAAAAAGTTTTGAGTAATTTTTTAATTGACGCAATTAAAAATTTACTCAAAAATTTAAAAACAAATTGAGTAAATAATTTAATAGCTTTTTTAATTTTTTTTTGGAATTTTCTTAGTTTTTTTAATTCTCGTTTAGTTTATAGTTTTTTGTATATATACATGAAAGTTTGTAATCATATTTATAAAAATTTTTTATGTCTTTAAGACAAAAATATATTTGGTAAAGTTTAAAAAAGCATGTTTTTTTTCTTTGTAAAAAAATATGAAATTTTTTTAAACTTTGTTTTTTTTAGAGTAGAAACAGAATAAGCCCGGCACGACTTTTTCCATACGGTTTGGTAGATTAAACCGGTGGACGGCGCCGATGTGAAATAAAACTTGTTCTGTTTTTAAAAGGTGGTGCTTCTTGTTCTGTTCCTGCACTTAATAGTGTCAATTAAAAATTTACTCAAATTTTTTTGGCAAACATTTAATAAATTTTTATTAAAAATTTACTCAATACTATTAAATCGTTTACTGGTGGAAAATTGAGTAATTTTTTACTCAATAGTATTAAAAATTTACTCAAATTTTTTTTTTATTTCTTTCTGTGTAATGTTTTAATTTTCGAATAAAACTATTTTATTTTTTTTTTTAATAAAAATTAATCAGAATTTAAAATTTTCCTTAAAGTTTTTACGCAATTAATATTATCTACACAGAAAGAAATAAAAAAAAATTTTGAGTAAATTTTTAATACTATTGAGTAAAAAATTACTCAATTTTGCACCAGTAAACGATTTAATAGTATTGAGTAAACTTTTAATAAAAAATTATTAAATGCTAAATAAAAAATTTGAGTAAATTATTAATTCACAAAATTAAAACTTTACTCAAAATTTTTCAATATTTTTAAGTAAGTTTTTAATTGTGTCAAGTAAAAATTTACTCAAAATGTATCAATTTATTTTTTTAAAAAGTTTCGATTTTTTTTCAAAAAAAAATGCTTTTTCAAACTTTACCAAATATACTTATGTCTTCAAGACAAAGGAAAATTTTATAAAAATGATTTCAAACTATCATATACATATACAAAAAACTATAAACTATGTATTAAATTTGTATTAAATTATTTACTCAAATTTTGTTTTTAATTTTTGAGTAAATTTTTAATTGCGTTAATTAAAAAATTACTCAAATTTTTTTTAAAAATTTAAACAAGTGATTACTCAAATTGTTTTTCTCAATATTATTTTCTGTGTAGCAATTAATATTTATTGTTATTTCATTTACAATGAGGCTAAAAAACTGCGACTATTTTTATAATTTTGTTTAGTGTAAGATTACAAAATGGCTCACAGTGTAAATATTACAAAACAAATATTAAACGTTTCCGTTACCGTTCCCCTATGGCATGTGCACAAATAAAGTGAGCATTTGAGTGGGCACTCTAATTATGTGTTTTCTTTGATTATAAATTCAAGGTTTTTTAGAGATTTTTTTTATTTGCAGAACATCAAATTGAGACATTATATGTTAGGCCATTTTAACAAAAACTTTTTTTTTTTTTTTTGCAAATTTAAAACGGAATATAAATAAATTAAAGTTTTTGAGCATTTTTTCAGATATTTTATCTAAATATGCGCTTAGGAAACTAGTTTTATTTTTTCTCTGGTGCTTTATTCACATACTCAATTATTTTAGTTGTCGACTCTAGCTCTAAAGCAGTGGTCGGCACCCATTGCACCCAGGTGCATAATGAAATTGGCTATTTGCACGTAGACAACGCGAATGTCAACGAAACTCGCAACTGAGAGCATTAAAAATACAAATATTTTATTTAGTGTCATGGTAGCATTTAAAAAAGCGGTTAGATGAAGCTATGTTTTAGAAAAATGTAAAAATGTTCCCTCTTTCTGCCGACCACGGCTCTAAAGGCATAATTACTTGAGCGAATACGGTTCGGAGACGTGTCAGCTGATACGTTAGCTTGTATTAAAATAAATGGAAATAGGTACTTAAACGAATACGTGACGGTGGTGTAGCTGCCGAACTTTAAAACGATGCAACAGCCCGTCACGCTACAGCACCGCTACAGTAGCGCTCAAGTGCCTGGGCCTTAATTGAGTTTTTGTACAACATTACGTATACGTAATTTTAAAATCGTTCGCATAGGTGTGCAACATTGCGTATACGTAATTTATGACTCATACGCATAGGTGGCAACATTACACATAGTGGAAAAAACTTTACACTAAGAAAATTATGTCATTAACTGTTTGTAGGTTATTTTAAAAATTAATCAGTAAAGTTATTTTAAAAGAAAAATCATTAATTTTATTATGGGGTCATTATTAGTGAAATCAATCATGAATATTTTTGACCCCCTCCGATATTGATGAAATTTGTTTAAGTTCATACACTACGTAAAATACTAACAAATGCAAATTGTCAGCCCTCTAAGTCAACAGGGGCCTAAAATACGGAGGGTCAAAATTTCCCCCCAAAATCTCCCAGTCGCGACACTTTACACCGTAAAAAATTAATATCGTTGGTTCTATTATAGCTAGAAAGCCCATTTTTGGTTTGTTTTGAAGCTCATAATATGCTCTACAAGACCTACCATAACCAAAAAATTTTCGAAAAAAAATAAGGGTTACCTCCCTTATTTTAAGGTCGTGATAAAGGGAGGAGAAAATGGGGAGGATGGTATCCCCCGATTTTTTTTTTTACTTGTTAGTCTTATAGAGAAGGTCCTAAGGAATATATTCTAAAATTTTTAAGTTGGGACAACAATGGAATCACTCAAAATCAAAAATTTTCACAATTTCCCCTAAAATCTCCAAATCGCAACACTCTGGAACCTTAAAAATTTAATATCATATGTGCTATTGTAGCTACAAAGTCCATTTTTGTTTGTTTTAAAGCTTATAGTACGCTCTACAATACCTACCCTAACCCAAAAATTTTAGAAAAAAAGGAAGGGTGCCCCCCTTTTTTAAAGTCGTGGCAAAAGGTGGAGGAAATGGGGGGAAAGTATCCCCCGATTTTTTTTTACTTGGTATTCTCAAAGTGCAAGTCCTAATGAACATATCCTAACATTTTTATGTTAGGACAACAATCAGATCGACCAAAATCAAAATTTTTCACAATTTCCCCGAAAATCTCCAAATCGCGACATTCTTGCGCCTTCCATTGGAGTCCCAAGATACAATACCTACCCTAACCCAAAAATTTTAGAAAAAAAGGAAGGGTGTCCCCCTTTTTTAAAGGTCGTGGCAAAAGGTGGAGGAAATGGGGGGAAAGTATCCCCCGATTTTTTTTACTTGGTATTCTCAAAGTGCAAGTCCTAATGAACATATCCTAACATTTTTATGTTAGGACAACAATCAGATCGACCAAAATCAAAATTTTTCACAATTTCCCCGAAAATCTCCAAATCGCGACACATTTGCACATTACAAATTTAATATCGTGGACTGTATTGTAGCTACAGAGTTCATTTTTGGTTTGTTTTAAAGCTCTTAATATGCTCTACAATATTACTATAACAAAAAAAAATAAAAAAATTAGGGGTGCCTCTTGTATTAAAAGATCGTGGTAAGGGTGGGGGAAATCGGGGGATAGTATCCCCCAATTTTTTTTTACCTTGTTTTTTTTTTTTTTAAAGAGTAAGTTCTAGAGAGCATATCCTGAAATTTTTATCTTGTGACTCCAATGGAAGGCGCAAGAATGTCGCGATTTGTTGATTTTGGGGAAAAATTTTGATTTTGGTTGATCCCATTGTTGTCCCAACATAAAAATTGTAGACTATGTTCATTAGGACTTGCACTTTGAGAATACCAAGTAAAAAAAAAATCGGGGGATACTTCCCCCCATTTCCTCCACCCTTTGCCGCGACCTTCAAATAAGGGGGGCACAAATTCCTTTTTTTGGAATTTTTTTTGGTTTGATATGTCTTGTAGAGCGTATTATAAGCTTTAAAACAAAAAAAAAAAAAAAATGGGCTCTGTAGCTACAAAAGCAATTATGATATTAAATTTTTAAGGTTAAAGAGTGTTGCGATTTGGAGATATTGGGGAAAATTGTGAAAAATTTTGATTTTGAGCGATCCTATTGTTGTCCCAACTTAAAAATTTTAAAATATATTCTTTAGGACTTTCTCTATAAGATTATCAAGTAAAAAAAAATCGGGGGATACCATCCTCCCCATTTTCTCCTTCGTATATCACGACCTTAAAATAAGGGAGGTAACCCTTATTTTTTTCGAAAATTTTTTGGTTATGGTAGGTCTTGTAGAGCATATTATAAGCTTCAAAACAAACCAAAAATGGGCTTTCTAGCTATAATAGAACCAACGATATTAAGTTTTTACGGTGCAAAGTGTCGCGACTGGGAGATTTTGGGGGAAATTTTGACCCTCCGTGTTTTCGCCCACTGGTTACTTAGAGGGCTGAAAATAAGTGTGCATTAGTTTATCACTTATTGTTAGTGTTACAACTAAACCAAATTTCATCAAAATCGGAGAGGGTCACGCAAATTTTTAGCTATTTTTGATTGATTTCACTAAGACTGACCCTATGGATTTCTTGTTTTTTACTGTTTCTGTAGTTTAAAAAAAATAATTTACTGTCTTAAAACTGAATTTTCTGTTACATTCAATTTCGGTAGTAAAAAATTTCTTCTGTAGTTTTACTGTTTTTCAGTACAAAATAAGTGAATATTCACTAGTTTTTTAATGTTTTGGATATTCATTAAATTAACATTAAAAATTGACTGTAATATGTTTTTATTTTAAATGAAAAAATAGTGGAATGTTTTTTAAATAAAATTTCATTTGTTTTAAGTGAATATTCACTAAAATTTACCTAAATAATTTTTTGAGTGTACAAATAGTAACTGTAAAAAGGAAGTGGTATCAGTACCGTTTCACCAGTGGGGCAAACGGGCACGTGCCCAAGGCCCGACCTCACGAGGACATTGAAAGTCCAATAAATTGGCTTATAGTGCGTTTACATTGGATTTCTAATCTAGTAAATTGCGATTTTAATCTACTTTGCAATCTGTACCGTTTACATTGGCATTTTTTACATTTGAGAAGATTAGGATTGGCATTTATAACAACAAGTTGGTAATAAATGTGTGTGACTGCGTCAAAAGACAGCGACGGTAATTAGTCGTCGTATGATTAACAAGGACAGTGACGGCGTTTACAAATAACAATGACGGCGGCATACACATACTTGGCGGCGTCATCAAAACGGCAGGCTTTGTTTCGGTGTTTTTCAGTGTTGGAAAATGCAAATAATAGAAATACAGAGTTGTATCTAACTTTACCAGATTGCGTTTGCCGATTAGAGTCTAAACTACTAGATTGAAAAAAATAAATTTGTATGGGCAATCTAATAGATTGAAACTGGATTGGAGCCACAATCTACTTTAAGCTAGCTTAGAGGGCCAGTGTAAACGCACTATTACACGAAAAAGAAGCTAAATTCTTCATAATCATATTTCCGTTTTTACTGCTTTTTCAGAGCTAAACTTTGTTTTTTATGAAAAAAAATCTCAGGTTCTAAATAGTATTTAGGAATTTCCGGACTTTTCAAATTCCCGGGAAACGGGAAATAAAAAATTGTATTTCCCAGGATTCCCAGGAATCAAGGGAAATTTTAATTATCAATATAAAAAAACCTTAAAATTTCACAAAATTATTGTTTAAAACAAACCGGTTTACTAGAAACAAACAATATGTGTGCAACTAATAAAAACACAAAATTTTGGAGCTAATTAACTAAAGAGCTAAGAAAACTTTGCAGTTTGTTGTTTTTTTCAGCGTGTTTTTTTTTTAAATTCCAGTATTTAACGTTTTTTTATAGTGTCTTTGTTTTGGAGTAAAGAATTTCACTAATATGTAATGATTGTAAAAAAATGTTTGCACAAATTTTAAATTTTTTTTTTTGAAAGTCCCGGACGAAAACTTTTTTCGCATTTTTTTTGCGTTTTGCAGTAAATTTTTTTTATTAAAAATGCTTTTAGGAAAAAATAAATAAAATTTGGAATAATTTTCAAGTACCGAAAAAATATTTTAAAATTTTCTAGGTTCCGGAACAATTTTTTTTTTTGGTGCAAAAAAATTATTAAAACTTTAAGTCCCGAAAAACTTTTTTAAAAATCGCTAAATCCCGGACACAATATTTGTTTTGCGATTTAGAGTAAAGAATTTCAATAAAAAAATTTAAAAAAAGATTACGATTTTTTTTGTTTTTAAAAATTATTGAATTTTAGTCCACCTAGTCCTCTTTCCCAAACTCTTCTCTTGCATATTTTTCTAAAGATGCTGTTTGAATGGACACTTTTTCAACAATTTAACAATTTTTTTGGTGCAATGTATTAAAAATCAAAGTAAAATAATTATAATAACAACAATCCCGAATTTTCCAAAAAAAAAAAAAATCCCGGGATTCTCGTCAGAGTTTTCCAGGGAATTACCGGACGCCAAACACTATGTTTCGCATAGAAGAAGTCTAAGACTGAAACTTGTTCTATAGAAAAAATTCGCAATTTACAAAAATACTCTAATTCATAGAAAAAGTTTCTGATTCTAAGACATGTTTCGTATAGAAAATGTCTAAGATTTGTTTGCTTAGAAAGTCTCAGAATCTTTTGGAAGAAAGTCTCAGATTCTGAAACATTTTTCGTATAGAAAATGCCTCATATTCTGATACATTTTTGCTATAGAAAAAGTTTTAGATTCTGAGACATTTGTCCTATAGAAAAAGTCCCAGACTCTAAGACATGGACGTATACAGGGGGTGGGCACAGGGGGCACGTGCCCCCCCTTTTCGATTTAAAAAAAATTTAAAATTTAATAAAAAAATTTAAAAAATTAAAAAAAAGTAATTTCTATCGAAATATCATTAAAATATGTTAAAAAAGGATCATAATATTAATTTCTATTAAAATTTTTAAACTATAAGATTCTAAGACGCTTTTTCTATATTAAAATCTGAGATATTAGGCTTGGTTTTTGCAGACCGGATTAAGATTAAGATTAACTATTTAGTTAAAAAATGGGTCAAATCAAGTCCAGATTTTTTTTTCTGAAATAACATACAATTAGTAAATATAAACAGAAAAACAAATTAAGCTTTGTCCAAAATGTAAAGGATGAAAAATAAATTTAGATAAATCCTAGGATTAACTCAGATTTATTTATACACTCAAAAAAAAAAACTTGTAAAGTTACCAATAAATCTCGTGATTTTACGAGGCTATTCTCGTAAAATATGACGTAGGTAAAATTCTCGTAAAATTACGAGGATTTCCTTGTAATTTTGAATGCAGCAAAAATTGGTAAAATTACCAATTTTATTGGTAAAAATATTGTTTTAAAACCGGAAAAATAAAAAAAAAAAATGGTAAACTTACAAGAAAAAATGGAAAATATGTTTAAAAAAATGGTAAATTTACAAACCAAAATGATAAATTTACAAAATAAAAAATTTTTGTTAACAACATAAATCCTCGTAATAAAATCATTTTTTGTAAAATAACTGTTTTTTTTGTAAATTAACTACTCCTCCTTAAATTAATCCTCGTAATAAATTTTTCAAAATTTTGTCAACTTTTTTTTTAAATATTTTTCAATAAAAAAAAAAATACAAAAAAAAGTTTTTTTGTTGAACAACATAATCGTCGTATAACGTAATTTTTGTAAAATAAAGTTTTTTTTTGTAATTCAACTAGAATCCTCGTAATAAAAACTTTGTTGTAAAATTACAGTTTTTTTTTGTAAAATAACCTTTCAAAATGGTAGAATACAATTACGAAAATAAACTTGTAAAATTACCAATAAAACTGTAGTTCTCGTTTGAGCAAAGTACAAGATGTTTTGTTAAAAAACAAGGAAAACTGTTAAATATTGGTAGAACGGGATTACAAGGCATTTTACCAGGCGTTTTACCAGTTTATTTTTTTTGAGTGTACCATTATTACCAGGGCTATTATTTTTATAGGAAATTCTCAGAATATATAGAAAAGAAACATTTTTATATTCTAATACATTTTGCCACATGGCTCTTACTTATAACTCTTACATAAATCAATAGGAAGATTTTTTAAATCTTCAAACTTGAATGTTTCGAATTCCCTGAATCTGAGAATTTGTTAGACATAATTTTCATCAAAAATTTAGTTTTTCAAATGAAAATTCGTATATTCGAAAATTTTTGGGTACAAAGATTTTAAGAAATCTAGTCATTCAAAAAATCTGAATTCCAAGAATTTTTTTTATATTAAAAAAATCAAATTTTGATGGGGTGAGGGGAATGGCGGTTCAGATTCTGAACCATTTTTCGTAAGGAAAAATTTCAGATTCTGAAACATTTTTCCTATAGAAAAAGTCTCAGATTCTGAAACATTTTTCCAATAGAAAAAGTCTCAGATTTCTAGATATTGTTTCCTATAGAAAAAGTCTCAGATTCTTACACATTTTTTCTATCGAAAAAGTCTCAGCTTCTAAGACATTTTTCCTTCAGAAAAAGTCTAAGATTCTGAGACCGTTTTGCTATAGAAAAAGTCTCATTACACTGAAAAAAAAAATTAATTAAATTTTAATTAATTCGAAGATCTAATTAAAAAATTAATTAAATCCGGACCAATCACTAAAATGCGCATATAAATTAAAAATATTTGTATGTCGTTAATTAAAAATTAATGGTTATTTAGTTACTTAAAAAGTTAATACTATAAATTAAAAAATTTAATTAAAATTAAAATTAAAAAAAAAAAATAATTAAAATTTTAAGTATATAAATAAAAAATTTAATTAAAAAAATTTGGAAACAAATTAAAATTTTAATTGTATAAATTAAAAAAAATAGTAAAAATAGTTCATTTGTTAAAAATAAATAATTTAAAAAAAACATTTTTTTTTTAAATTTAAAAAATAAACATACACATAAAACTATAAACAAAATGAGAATTCAAAAATCTATATGAGAAACAATGCAAGAGAAAAACACATAATCGCATACACGAAAAACAAAACAAAACAAAACAAAAAAATAAGTAAAGCTATTTAACTAAACAATTAATTATATTACTTAAATATTTAATTAATATTAAATTAAAAAACAATTAAAATGTTAAGTAAAAAAAGTTAAAAATTTGATTAAACAATTAATTTTATTGATTAAAAATTTAATTGATATTAAATTAAAAAACAATTAAAATTTTAATTAAAATTAAATATACAATATTATTTTCTGTGTAATGTCGACAAAACCCACAACTAGAAAAAACTCTTATTCTTATAAAAAGTTTCTGATTCTGAGACATGTTTCGTATAGAACAATGGTTCCCAACCTTTTTTGGGCCATGCCCCACTTTTAAGTAAAAAAACTAAAATGTCCCCCCTACACTCAAGCAAAATGTGCAAATTTTTCAAATTTGTTTTAAAATTCAAAATTTACTTGTAGTTAAGCAAACTTTTTGTAAAAATCATCTTTTAAACAAAGTTTTTAGCAAAAGTTTTCAACAACCAACTAAATAATTTAACTAAAATAATATTTTTTTTAGTTTTTTAACAAATAAAATCTTTAAATTTTGCACGTTGCCCCCTGAAACATTCAAATTGACCCCCAGTGGGGCGAGAATCAAAGGTTGGGAACCATTGGTATAGAGAATGCCTAAGATTTGAAATATTGTTCGTGCAGAAAATGTCTCGGAATCTTTAGGAAAAAAGGTTTAAAATTTTTAAATATTTTTCGTATAAATGTCACAGATTCTGAGATATTTTCATATAGAAAAAATCTCAGATTCTGATACATTTTTCCTAATGAAATGGAAAATGATTTTGCGACATTTTTCGTATAAAAAAATTTTCAGACTCTAACGTTTTTCGTATAGAAAAAGTAGTAGATTCTGAGACATTGTACATATAGAAAAAATCCAAGATTCTTAGACATTGTTCGTATAGAAACCCAGCAAAAAAAATCGAAGTAGTTCAAAACGAAGTAGTTCTAAACTACATCAAAAGTAGCAATTAGTAAATATTTTTTGTTGCAAAAAAAGTAGTTTAAAATAACATCCAAATATGTCGATAAAAAGGAAAATAATATAGATAAGAACAAAAAAAAAAAACTAATTTAAAGGCAACAAGTTAATAATTGATAGAGTTCCAAGAATAAAAATATTTTTTTTATTTTTGATGGACATATGTATCTTAATTTTTTAAGTTTAAATTTGGTGCAAACACATTTTGTTCTTATACCTTTTAAATACAGTATGGGGGGGGGGGGGGGGGCACACACACTTTGTCATTCCGTTTGTAAAACATCGAAATATCGTTGGAGGACCCCCATAAAGAGTATTGTCGCCTAAAATGCAAAACAACGTAGCACTTTTTTCAAAATCGAGTTATTGATTGATTGTGATGCATTCTAACCGATCAGTCATCAATTCTGAGAAGTTCTATGAATATCCTTCTGTCTGTATGCAGTCCAAAATAAAAGAGCTATCCACCTCAAGCTTGGCATGAATATTTCTTATAATCCTAGGTAGGTTAAAATCGGACCAGAGGGAAAAAAGTTTCTCCTTAAAGAAGCGAACCAACCTATAAAAAATTAAATTTTTTAACGATTTTGTGTTTTTGTCAGCAAATGATTCAATTTTCTTTCGGATGACGTTTAAATCCCTGATCTTGAACCCAGGCGATTAGAAAAAGCACGAATATATAAAAATAGTTAAAATAATGATAAAACTGTATTTATTTAGTGCGAAAAGCATAACAAATGTATCGCTAGGGAAAATGTGTCCCCCAAAAACCAGTAGATCAAAATGATAACATCGATCTGCGCTAGGTTAAAGCGTTTTAAAAGCAATGTAAAAAAGTGATTTTCAAATATGAAAAGTATTGGTGTATTGAAAAAAACTTTTCAAACAAATTTCGGAACTTAGAAAAACTTTCAAAAATGTTCCTCCTTTTTTCTAAATCATTTTCAATGAAGCTCGTAACTCAAAAACTCTAAACAAAAGTGTGTCTTGGACTTTGAACACTTTTTTAACAATCACACACTAGGGGTGGGATAGTGCACGAGTTTTCGATTTCGACACGCTAGAACCGCTTATTTTGTGAGGTTCGTAAAAAAAATGCATGGGCCAAAAAATGGGGCAGATCGGATAGGATCTAGGGGTCGCTCATCGGGGTCAAAGTTGGGTGTAGAGGGGAAAAAATCCACAAAAAGCCCCAAAACTCCCCTGGTTTTGCTCCTAGAGGGGTCAAATGTGAGACCGGCCCCCATTATTTTTTCCCCCTGAACACTTTTGCCAAACATACCTAAGCCCTATCTCCAATCCCTAAGGGGGGTCCCATACAAAGGTTCAATTTTTAAAAAAATCTTGCTCCTACCGCTCTAGCTGTCCTAGAAGTCACCCTAGAGGAATCAAATGTATGACCGACCCCCAATATTTTTTCAACCCCAACATTTTCTTAGAACATACCTACCCCCTATCTTCAATCCTTAGGGTGGTCCCCATACATTTTTTTTTATTTTTTCTTAAATTGTCATATTAAATCAGCTCCTACCGGTCCAATGGTGCCTCCTAGAGGGGTCATTATCAAGACCAACCCCCATTAATTTTTAGCCCCCAACACTTCTTCTGAACATACCAATTCAATATCTCCAATTCCTAAGGGGTCTCCCACACAAAACGACATTTTTGTAAATCTTGCTCCCACCGCTCTAACTATCGCAGGGGTGACCCTAGAGAAGTTAAATGTGTGACCGACCCCCAATATTTTTTCAGCCCCAACATTTTCCACAAACAAACCTACCATCTATTTCTAAGCCTTAAGGGTGTCGCCACACAATTTTTTTTTTTTAATTTTTTTTTTATAAAATTTGCGCCTACCGCTCCCACTGTGCCTTTTAGGGACGGGAAATGCAGACTAACCCCATTAATTTTTTCGCCCTACATTTTTTCTGAACATACCTACGCCATATTTCCACTTTGTAGGGGTGCTCCCCTGGGGAAAACTAAGTGTTTGAAACCAAATTCGGCAAAACGTCTGGACCAGGAGTGCTAATGTTTGCGCGTTTTAAAGAGCAGTGGGAAAATATAAAAGACAAACCGTACAGTCTTGGCATATAAGATGAGGAAGTGGCAGGCAACATACCAGCTCAAGTCCAAACTGACATCAAGTTGTTTTGTTGGGCTCAAATAAAAGAAAAGCAACCCAGAGACGACTACAAGGAGTTTCTTGAAATTGTTGTATTATACCTTGGCGAAAATATTCCTAATAAGCATTTTAGCCCACCAGGACCCATCAGTCATGCTCGATGGATGGCAAAAGGCATATATTGCCTAAAAATGTTTTTGTTCCGAAAATATATCGGTTTGGCCAAAAAAGAATTAAATGCACTTCTTGATGTGACCGTTTTCATCATAACAATTTACATAAAAGCTTGGTTTAGCGCTACCAAAGCAATAGAAGCTCCAAATAATGATTTGAATTTTTTGAAAGCGATTGCCAATTATGATTCAATTGATAAGATTCTGTCGCAACGATTGGTCAAGAGATTCTGTGGACATCTCTGGAATCTCAGTGGCGAAGCTGTTGCTCTCGCACTATTTGATCCGAATATCTCTTGTGAAATAAAACGAAAAATGTCGAATGCAATTCGTATATTTGAAGAAGAGAAAGAGGAATTGGAGGAAGAGTTATCTGACGATGAGATGGACGAATCGTCTAACGAAGACAGCGAGGAAGAAGAAGACGATGATATCGGGGAAGAAGATGCCTCAGAGGATAGCGGCGACAGTGGCAACAAGGATTGTAATCCTCCAGTACATGTTGTTGGATTCGAAGGTGTGAAAAGAATTAACATGACATCGAAACAAGTGAATCAAAAACTCATGAAAACTGATTTAAGCCACTACGTCACACCTGGGACTCCAAAATTTTTTGCACGCTTCGGAATAACAACAAATTTCATTGCTTCCGATCCAAATACTTGGGAAAATCGTCAGGACTACCAGCGAGCGCTGCAAATATTACGTAAATTACATGTTGTCAACGACGCTGCCGAAAGAGGCGTAAAATTAATAGAAGACTATAAAAACGTGTTGTACCGTAACGAGGAGAAAAAAATAGTTTTGCTTCAGGTCGTGGCCGAAAATCGGAAACAATATCCATCACACGATAAAAATAAATTAATTTGATTTATAGTTATATTATTTATCATTTTTTTATTATTTTCAAGATAAAAAAAAATATTTTTTTACGCTTAACAAAAGTTAATATTAAATTACAAATTAAAGACCTCGGATTTCTCGATAAAATAAATAAAAAAATTGTGGGATAACACCTTGAAGATAGAGGGTAGGTATGTTTGAAGAAAATGTTTTGGCTAAAAAAATATGTGGGCAGGTCATACATTTGACTTCTTTACATACATTACTAATTAAGTTTTCCCCAGGGGAGCACCCCTACAAAGTGGAAATACGGCGTAGGTATGTTCAGAAAAAATGTAGGGGGCAAAAATTAATGCGGGTCAGTCTGCATTTACCGTTCCTAAAAGGCAGAATGGGAGCGGTAGGCGCAAATTTTATAAAAAAAAAAATAAAAAATAAAAAAAATGTGTGGCGACACCCTTAAGGCTTAAAAATAGAGGGTAGGTTTGTTTGGGGAAAATGTTGGGGCTGAAAAAATATTGGGGGTCGGTCACACATTTAACTTCTCTAGGGTCACCCCTGCGATAGTTAGAGCGGTGAGAGCAAGTTTTACAAAAATGTCATTTTGTGTGGGAGACCCCCTAGGAATTGGAGATATGGAATTGGTATGTTCAGAAGAAGTGTTGGGGGCTAAAAATTAATGGGGGTTGGTCTTGATAATGACCCCTCTAGGAGGCACCATTGGACCGGTAGGAGCTGATTTAATATGACAATTTAAGAAAAAATAAAAAAAAATGTATGGGGACCTCCCTAAGGATTGAAGATAGGGGGTAGGTATGTTCTAAGAAAATGTTGGGGTTGAAAAAATATTGGGGGTCGGTCATACATTTGATTCCTCTAGGGTGACTTCTAGGACAGCTAGAGCGGTAGGAGCAAGATTTGTTTAAAATTGAACCTTTGTATGGGACCCCCCTTAGGGATTGGAGATAGGGCTTAGGTATGTTTGGCAAAAGTGTTCAGGGGGGAAAAATAATGGGGGCCGGTCTCACATTTGACCCCTCTAGGAGCAAAACCAGGGGAGTTTTGGGGCTTTTTGTGGATTTTTTCCCCTCTACGCCCAACTTTGACCCCGATGAGCGACCCCTAGATCCTATCCGACCTCACCCATTTTTTGGCTCATACACTTTTTTTACCAACCTCACAAAATGAGCGGTTCTAGCGCTTCCAAATATTGCTGCTTAAAATCTCACACAACACTATCCCACCCTTAATCACACACTTTGTTCTTCGAGTAATACACAACGATTTTAAGTGATTTGAAACCATGTGATTTTTCGAACAATCATAAACTTAGAAATACTAGTAATTGAAAAAATAAAGTACTCAAAACGGATTTCCAATACGTTTGCAAAGCGTACGACCTCTTAATTTATATATAATAGTCCATATTAAATTAGGCCGACACGCATTTTTTTGACGATATTCCTTCCAGTTCGTGTTTATCCGAAATTTTTTGAATGCACATACTTTTGCATAAGGCTTTCTTACCGCTGAGTTATGTTGCAGATTTCTATAACATATTTAAATTTCAAAACGATCATACATACCATGGGATAAATATAAATGTTGTCCGATATTCACTTAAATCGTTCTAATGACATGAGTTCTTCTCGCTCCAATTTGGTTTTTGGTATTTTCTGTGATACAGTTACACTACTGAACATTTAAAAAAAGACTTGATGCGACTGGGACACAACCTTACACAGTTAATTGCAATTGTTTTAGTGATCACAAATCTGGTCTCCAAACTTTTCTATCACATCAGGTTTTTAATTATTTTTGCGACTTAAAAATAAGTCGAGATATAGCTCAAACATTGCTCTTAAGGATGCTGAACTCATTTGGTTTTTCGCCTTAACCCTTAGGGCACCAATAATCTTTCAATGATGTCTTATTCCCCAGTATCGAAAAAAAGTTTTTTGGGGAAAAGACATTATTTAAAAACAGTTGGTACCCTAAAGGTTAATGGGACTGACCAAAGGAGTTCTGCATCTTATAGAGTAAATTTTAAGCTTTACCGTCGACTTATTTTTAAATCGCTAGCACATCGGGTTCATCTGATATAAGTTGACTAAAACTGCGATTTTTTTGAACCTTAACCTCAATTTTCTCAATAACCTGATGTGATGGAAAAGTTTGGAGACAGGATTTTTGACCAGCAGAACAGTTGTAATCAAGTGTATAAGGTCGCGTCCCAGTCGCATTTTCCATGTATAGTAGTTTTATTAGAACATTGGCATCGTTAGCACCGCTTGCTAAATCTACTTCCTAATGGGTTCTAAAAAGACACTTTTTAATTAGTGCAAAAATGCTTTTGAATACTGATCTAAAATATGTAGTTTAACTATACATACAAAATCTTAAACTAAGGGGCATGTCACGGACTCAATTCCGTTCGGATTTGGAAAAAGTGGTTTACTCGCAAAACGCAAAGCAAACATTTTTTTCGGAATATAACCACTTTTATGCAATTCAATTCCACTTTAGTTTTAGAATTGATTTCATTCCGAAAAAAAAATATTATTTTTGGGTTTTACGGGTAAACCACTTTTTCCAAATCCGAACGGAATTGAGTCTATGACATGCCCCTAAGACAACATTATGAGTACTACTTTACTTTACATGTACTTAAAAAATGTTAAAAATACTACATATTTTGCGCGACACCGCTATGTTAAATTTACTAGAGTTTCAGCAGAGTTAGAACTACTCCAGCAGCAGTTGAACTACTTTTTATTAACATTTTAGTATGTTCTTTTTTTGCTGGGAAAGGCTTCAGATTCTGTGACATTTTTCGTAAAGAATAGGTCTAAGGCTTTGATATTTTTTTTTTCGTAAAGAGGAAAGATTTAGGCTCTGAGACATTTTTTATACAAAGAAAAGTCTTAGGTTCTGACACATTATTCCTATAAAAACATTTTTCTCAGATCCTGTGACATTTTTCCTATAGAAAAAGTCTCTGACTCTGATTCCTTTTTCCCATAAAAAAGTCTAATATTCTGAGAACATCCCAGTCGGCAAAAAAAATCACACCTGACATACTGCTGACTCTCCCTTTATAAAATTGCTGACATCTTCATACAATTTTTCATAATGTCATCAATGAAATGTCAGCAGTTGGTCAGCGGTTGTTTAACCGAATTGTTAGTGGCCGCCGATACTGGTGGACACTGCTGACCAACTGCTTTTTGTCATTGATGACATTTTGAAAAATTGTATGAAGATGTCAGCAATTTTATAAAGGGAGAGTCAGCAGTATGTCAGGTGTGACTTTATTTTGCCAACTGGGATTTCCCATAGAAAAAATCTCATAGACTGAGATATATTTCCTATGGAAAATGTCTCAGATTCTAAAATTTTTTTTTCTTATAGAAGAAAAGGTATCAGATTATGAGAAAGTTTTTTAATGTAAAAGTTGCTATAAGAATATTTTACTTAGTGATTACGAATCGTAAGAAAATTAATTAAAAAATTAGAAAACTAACAAAATTTAAGGAAAATCGATTATGATTTAGCTTTATAGCCATATTTTCTTTCTTGATAATTCATATTTTCTCAACAATAAGGAAAATAAAAAAATACGGACGGGAATTCCCGGACGGGAATTCCCGGAATTTTCGATCCCGAAATCCCGGGAAATAGAGCGGGAATTCCCGGGAATTTTAGTTTCTTTGAAATTGTTGATTTTCGACTTCTATTGATTATTTAGTATGTGATTTTTTAGAGATTTTATAAAAATTCTTGATAATTGATGACAGAAACGTACGCAGGGACCATGAGGGCCCAAAAAGAGAGACGTTCTAACTAAAAAATTTCATGAAATCTGAGACTGACGAAATGAAAAAAGTCTCACAATATCAAAATTTCGATAGGATATAATTACACAGTGAATCGAAATTTCCGAATCGGAATAGAATGAAACCAAAAGCAAATTAAAGTTTACATTTTACATAACAAAGCCATCAAGACGTTTTTTTTAATTCAGCGCTAGATTATTTTTTAAAGCACTTAAAGCTTTTGTGTACTAAACATGTCCTACAATAGGGGCCCCTGGTCTAAACATAAGCTCGAAATTACGTTAGCTACAACCGGTATGAATTTCGCTGCAATCGGTCCCGTACCTATTTACTGAATAGCCAAATTAATAAAAATAATCCACTGTTCACCGTTGCGTATGATTGTTATTTAAAGGCAATTACAAAATTAATTATACGCCTTATACAATTTTTAAGCAATTATTATAATTATAATAAAAATTTCTTCAAATGCGTAAAAAAAAAAAATCTAGCGCTAAACCAAAAAAAAAGTGTCGAGGGTTTTATTATGCTTTCATTTGCATTTTTTGTTCGGTGTTATCAGATCCTGATACTTTTTTAACAGAAGCTAAGAAATTTTCTTTCTTAGAACTGCATTATAAAAATTTGCAGTATGATTATTTGTTTCTTTAGAAAATATTTATGTCTCTGGACATGATTTTTTTTAAATCGATAAATTGATATAAAATCTGTGTAAAGGATGACCCAGGATGAAACCAGGATTTTTATTTTTTTTAATAATTTTTGGGGTAAATTTTCTTATAATTTCATCTCTCTGAAATAGTTACATTCAGTTTCAGAAACATAATAGAGAAATTCCTGTGAATCAGTTTCATTGTGTTTTAGAGGCAAAGCGTTGAAAATCAATTGTAAAAATGAACTGAAATGAATTAGAATAAATGATGAATTTTTATTATTAAAACAGATAAAGCGATGTGAAATAACATATTCCCTTAAAAATACTTTTAAATAATTTCGATATATTTGGACCGTTTTTTTATAAAAACTGGGTAACAAAAATTGTTCTTTTTTTCTCGAAACTTATTTTTTTTCTGTTTTAAAGGTATTAAATAAGATTCTTATGGTGTTTATAAACATTATAAAAAGTGTAATCGCATTCATAAGGTTTTTATATATTTTTTTGACAAAAAATTTGGGTTTTTAGTTATTATGGGAATTCCCGGGATCCCGGGAAATTTAAAAATGAATCCGGCTTTCCCGGGAAATGAAAAAGTCCGGGAAAAGAAAAACTCTAATAGCAAGTGCTTGTGAACTTTTTCTTGTGTCGACAATATTTACCGAGACATGAGCATTTTTCGGAATTGCCAAAATTTTTAAATTCAAAGATCGGAATCATGTAAAGAGCACGTTTAGTGATCTAAAAAACAAAAAATCTCCTCCATTTTGCCTTAGTTTTCGAAATATAGCCATTTTAATTTTTTTTTTAATTTTTTTCTCGTGTTTTGAAAAAAATAAACCTACTCAAAATATAATATTTTAAAAGCCGAATAAATTAATTTTTAATTTTAATAAAAGTTAATCAGAATTTCAAAAACTTATACAAAAAATTATAAACTAAACGAGAATTCAAAAAGCTTAATAAAAACCAAAAATAAAAAAAACAAATAAAAAAAGTATTAAATTTTGAATGAATTATCTACTCAATTTTTTTTAAAATGTTAAGTAAGTTTTTAATTGCGCCAATTAAAAAATTATACAAATTTATTTAAAATTAATACAAGATATTACTGAAATTTATTTCTCCCATATTTGTTTCTGTGTATTAATATGATACCAAATTCTGTCTATGAATATTTAACGAGATACAAAATTTATATGTACACAGAAAAAAAAAAGTTGTCAATTCAATTAATTTTATTGTTAATACAATTAAACATTTAATTGAAACTGAGCCTACATTGGATATTGTCAATACAACAATGGCTATTGTAACTTTTTAAAAAAAATAAATCTAAAAATAGAATAATCTAAAAATAGAAATAAATAAACTAAAAATAAAAATAAATATAAAAAAAAAAAAAATCATCCACCGACGACTGGCATCGAACCCGCAACGTTAATGCTACGCGTCTAGTACACTACCACTGTGCTATCCCCATATGTATTTATACTTGACTAAACAGCATATTTAAAAAAACAATAAAAACAAATTGATAAAAAAATCTAAGCTAAAAAAAAAAAAAATTAAAAATTTCCGCCGGCACCTGGCATCGAACCCGAAACTTTCGTGCTACAAGTCTAGCACACTACCACCGTGCTATTCCTCATATATATTTATAGTTGACTAAATGTGTACGTAAAGTGTCTGTAGAATCAGTGTGTACTCTTTGCTGTTTTTACAGTAATAGAAAATGTGGCATTATATTTAAAAATAAATAATAATGTGGCTTCAAACATGTTTAAAAAATTTTAAAATGGAATAACAAAAAATAAACACAAAAAAAAAAAAAAAAAAACAAGTGTTTCGCAAACTAGCGGCAAACCCGAAACCTTCATGATTCGAGTCTGGCACACTACCACCGTGCTATCGTCACATATATGTTTGCTTGATTAAATGAGTTTATAAAGTGTCTGTGTTATTAATAAAATCAAAATGAACTATTGTCACATTAACAATATACATTGTTGATACAATTAAAAACATTGTTGAACTAGTATTTAGTTGTTAACAATTTGTTTGGTTACTTTTGATTTTACGATATTTTTTTCTGTGTACTATATCTAATGTAATTTGTAACAATTACCAAACAGTCGAAATTGTTTAAAAATTCATAGTCTTTCTTGATTTAAAAAAAATGGCTGCTGATTAGGATGGAGCGATTTTGAATAGAGAAGATTTTTTTCCATTTCGCTTAGCGTCGCACAGAGGGGTGAAATGTATCCAAAGTGGCGATTAATTCAAAAGATGAACTTTATCTTTCACAACCGTGTTTGGTACCAGGTTAAAGTAGATAAAACTTTTTCGAAGGATTAAGGGGTGCTAAAAATGATGCCGATATTTTTTTTTTTTGGAAAAATGTTTGCTCCTTGGGGTGGTCCACCACATCTGAAAACACGGATTTTGAGCTGATTTTTCTGCAGAGCAAAAACGGCTGAATATATCGCAAATCTGATTTCACCAGTCGATTCTACAGCAAATAATAATATAATGGCCATATTTTGAACTCTTTAAAAAAGTTCCAAAAACCAAACACAGAGGGCGGAAATATATGATTTTTCCATTTTATTTTTAATTAATTTTTAAATATGCACCTTAAATTGCATTTTCAGCTTAACAAAATGGTACCAAAATTTCAGTTCTATCACAACTAGTGTTTGGGGTCCGGGAATTCCCGGGTCGTATTTCCCGGGAATTCCCGGGAAAAGACTGACGGGAATTCCCGGGAATTTTTTTAATTTTTCCCGGGAAATCCGGGAATTTTATAAAATAGACCATTTTACATAAAAAGGTTTATTTTAATTTAATTTTTAATACCTTTTTTACATACAGGTATAATTACATTTGCTATTTTTTGTATTTTTTCTATTTGGAAGAACAGTGGTAATATATATTAATAGGAAAACTGACCAAGTGTAAAAAGTATGACAATATCATGAAAAAACTTCAAAAATTCAAAAAATTTACATCGGTTAATGATAATTTTGCTAAGACTGTCAAAAAATATAAAAATTTTTAACCTAGAATTTACATTTCCAGAACAAATATTAGAAGTGCTGTCAACTTTATTAGTTTTTGCTCGAATAACGCAATTTTAAATTTTTTTGCGATTTTTTAGCTATTTTTTGCGTTTTTTTTTGTGGGGAAAAAAATTGATTAATTTTTTTGTTTGTTTTTTTTTTTTTTGTTTTGTTTTATTGTATTTCACGATTTTTAACTTTTATTTTTTGATTTTTTATGTTTTAATTAATTGTTTATCTCTAATAAAACTGTTTTTAATAGAAAGTTGGTAAAATTTTAATGTTTTTTATGATTTATATTAATAATGAATATTTCCCGGGATTCCCGGGAAATAAATTATTTTTTTCCCGTTTCCCGGGAAATTGATAAGTCCGGGAATTCCCAAACACTAATCACAACCCGTTAAAAAGTTATAAACTCTCAAAAATGACCAAAAACACGTTTTTTTCAGAACTTTGACCTTAATTTTCTCGAAAACATCATCCAAATATTAATCGAAAACGAGTGGTACGAACCCAGAACATAATCCAAAAATATTACCAAAAAATGATGCACAAAAATGCGTTTTTTGGTACTTTGACGTGAATAATACAAAATGTTTTAATTCGGCTGCTGGTTGACTTATGTGAACATAATTGAACACCAAATGGTATTTAAACAAGTACAAACATATTTTTTGACAAAAAAAGAAAAAAAATCGCGGATTTTTTTTTTAATTTTTTTTTTTTTATAAAAGTAATTTCCTTTTAAATAAAGTTTTTGCAATAATCTTTTAGAAATTGTGGAGGGTATCACTACATTCGACAAGGCCGAATTTAACTTTTTTACTTGTTTTTTTTTTTTTTTAAATTTTCTCGATAGCTAATAAAACGCAAGTTTTTAATATTTTTTGTAACTTTGAATGCAGATGGCTCTATATAGTAGAGTATTCGTGTACACAATTTAAGGTAATCGGAAAACCTAAGCCCAGTTTTGTGGTGTTCAATCAAATTTTCAATGTTATAAGGAATAGCACGGTGGTAGTGTCCTAGACTCATGTGATCATTGTCGTTTCGATTTCATCCTTCCTATTTTTAGATTTTTTTATTTTTTTTTTAACTTTTTTAAATAAATTATATTATTTCTTATAATATAATTTAATACAAACTTTTCAATAAATTTCGTTGTTAATGTAACAGTGTTTAATTTTATAAACAATGAAATTAATTGTATTGACAACATTTTTTCTGTGTGGGTATTCAACATGTAAATCAACCTTAAGGTTATTGAAATATTTTCAGAAAAATTTGCTTAAAGTCTTTCAAATTGAGTCGTTTACAAAATTTTAGACCAGAGTGCATATTATATAAAAATCATGGACACAACAATAAGATCATTAGAATATATGGTTGAACACCATTAAGGACTAACAATGTAAGTACTTGGCATAGACAATGCAAAAGGTTATTCATATTAACAAAATAATAGTAATAAAGAGAGAGCAAGGACATGTACAAAAATAAATACACATTCACTCAGAAATAATTGTTAGTAGTAATATTAACGAATTCAAACTAAATTTGTTCTAAATAAAAAAAGAATAGAATAAAATAAATAAATTAAAAAAGAATAAAATAAAATAAAAAAAAATGAAATAAAATAAAATAAAGTAATACAAAAGCCCAAAGAAAAAATATTTAGAATGGATTTTTTTCGAAGTTCTGTTTTTTTTCGCAAAACAAATTAAATACCAAAAAAATGTAAATAATGCAAAAACTGCTGTATATTTTCTTGTTTTTTCTAATTTTTTGTCTTAAAAGTTTTTTGTGAGTTTCCATGAACTTTTTTTTTACTTTTTTGGATTTAGTTTTTATATATATTTGGATTTAATTTTGTTATAGTTTTCCGATATTTTTAGAATTTTCCTGTTTTTTTATACCCTCCACTTAGTGATAGAGGGTATATATAAGTTTGTCATTCCGTTTCTAACTCATCGAAATATCGATCTAGGACCCCATAAAGTATGTATATATATTCATGATGCCCGATCGATTTTAAGACATTCTAGCGATGTCCGTCTGTCTGTCTGTCTTTGGAAAATGCTGTCACGGACAAAATATTGCACAGAGATGACTGAAACTTAACATATTTATTGGAAGTTCTCCCGAGAAGTTTGGTATTGCATTTGAGCGATATCGGTTCAGCGGTTCAAAAGTTATGAAAATGTAAGCACACCTCAAAAATGTCAGTGCATTCAACATAACCTAAAAATACAAAATGCTTTAGTTCGGCTTCTGGTTGACATATGTGAACATAATTGAACACCAAATGGTATTTAAACAAGTACAAACATATTTTTTGACAAAAAAAGAAGAAAAAAATTTTTTTTTTTTTGGAAATTTTTTTTTCAAAAGTAATTGCCTTTTAAATAAAGTTTTTTGCAATAATCTTTTTGAAATTGTGGAGGGTATCACTACATCCGGCAAGGATGTAACTTTTTTACTTGTTTTTTTTTTGTTTTATGCTAGTTTTCATGATTTTTTTAATACATTTTTTGAATTTTTCCTTTCTTTTGTTTATTTCCCTTAAATTTTTGAACTTCTAGGGAATTTTTCAGATTTCTTTTAGTTTTTCAAATTTTTTTTAGTTTTTCTGAGTTTTCAGGATTTTTTTGAGCGTATTTAGATGGAAATGTACCCATGTGTACAATTCTATGAACAACTGGGTACATGAAAAAATAACTTGTTACGAATATTTTAATATGGGATGGCTATTCACTTTAAGATAATCATAAAACAAAATATTCACTTTTATTATTTTCGTGATGGGGATTAAAACAAAAAAACTAGACAGTTTTATGTTTGTTTTATATATTTAGTTGCCGAAAAATAAAATTGTATACCATGTAAATAATAGAGTAGTCTGAAAATTTCTGATTTTTTTTTTTTATTTCGAAAAAAAAAATCATAAATTCACCTTTGTCGAAAATCAAAAAAAGTGATGGGATAGCTTTATTATCATCAATTTTTTGTTAATTTGTTTTAAAAGAAATTTGTATATTTTTCGTATAAAAAGGAGGAGGTTAAATCTGAGAATTTTTTAATAGAAGAAATTCCACATAGAAAATATCAGATGTTGAGACCTTTTTCGTAAAAAAAATATTTTTTTATAGGGAAAATGTCTCAGAATATAAAACTTCTTTTACGAAAAATGTCTCAGAATATGAAACTTTTTTCATAAAGAAAAATTTTCAGATTCTGAGAATGTTTTTCCACAGAAAAAGTCTCAGATTCTGAGACTTTTACTATAGAAAAAGTCTTATATTTTTAAGTATTATTGAGATATTTTTCCTATAGATAGGTCTCTGATTATTAGATTCGGTTCATACTAAACAAATTTTTGATTTTGATACCTTTTTTCTATAGAAAAAGTCTTAGATTCTTAGACCTTTTTCCAATAGTAAAAGTTTCAGATTCTAAGACCTTTTTCCTAAAGAAAAATTCTTAGATTCCGAGATCTTTTTCCTAAAGAAAAAGTCTCAGATCCTCACAACTTTTTCCTTAAGAAAAAGTGTCAGATTCTGACAGATTTTTCTTATTTAGAAAAACTCTCAAATTCTGGCACTTTTTCCCTAAAGAAGAAGTGACAGATTCTGAGACATTTTTCCTATAGAAAAGTCTCAGATTCTAAGAAATTTTTCCTTTATGAAAAGTCACAGATTGTAAGACCTTTTTCATTCAGAAAAATTTTCAGATTCTGAAATCTTTTCCTATCGAAAAAGTCTCAGATTCGAAGACCCTTTTCCTATAGAAAAAGTAGGAGATTCTGTGACCCTTTCCTAAAGAAAAAGTCCCAGATTTGGAAATGTTTTTTTCTATAGAAAACGTCTCAGATTTTGAGACCGTTTTCCTATAGAAAAAGATTCAGAGACCTGTTTCCTATAGAAAAAGTCTAAGATTCTGTGACATTTTTCTGAGATTCTGAGACCTTATTCCTATAAAAAAAGTCTTATACCTTTTTCCCATTGAAAAAGTCTCAGATTCTGCGGCCTTCTACGTAAGTTTCAACTTCTGAGACTATTTTCAACAATAAAAAGTCTCAGACTTTGAGCCCTTTTTTCTTTAAATAATAACAAAAATAAAATTTAAAGTGGGACTGGACAAATATTGAGAATATCAAACTTTTTTGCCAGAGTATCTTTACTTCAATATTTATGCAAATTAAACGAAACACAGTAAAGTCTTTAAAAAAAATTTTTATAGATTTTTATATGGGCTTTCGATTAAAAAAATTTTAAAATTTTCAGAAGAAGTTCTGAATTTTTCAATTTTAAATTTTATTTATCAAAACACATGCAGGAATTTTTTTTTTTTTTTTTTAAATTAAAAAAAAAAAATAAATTTTAGATTTTTTTCTATGAAAATTTTTTGGGTTTCGAGATTTTTTTCCTTATGAATTTTTTTTTAGAAAATTTCCTTCTTTGTTTTTTTCTTTTCGAAATTTGGCCTGGGGTGGGGGGAATTTCTTCATACCACATTAAAGTTCAAACATAAAACAAAGAGATATAAAGCGATTTGCATTCTCACTGTATAACTGCCCAGCAAAAAATAATCGAAATTGTGGAAGCAGTTCATAATTTTTCTGGCATACACAAGCGCTTCGTCCTCAGCACGTAGATATTTCTACCTTACAGTAGTGCATACTAGATGCACTACTGTAAGGCAGAGATAGAAATATAAATTTTGCGATAAATTACGAATATAAACAGACATTTTTAAATACATTCGCTTACAGTAGTGCATCTAGTATGCACTACCGTAAGGCAGAGCGAAAAAACTATAAATTATACGACGACTTACGAGCATCAAACAGCAAAACAAAAATTTGGATGACGCAATAAAAAAATATATTTTCAATTCAGTTGATGTTCTGTTTTTTGTGAACGGACGTGTACGCATGTGCAAAAGTGAAAACAAAAGTTTCGACTAAACACTATTCAGACATTAAAACTGTAGTATTATTTGTGTGCTTACGAGGAGCACTTTCTTCATACAAACTTTTCAGGCATGCAAACTTTAGTAAAAGTAATACATTATTTTTGTGCTTTATTGGAGCAATGATTTCTGACCATCCAATATGCTTGCTAAAATGCACCTAGTAAGCTTCCAAGAAGGTATGATTTCATTACATTTTTATTGCACTGAAATAAGCGCTCGGATGAAATGCTCTAAAGTGGGACATTGCGACCAAATATCATGCCATACGTAAGCAGGTTTGTAAGGGAATGTCAACTCAACATTCCCTTACAAACCTGCTTACGACGAAGCAGTAGTTTTTGGTGGGTGGTATCTTCCATCTCGCTCAAATTTCTATTTGTGATACAATTTCGTAAACAATACCATTCCCTTACAAACCTGCTTACGACGAAGCAGTAGTTTTTGGTGGGTGGTATCTTCCATCTCGCTCAAATTTCTATTTGTGATACAATTTCGTAAACAATACCATATGGTGTTTGTTTACTACGTTTTCAAACGCCATTTGTTACCTTACTCTATAACTCTGGTTTTTACTTATTTTTATATGGAAAACTGCTTTTTTTTCAAATGCAAAAATGTAAACAAATGCATAAAATTAAAATATTGAAGTTTGTGCAGTGTGAATACTTTTATTAACTCGTATAAATTTTCTGCTGAAAAACCATCGATATTAAAATATAAAATAAAAATGAATAAAAAGGCTATGCCACATACTAACCCAGCAAAACTTTGATTACCAAATAACGTATAAAATAAGGTATAGAATAGCTTATTGTATACCACGCAGCATTGATGATTTTAACATGGGATGAGACTCAAAATAATGCATCCACATTATGACAAAGAATACCAGTAAGATATAAAATAATTGATCAAATTTATAGCAAAGCATACGAGTAAGGTATAAAATATAGCACACCAGAACATAATATATAAGGTGTTACGAAAGTAAAAAGGTAATTTTGTATTAAATTTACTCACGTGATTGTAAGTTAGTGAGTGTGTGTCACTAGAAAATTCCTGTCGTGAGCCCATCTCTAGTTGAAACTAATGCATTTTTTTATAAAATATTTATTTACGTTATTGTAATGCATTATGCATCCAATTATAAAAAATGCATTATTTTGAATTTTTAAATAATACATAATGTAACCAAATATAATTATGAAATACATTGTTTGCAATAATCATGCATTACGTAACAAGTTATTAGTAATGCATTATTTATCACTTCAAATATTACGTTGTTAAACAAATGTTTGGTAAGACATCCTAAAATAATGCTACGAATAAGGTAATGTGTTATATAATCACCACCCATTACAAAAGTTTTGCTGGGTAGGTATTAATTTTCGAAACAATTTGAATATATTTTATATCCCTGCAGGAAATGGGAACGGTCTTTGATATGTCACGTGACATGTCACGCTGGCACAAATGACCCAGGAGGAAATGTTTCAACACCGGATACATCACTTGTGAGATGTAACTGGATTTTTTCCACACCAAAGTTTTTTCGGGATTTATCCAAAATTTCTCAAAAAAACATTTTTCTAAAAGCATTTCTAATTTTTTTTTGTTTAACTCCAAACGCAAATAACTGCGTCTTATATTTTTCTAAAAGTATTTTTAATAAATTGTTTACTCCAAAACAAAAAAAAAATATATATTCGGGAAATTTTTTTATCCTATTATCATTTTTAATGAATTTCTGTACTCAAAAACGCAAAAACAAAACTTACAAAAATTTTTTGTCCTATTTTTTTGTTCTAAAAGGGCTTTGATAGTAACATATTTTAAAGTGTTTTCAAATCGCTTAAAAATAACAACGGCTTACCGTTTACCGTGGTTATCATTTTGGACGCTGGGAGAGTACTAAACTTTGATGTTTTGCCAGCATATAAGCGACTTTTCCAGGCCTCTCCAGTCCGTATTTTTCTGCAATTTTTATTTCCCATTAAACACTTCATTACGTGGCAAAGCCAGTTTTTGCTGGGATAAAAAACTTAAGTGAAATATTAACCAGGCGGAAAAATAACGCAAAGCGCTGGCAAAGTACCTTTTATGGTTGCTTATGTGATCACAGTTAAGTATTCTCCCAGCGTTCAAAATGATAACAACGGCAAACGGTATGCGGTTGCTACTTTAAAGCGATTTGAAAGCTCTTTATTCAAGCACATTTTGAACAAACAAAAATTCAACAAGTAGAAAAGTTAAATTCGACTTTGCCGAATCTATGAATACCCTCCACAATGCATTTCTTTAAAGGATAGTAAATTAAAAATACTTTTAGTTAAAAAAATTTTTTTTGGAAATTTTTCGAAATCCGGACCGGATTAAGATTAGGATTAACTCTATTAAGTTAAAAAATGGTTCAAATCAACTCCAGAATTTTTTTTATAATTTTTTTCTGCAAACGGTATGCGGTTGCTACTTTAAAGCGATATGAAAGATCTTTATTCAAGCACATTTTAAACAAACAAAAATTTAACAAGTAGAAAAGTATAGTACATTTTTTAACGTGAAAAAAATTAACAATTTTGATTAGAAATATTTTATTTTGAGTAAAAAATTATTTTTTTGTCATTAAAAAAAAATTACTAATTTTTTTTTGAGTGTAAATTTTTTTCGAGTGTAATGTTTTTTTTACTGTAAAAATATTTCTGAGTTAATGCACGTACGTATGTACACAAAATATTGTAATTTTTGTAGAAAAAACTAAATTTTTTTTTGAGTGTAAAATTGTTTTTTGAGTGTAAAATTTTTTTCGAGTGTAATTTTTAAGTTACCAATGCTTTTAAAACTAAACAAGTTTAAAAAGCATCGCTTTAAAACTAAACAAGTTGAAATTCGGGGATTTTCTTATAACTTTTGAGCCACTGGACCGATTGAGGTGAAATTCAATACCAAACAGACTTGAGGAACGGCAAAGATACATCTCAAGTTTCAGCAAACTCATTATTGTTTTTCGAAAGTATCGTGTTTTTTATCTCGTAAATTCGCGAAAAACCCTTGCCGAAATTCACTCTTTTGCTCATAACTTTTGAACCACTAGACCGATTTCGCTGGATTGCAATACCAACCTGAGCCGGTAAATGGTTGACATATATGTCAAACTTCAGGAGCCTCCGTAAAGTCTTTCAAAAGTTAGCGTGTTTTTAACAGACAGACGGACATCGCTAGATCGCCTTAGAATCGAACGAGGATCATGAATATATACACTTTATGGGGTCTTAGACCAATATTTCGAGGTGTTACAAACGGAATGACAAACTTATATATACCCTCTATCACTAGAGTGGAGGGTATAAACAAATTCATGTTAATTAAATAGATTTTGGGTTAATTTTGAAAAAAATTTAAAGTCCCAGACACAAATTTTCTTTTTCTTTTTTTTTCGCGTATTGGAGTAAGAAATAAATTAAAAATACTTTTAGTTAAAATAGAGGCGAATATGTATTAATATGCTAGTTTGTGCACTAAACGATTTGTCATTAGACTCGTTTGCTACTTTGTAGTAAATCGTTTCTATTTTTGCTAAATAATCTTGACAATGGAATCTTGACAAATTCCGAAACACGTGTCGATTAAGTCTTGCAAAAATGACCAACATAAATAAATTTAAAACAAAAAATAATTTTTTCTTGAAAATTATGCTATGAGAATATCATGGTTTTAATTAGTAAAGAAAATAATGACCTCGAGCCAGAATAAACATCCTCAAAATACTTTTAGTTAAAAAATAAATTTTTTTGGAAATTTTTCGAAATCCAGACCGGATTAAGATTAAGATTAACTCTATTAAGTAAAAAAATGGGTCAAATCAACTCCAGAATTTTTTTTTTATAATTTTTTTCTGAATCTACATACAATTAATAAATATAAACAAAAAAAAAAAAATTAAGCGTTGTTCAAAATGTAGAATTTAACTAAATTTATTTTTCATTCTTTACATTTTGGACAAAGCTTATTTTTTTTCTGTTTATATTTACTAATTGTATGTATGTAATTTCAGAAAACAATTATAAAAAAAATTCTGGACTTGATTTGACCCCTTTTTTTAAACTAAATAGAGTTAATCCTAATCTTAATACGGTATGCAAAAAAAAAACAAATCTATTATTTGAGAAATACCTTTAAAAGTTAAATTAAATTCTTAGCAAATAAAAAGTCATTGGACTAGATGAAAAAACCCGCTAGATTTAGTCGAAAAAACGACACATTGCAATTTTTTTTTATTTTTTTTTTATTTGATCAAACGTCCAGATTTTTAGTTATTCATGGTTGAAAATGCGAAAAATGACGACCTTAGTTTTTTTTTGATATTTTTCAAAGAAAAACTAAAAAAATAAATATTTTACAAATTTAAGTTTTCTGTGTTATTTTTCGTACAAACCGGAAGATATTTTTAATGGGTTTAAAAGTCTATAAGAAAGAATGAACTTTTGCCTAAATTTTGAGCTCATCACAGTAAAGATTGATCGACTGGTTTTTGTTTTAGAGCCTTTCTAAAATGGTGTTTTTTTCTAATTTTTTTCAAAGTGTTTTTTTAAAATACATGTTTGGCCAATAATAGTGCAACAACTTCAAATTTTTGTGATCATATATTTAAGATCATAGTTCAATTCTACTCTAATATGGAGTTCACACTAGAGAATTTGTACTCGTTTAAGCCACTTTTGTAAATTTCGCTCGTTTAACGCTGAGTGTTTAATGTTTGTAAACAAACGCAAATAACCTAATTCTGAAAAAAGTTGCAAAAATATTTCTAAAAACCTTTTGTTTTGTTTGGCGGAAGACAAGATATATAATTTTTTGATAACATTAACATAACACCACTACACGGAATACCTTTTTATTGACTCATTCCAAGTAAAAAGGAAGATTTTTCTGTTTTTTGTACCGGACCTGTCCGAAGCTGTTTGCATATTTATCTTTCGATGGAAGGCAAAATTCACTTTAAGAGCAGCTTTTCCATCATAATTATAAATAAAACACACAATTTTTTTTGGATTTTTCAGTGTTTTTATTAGTTTTTTAAATATTTATAATTTCTCAATTTTCCAATGTTTTGCTACGAAAATGGCGGACCGATACAGAAGCTGGTTGCTATGAAATCTTTTTTTTTGCATAGAATAAAGAAAAATTAATAGGAAATATACCAAACCCTGCCTTTGAAATGTTTAGCGAAATGTTCAACAGGGAAACAAGTCGAATTTGATTGTTAAGCTGAACAACCAAATGTATGGGGAAACAAGTCAAATTTTGATCGTTTAGCGCTTGAACACTCATGAGATGTTTAAAGTCACTAGTGTGAACTCCATATAACGCTTTATACCAGATTTTTATTCCACCCAGTGGCTGCTGTGCAGGCTTTCAAAAAAGGCAAAAATCGCGTTTTTTTCGCATTTTCAACCGCGAATAATTAAAATTCTAGACGTGATGGAAAAATTTGGAGCACAGATTTGAAATCAGCGAGTCAAAATCTTTAAAAATTTTGTATCAAACTTCAAACCGGAGTTAAAAACCTTCGATTTGTTGAGCGGTGTAATCTTTGCTTTTCCGTCGGGGTCGGAAAAGTTGCTTTTTAGGGTCAATATTAACACAGTAAAATATTGGGCCTGTAGGAAAATGTCTTTGGATTCCTTTTTTGACCTAAAAATTGGAAAGCTCCGAACAAAGTGAAAAACAATTTTAGTTTTGTTAGGCTTAAAGGCTACGACACAATGTCGGAGTACTCTGTACTACAGAGAACCATCTCTAAAAATAGAGATACCATCATACAAAAAATGTGTAAGTGCGAAAGAGTAAGGAAGAAAATCCACTCTCTGGCACAGAGTACTCCGTCATTTTGAATTACGCTTAAAATATTAGTGAAATTTGTTTTATTTAATCAGCTTCAGTCATTAGTGAGACCGACCCCCATTTATTTTTACCCTACAACATTTTTTTAAAACATACCTACGCCCCATCTCCACTCCCTAAGTAGGCTTCCATTCAAATTTACATTTTTATAGAATTTGCTCCAACTGTTATTTTTATGGGAGCCTACTTAGGGAGTGGAGATAGGGCGTAGGTATGTTTTAAAAAAATTTTGTAGGGTAAAAATAAATGGGGTCGGTCTCACTAATGACCCCTCTCGGACGCACCATTGGACCGGTAGAAGCTGAATAAATAAAACAAATTTACATAAAATAAAAAAAATTGTATGGGGACCGCCTTAACAGTTAAAGAAAGAGGGTAGGTGTGTTCAGAGAAAATTTTTGGACTAAAAAAATATTGTGGGTAGGTTATACATTTTGTTGCTCTCAGGGCACTATTAGGGCAGTTAGAGCGGTTGGAGCAAATTTTAAAAATGTCGTTTTGTGTGGGAGCCCCCCAAAATCCCCCAGTCGCGACACTTTACACCGTAAAAACTTAATATCGTTGGTTCTATTATAGCTAGAAAGCCCATTTTTGGTTTGTTTTGAAGCTCATAAAATGCTCTACAAGAGCTACCATAACCAAAAATTTTCGAAAAAAATAAGGGTTACCTCCCTTATTTTAAGGTCGTGATAAAGGGAGGAGAAAATGGGGAGGATGGTATCCCCCGATTTTTTTTTTACTTAATAATCTTATAGAGAAAGTCCTAAAGAATATATTCTAAAATTTTTAAGTTGGGACAACAATGGGATCACTCAAAATCAAAATTTTTCACAATTTCCCCTAAAATCTCCAAATCGCAACACTCTTGAACCTTAAAATTTTAATATCATAAGTGCTATTGTAGCTACAGAGTCCATTTTTGTTTGTTTTAAACCTTATAGTTCGTTCTACAATACCTACCTTAACCAAAAAATTTTAGAAAAAAAGGAAGGGTGCCCCCTTATTTAAAGGTCGTGGCAAAGGGTGGAGGAAATGGGGGGAAAGTATCCCCCAATTTTTTTTTTTACTTGGTATTCTCAAAGTGCAAGTCCTAATGAACATATCCTAAAATTTTTATGTTAGGACAACAATCAGTTCGACCAAAATCAAAATTTTTCACAATTTCCCCCAAAATCTCCAAATCGACACACTCTTGCACATTACAAATTTAATATCGTGGACTGTATTGTAGCTACAGAGTCCATTTTTGGTTTGTTTTGAAGCTCTTAATATGCCCTACAATATTACTATTACAAAAAATAAAATAAAAAAAAATTAGGGGTGCCTCTTGTATTAAAAGATCGTGGCAAGGGGTGAGGGAAATCGGGGGATAGTATCCCCCAATTTTTTTTTTACCTTGTTTTTTTTTTAAAGAGTAAGTTCTAGAGAGCATATCCTGAAATTTTTATCTTGGGACTCCAATGGGAGGCGCAAGAATGTCGCGATTTGTTGATTTTGGGGGAAAATTTTGATTTTGGTCGATCCCATTGTTGTCCCAACATAAAAATTGTAGAGTATGTTCATTAGGACTTGCACTTTGAGAATACCAAGTAAAAAAAAAATCGGCGGATACTTTCCCCCATTTCCTCCACCCTTTGCCACGACCTTTAAATAAGGGGGGCACCAATTCCTTTTTTTGGAATTTTTTTTTAATTTTGGTATGTCTTGTAGAGCGTATTATAAGCTTTAAAACAAAAAAAAATGGGCTCCGTAGCTACAAAAGCACTTATGATATTAAATTTTTAAGGTTAAAGAGTGTTGCGATTTGGAGATTTTGGGGAAAATTGTGAAAAATTTTGATTTTGAGCGATCCCATTGTTGTCCCAACTTAAAAATTTTAGAATATATTCTTTAGGACTTTCTCTATAAGATTATCAAGTAAAAAAAAATCGGGGGATACCATCCTCCCCATTTTCTCCTCCCTTTATCACGACCTTAAAATAAGGGAGGTAACCCTTATTTTTTTCGAAAATTTTTTGCTTATGGTAGGTCTTGTATAGCATATTACGAGCTTCAAAACAAACCAAAAATGGGCTTTCTAGCTATAATAGAACCAACGATATTAAGTTTTTACGGTGCAAAGTGTCGCGACTGGGAGATTTTGGGGGAAATTTTGACCCTCCGTGTTTTCGCCCACTGTTTACTTAGAGGGCTAAAAATAAGTGTGCATTAGTTTATCACTTAGTGTTACAACTAAACCAATTTTCATCAAAATCGGAGGGGGTCACGAAAATTTTAAGCTATTTTTACTAAGACTGACCCCAAAACATTTTTTAGTTCAGTGCTAGATTATTTTTTACTCGTATTTAAAGTTGGTGATTTTAAAGCCTTTAAAGCTTTTGTGTACTAAACATGTCCTACGTTAGGAGCCCCTGGTGGGGCACTAATTGGACATGTGGGGTCCAGCATCTAAACTTAAGCTCGAAATTACGTTAGCTATAACCGGTATTCATTTCGCTGCAATCGGTCTCGTACCTACTTATGTTAGCCAAATTATTACAAATAATCCACTGTTCACCGTTGCGTATGATTGTTATTTAAAGGCAATTACAAAATTAATCATACGCCTTATACAATTTTCAAGCAATTATTATTATAATAAAAGTTCACCAACTTTAAATGAGTGTAAAAAAATCTAGCACTGAACCAAAAATAAGTGTCGAGGGTTTTGTTATGCTTTCATTTGCTTTTAGTTTCATTCCGATTTTGGTTGTTGCACTGTGTTATCAGAGTACTTATACTTTTTTCAGAAGCTGAGAAATTTTCTTTCTGAGACCTGCATTATAAAAATTTGCATTTAATCGATAAATTGATATAAAATCTGTGTAAAGAATGACTCTGAAATTGACGGGTGTTTCTTTTAGAAACAAGAATTTTTTATTTTTTTAATAATTTTTTGGGGTAAATTTTCTTATAATTTCATTTCTCTGAAACAGTTACATTCAGTTTCAGAGACATAATTAAGATATACCTCTGAATCAGTTTCATTGTGTTTTAGAGCAAAGCGCCGAGAACCAATTGTAAAAATGAACTGATATGAATTAGAATAAATGATGAATTTTTATTATTACAACAGATAAAGCGATTTGAAATACCATATTCTCTTAAAAATACTTTTAAATGATTTCGACATATTTGGGCCGTTTTTATAAAGACTGGGTAACAAAAATTTTCCTTTTTTTCTCGAAACTTCTTTTTTTTTTTTTGTTTTAAAGGTACTAAATTCGATTTTTATTGTGTTAATAAACATGATAAATAGTGTAATCGCATTCATCAGGTTTTTATATATTTTTTGGACAAGAAATTTGGGTTTTTAGTTTTTGCGGGAATTCCCGGGATCCCGGGAAATTTAAAAATGAATCCCGCTTTCCCGGGAAATGAAAAAGTCCGGGAAAAGAAAAACTCTAGACGGATTGGATCTATATGTGGTTAAATCTTTTATTAGTGCAACAATTTAAGAGAAAAATTATTCTATGTTGGCAACTTACAGATTTAAGTGAATATCGTGTGGAATTTTCATATGGCGACCAAGTCAAAGAATGGTCTGATTTTAAATGGATTTAATAAGGTTACCAAGCTAAAAACGAAATTGTAATCGAATATCTCATATTTTCATAGAATAAATTGTAACCGTTTACATAGACTGAAGGACGGACACGCTAAGTCAAATCAGATAGTGATTTTGAATCGGTCGGTATACAAAAAGCTTGGTCTACAACCAATATTTCGGGTATTTACAAAAAAAATATGCTTTTTGTATTTGTTAACTAATTAAGAAAAACGTAAAAAAACTTTATTATTTTCCAAAAAACTTATTTTTTTAGAAAAAATCTTGAAATCTTTTTAGCACCTCAAAAAACTTGCAAAAAAAGGGAAATCTTGATATATGGCAACACTGCCTCTATGACACATCATTGGAGCAGTAGAAATGATTTTAAGATTGGAAAATTATAAAAAAAAATTTAAAAAAAATAGTAATAATCGTTATCCCACGATCCTCTTGGGCAAAAAATTTGTAGAATCGATAGAAGTTTTACACAAAAAAAATTTCCAAAAAATCTAAGAGTACAAACATTTTCAAAAATGAGATTTAAATTTTAAAACTTAAAAATCGCATACTAGAGCGCTTTTAAGAATTTTTTTGGGATTTTTTTTTTAAAGTACGTTAAAAAACAAAAATTTTGAAAAAAAAAAATTTGAAATTTGGACCATTATTGAAGAAGTTATGAGTAAAAGAAGTTTGAGTAAAGGAACAGACTACCAATTTTTAAAAATTCGATATCTTTTGAACGGGTCATCAAAAAAATCTGAAAATTTACCGCGAAGGAGTTTTCGAAGGGTACTAAAAAATGTAAATAAATTGGGAAAATCTAAAAAAAAAAATTTTTCAAAGTGTCCGATTTGACATGGAATGCCCCATATATTATTGATAAGTGATCGATTCTGAGACATTCTACCGATGTCCGTCTGTGGAAGACTCGATACAGCCCAAAGTAAATGAGCTAGACTCCTGAAATTATTGTTATTGGGCTGGTTTAGTTCGAACATGGGCAAAATCGGACCAGGGGGAAAAAAAGTTCCCTCTTTAGGAACTAAACCAACCTATAAAAAAGCCATTTTTATAGGTTTTTTGTACTTTTGTTTAGCAAACGAAACATTTTTATATCAGAAAAAGTTCAAAGTCCTGCAGTTGGATCCAGGAAGGTTTTCTCCCACCGCTGAAAACCAACTCCCCCCCCCCCCCACAATTTTTTTTAACATGTTGGACGGTATAAAAGATTCGGTTTTTTATAGGTTTTTTGTACTTTTGTTTAGCAAACGAAACATTTTTATATCAGAAAAAGTTCAAAGTCCTGCAGTTGGATCCAGGAAGGTTTTCTCCCACCGCTGAAAACCAACTCCCCCCCCCACAATTTTTTTTAACATGTTGGACGGTATAAAAGATTCGGCACAGCCGAATTTAACACTCTCACTTGTTTTTTTCTAATTTCTTTAAAAATAACTTATTTTTTTAAAGTTAATTATTTTTTTATCAAAAAACTAATTAAATATTTTTTTTTTTTGCAAAAACAGAAACAAAAAATAATTTTACAGACCAAAAAAAATATTTTTTACGGACAAAAAAATTACACACAGAGAAATGTTTAGTTGGAATTCCATTTTGAAAACGGAATTTTGATAAATCTTATAAATTTTTAGTTGTTACTGTAAATTTTTTATCACCATACCAAATAAATAACAGTAGTAATAATTAATTTTCAATCATGACCGAATGGATGTATCAACAACTAATTATTTGGTTAATATACCCAAACTTAAAACTAATAAAGTTTTTGAAAAAAATTTAGTAAGTACAATCGTTTCTGGGTCATTATTAGTGAAATCAATCATGAATATTCTTGACCCCCTCCGATATTGATGAAATTTGGTTAAGTTCTTACACTACGTAAAAAACTAACAAATGCAAATTTTCAGCCCTCTAAGTCAACAGGGGCCGAAAATACGAAGGGTCAAAATTTCCCCCAAAATCTCCTAGTCGCGACACTTTACACCGTAAAAACTTAATATCGTTGGTTCTATTATAGCTAGAAAGCCCATTTTTGGTTTGTTTTGAAGCTCATAATATGCTCTATAAGACCTACCATAACCAAAAAATTTTCGAAAAAAAATAAGGGTTACCTCCCTTATTTTAAGGTCGTGACAAAGGGAGGAGAAAATGGGGAGGATGGTATCCCCCGATTTTTTTTTTGCTTGATAATCTTATACAGAAAGTCCTAAAGAATATATTCTAAAATTTTTAAGTTGGGACAACAATGGGATCACTCAAAATCAATTTTTTTTTTTAATTTCCCCTAAAATCTCCAAATCGCAACACTCTTGAACCTTAAAATTTTAATATCATATGTGCTATTGTAGCTATAGAGTCCATTTTTGTTTGTTTTAAAGCTTATAGTACGCTCTACAATACCTACCTTAACCAAAAAATTTTAGAAGAAAGGAAGGGTGCTCCCCTTATTTAAAGGTCGTGGCAAAGGGTGGAGGAAATGGGGGAAAAATGTCCCCCGATTTTTTTTTTTAACTTGGTATTCTCAAAGTGCAAGTCGTAATGAACATATCCTAAAATTTTTATGTTGGGACAACAATCAGATCGACCAAAATCAAAATTTTTCACAATTTCCCCCAAAATCTCCAAATCGCGACAATCTTGCCCATTACAAATTTAATATCGTGGACTGTATTGTAGCTACAGAGTCCATTTTTGGTTTGTTTTGAAGCTCTTAATATGCCCTACAATATTACAATTACAAAAAAAATAAAATAAAAAAAATGAGGGGTGCCTCTTGTATTATAAGATCGTGGCAAGGGGTGGGGGAAATCGGGAGATAGTATCCCCCAATTTTTTTTACCTTGTTTTTTTTTTTTTAAAGAGTAAGTTCTAGAGAGCATATCCTGAAATTTTTATCTTGGGACTCCAATGGGAGGCGCAAGAATGTCGCGATTTGATGATTTTGGGGGAAAATTTTGAAAAATTCTGATTTTGGTCGATCCCATTATTGTCCCAACATAAAAATTGTAGACTATGTTCATTAGGACTTGCACTTTGAGAATCCCAAGTAAAAAAAAAAATCGGGGGATACTTTCCCCCCATTTCCTCCATCCTTTGCCACGACCTTCAAATAAGGGGCGCACCAATTCCTTTTTTTGGAAAATTTTTTGGTTTTGATATGTCTTGTAGAGCGTATTATAAGCTTTAAAACAAAAAAAATTGGCTCTGAAGCACTTATGATATTAAATTTTTAAGGTTAAAGAGTGTTGCGATTTGGAGATTTTGGGGAAAATTGTGAAAAATTTTGATTTTGAGCAATCCCATTGTTGTCCCAACTTAAAATTTTAAGAGTATATTCTTTGGGACTTTCTCTATAAGATTGTCAAGTAAAAAAAAAATCGGGGGATACCATCCTCCCCATTTTCTCCTCCGAATATCTCGACCTTAAAATAAGGGAGGTAACCCTTATTTTTTTCGAAAATTTTTTGGTTGTGGTAGGTCTTGTAGAGCATATTATGAGCTTCAAAACAAACCAAAAATGGCCTTTCTAGCTATAATAGAACCAACGATATTAAGTTTTTACGGTGCAAAGTGTCGCGACTGGGAGATTTTGGGGGAAATTTTGACCCTCCGTGTTTTCGCCCACTGTTTACTTAGAGGGCTGAAAATAAGTGTGCATTAGTTTATCACTTAGTGTTACAACTAAACCAAATTTCATCAAAATCGGAGGGGGTCACGAAAATTTTTAGCTATTTTTGATTGATTTCACTAAGACTGACCCTTCTTTTAGTCTTTATTTTCCCACTCGACCAATAATCATTTGTTTAAATTAATAAATTCCAAAAACATTAGGTAATAGTATCCACAACTGAAAATGTTGGTTAACTTAACCAAATTTTCAATAATTTTTTATTTTTAAAAAATTTCACTAAATTATAAATTTGTATTGGTATTCTTAACTAATAATTAGTCGTTAGGATTTCATTTCAATTACAAAATATTTTACGTCAAAAAAAAAAACTAAAATAGCAATCATTTAAAACAAAAATGTAATTGTGTTCAGACGTTTTTTTTAAATTTTTAAATCAAATTCATGTAAAGTTTCGTTAAAAGTGTTACAAATTTTGACGGTAAGTTGATACCACTACCGAAATGCAATCAATTTAAATAAATAAATCTTATTTTAGGTATTTGCACACGCAACTTTAATGCAGATGCTAAAAATTATCTTTTACCCAGAAGTCGACAATAAAATCGATTTTGAGCCAACTATAAAAAACTTTGGAACAGTTTCCAAGAAATCCTTAGAGTCCAAAGTGTCCAGAGAGTGGTGACAAATATGAGGTTTGTAAATGCCAGAATATTGAAATTAAGAAAGGTTCATCCACAACTATTCTCAGAATCGGAGACATTTTCTATAGGAAAAATGACTAAAAATCTGAGACTTTTTCTGTAGGAAAAGTTTTTTAGAACTTGAGACTTTTTCTCCAAATCTAAAAATTTTTTTATGTAGGAAAAATTTCAGAATTTTCTTTTTTTTTTTCTTTTAAAGAATTCTAGAATTCTGAGATATGTTTCCATAAAAAAATTATAGAAGTCTGAGATATTTTTTTGATTTTTTTTATTGGCTTGTTTTCTTAAGAGATTCTGAGACAATTTTTTTTAGAAAATTCTTAGATGTTAAATTTTTTCTGTCAGAATTATCAGTTTTAATTTATTTTTTTATTGTATGTATTTATTTCACTTTTTAAATTATAAAATTTTTACAATCAAATAAATTAATAAAATTGCTAGAAAAAAATATTAAAAATTTTTATTTCAAAAGAAACAGTTTAAAAAAATATTGATTGGTACAACTATATAACGCTTTTTAAAATTCGATCACTATAACCAATGTCAATTTTAACTTAAAAATATTCGGTTCTTATGATAGATATTTACCGGTAGAGACTGAAACTGAATTGGCAGTAGAGGCAACTGAATATTGTGATAGTTGGTGCAACCGCAAAAATTCAGTTGGCAAACAATTCAGTTGCAACAACTGAATCTATTTTCTGTGTGTACCATTAAAACACTTTTTTAGTAATGTCCGAATATTAACTAATTTTATAAGCTAACTAGTCGAATAGCCTGTCCCTGCCAGGCGGAACACCAAATCACTTTTACCAATAATTCTAGTTTTTTATCATACTTTATAAAAAATTTAATATTGTTAGATTGAGTTACATCAATATATTTCCCAAACTGGAAAAAATTTAATGAGTATAAAAGGTTTTACTGCTAAAATTTTAAAACTAAATTTAGCACACCCTTTTCGTCTCTCCGTCCTTAAACCGGATATCAAAAATCCATCGTGTGGATCTGTCCCATGGTCACTCCTATATACATGGAAATTTTTATCTTTTTTAGGACGGATTACTCAATGTCCAGTTAGCTACTAACTGCCGATTTAACGGAGCATTATGTCAAAATTTGTATGGAAAAGTTAAATTTAACGGAGAGTGATTTTATAACGGAGCATTGAGTAATCCAGGCTTATTCATGAAGGGTTGTAAATTTAACTAAAATGTTAAAAAAACACGATTTTTTCACTTAAATTTTTCCTTATAATTCTCCGCACACAGTTTAAATATTAAATCTGACTTCATAAGGATATGATCCATTGTCAATACTTTATGCTTACAGCTTCCTTAGTCATTAGGGGTTTCAGAAATAGTTTAAGGCTGTTATTCATAATACTTACAGTAGCTTATTGCAGGTTTTTGACAAATATGCCTGCAATTTCTGTCAAATAAACCTACTTTAGTTATATTTCAGTTTTAATGAATAACCACCTAAATGTTTAAAAACTAAAATTCGCCGTCTTCCGCCACTCCCCTGTCTTGAAGGCCAAAAGTCCGGCTACGTTACAGATTATATATATATTCACGCCCCTTTTCCCTCCTAATTCTCCGTCCTCAGTCCAAAAATTTTAAGTCTGACTACTTTAGGATATGGTCCAGTGTCAGCACAATATGCTTCCCGATTTTCGGCTGCGTAGGTCATTTAGGCTTTAAAGTTAGTTAAATTAAAAAAAAATAAAATAATAGAATATGCTATATTCTAAAGTAGTCTACATGTTAGTGATTTTCAGCTTCCTTATTCATTGGGGGGAGCTTAAAAATACTCTAAAATGTTTAAAAAAAAAAATAATTTTGCCAAGTCCCCTTTTTCTCGTAATTCGCCGCCCACAGGCTTCGTAAAATCTGTCCCTGGTGTTTTACTATATACATGCCAATTTTAAGCTTTTAAGTCAATGAAATTCAATATGCGCTGGATACACAAAAAATAAGAGAAACCAAAAAAAAAAAATTATATATACAGAAAATAAATGTAAATAAATTTACCACGCCCCTTAACCTTTCTTATTCTCCACCCATACACTGGATATCAAAAATCCAGGTTCGTATTTATCTTCCCCATGAAACCTACTATATACATGCCAATTTTCATCTTCCTAAGTCATTCGGGGTCTTCAAATTAGTTAAAATATTAAAAAACCCAATTTTTCCACGCTCTTTTATCTTTTAATTCTCCGTCCACAGTCGAGAAATTTTAAATCCGATTACTTTAGGATATACTACATCGTTAGGACTATACGCTGTCCATTTTCCGATTCCTTTGGGGGCTTCAAAATAAGTTAAAATGTTAAAAATCCCAATTTTGTCACTCCATATTTTCCTTTCAATTCTAAGTCCACAGTCCAAAAATTATAAATTCGACTTCTTCAGGATATGCCTCATCGATAGGACTATATGCTAGGAAATTTTCAGCTTCCCAAGTCATTAGAAGACTTTAAAATAAGCAAAAATGTCAATTTTCATCTTCATAGGTCTTTGGGGGTCTTCAAATTAGTTAAAATATTAAAAAACACAATTTTGCCACGCCCCATTTTGCTCTTAATTCTCCTTCCACAGTCTATAAAATATAAATCCAAATCAGGGTATGCTTCATTGTTAGAACTAAATGCTATGCAATTTTCCGCTTCCTAAGTCATTTGGGGGCTTCAAAAGAAGTAAAAATGTTAAAAAAAATACCAATTTTGCCACGCCACTTTTTCCCTCAATTCTCCGCCCACGTTGCGAAAATTTTAAATTCGATTACTTGAGGGTATGCGCCATCGTAAGGACTATATTCTAGGAAATTTTCAGCTTCCTAAGTCATTAGGGGGCTTTAAATTAAGCAAAAATGCCAAAAAATTTAATTTTGCAACGCCCACTTTTCCTCTTATTTCTCCGTCCACAGGCAAAAAATCCAAAATCCGGCTACGTTAGGATCTTCCCCAGGTGTTTTACTATATGCATGCCAATTTTCAGCTTTGTAGCTCATCAGTGGGCTTCAAAAAGCTCTGGATAGACAAAAAAAGAGGAACACACAAATAGGGAAATTATATATATAGATTTTTTTTTTTACTTCAGAACTTTCTAATTTTCAAGTAAAAAAATTAACACAAAGACATTGCCTTACAGGTCCAATACTGTTTGTGTTAATATTGACTCTAAAAGGCAACTATTCCGACCCCGGCGATTTTGAAATTAAAAAAAAAAAGAAAATTTGCTCCACCCTAGTGTATAAGTAAAACAACGAATTTAATTAAATAAAAAAACTCTTCAAAAAGAAAATTGCCTTAATGAAACATAAAACTTTCGTATAAATATTTGGGAAGTTTAAATACAGCAGATCCAAAAGTTTATTTATACATCTTACATGATACTTATTATTACAATTTTGAAGAGAGCAGGAATGTAATAAAGAAAATGCTTGTAATGTATACAATTAAGCTAAGATTTTTTTTTGATGTTGCACAGTGGGCCATATTGATAAAGTCATATTTAAAAGAAATGTAGTTTTTATCAATATGTTTTTGCTTAATAAATTCTTAAATCATATTTTTAGGAAAATAAACCGGCACCATGAAAAATGACCCCAATGCAAAATGGCCCCAAAACGAAAATGAAAAATGGCCCCAAATTTTTATATGGAGTACAACAACACGAAAATTTGGGGTCATTTTTCCTAGTTTTTTGGGGTAATTTTTCCTTTTAATTTTGGGGCCATTTTTCATTTTTATATGACCCCAAAATTAATAGGGCCATTTTTCATTTTTTGATTTGGGGTTATTTTGCAGAATGAATAATGGCCCCAAATTTAATAAAAATAGTAAAATTATTTCCACATAATCCCTGTCGTATTTAAATTAAGACTTTTAACAATTGGCATGCATTTATTAATATGTGTACAAAATCTGTGCGAAATTTTTTTTTTTGCTTTAAAGTTTTTCTGCGTAGCCGGACTTAGGTCGGACTTAAGGATAACAAACATTAAACTCACCCTCTCCGCAAAATAAAGTTTTTTTGGGCAGCAGTACTTTATGTTTTTATATTTTAATACAACAAAACAAAAATCTGAAGTGACAAAAGAAAAAGTAGGAAGGAACTTCGATAGATTATTTGAAATGTTAATTTCATTTTGGTATAGGTTTTAAGTGGTTGCTTACGCTTAACGTTAGCACACATGTACTCTAGGTCCGTTGGTCTTTCGGTATTAGAAAAACCTACTTAAATTTTATTTCCGAGTTACTTAAGTGAATTATTTTTTTTTTTTTTAACTTTAAAAGCATATAGGTGTGAAGAAAGCGCCGCAGACGAAAAATTTTTACAAGAGATTTTAACAAAAAATTAAAAAAAAATCGCGCGATTTTTTTTTAATTTTTTGTTAAAATCTCTTGTAAAAATTGTTCGCCTGCGGCGCTTTCTTCACACCTATATGCTTTCAAAGTTTTTCAAAACAAATATGTATTATTGCTACTGCCATTATACAGAATCCTAGAAACGATAAGTCATCAAAGGATATATTTGATTCCAACTTCTTCGAGTGGGTTAATAAAATAGAATATATTTTTTACCTTTCTTAAATTCACTTAATTATATGGAAGTACTTACGGGTACGGGTGCTTTTAAGATATGAATAATCATGAGAACTATAATGGGTGCCAAAATCCACCATAAAGCTGTGTTTACATCATAGGATTTTCGGTATGATTACATAAACTATCGTCGATATTTTGCATGTGTACCGAGAGAAAATCATACCGAAAATCATATGATGTAAACACAGCTTAAGCAGCAGCCCGAAAGCGTTAATAATATCTTTCATGTCGTTAATACAACTCAAAAGTTTTAAATAAAAAAAAATAATTTCATTGGGAGTTATTTTAAATTTATAATTATTAATTACAATTTATAATTATGGACTGAAATTAAATGAAATTGACTGATTGAAAATTTTATTTATAATGGTTTGGGAAAAATACATACTTTTTTTGGGGTCATTTTTCATATTGAAATTTGGGGCCTTTTTTCATTTTCAGAAAAATGGTTCTAATTTTTTGGGGCATTTTTTCACACAGAATTGGGGCCATATTTCATATTTCAAAGTGGGGTGAAATTTCATTTTCAAAAAGACCCCAAAACTGGGGCCATTTTTCATTTTTGGCGTTGGGGCCATTTTGCGTTGGGGCCATTTTTCAGGGTGCCAAATAAACCATTTTTTGGTTTCGCTGCATTCCATTAGGATGTCTTTAACCCACATTAGCTAGGGGTAAAAAATAATCCCCGTAGAAAATTTGAAGTTTAGAAGTTAAAATTTGTAATATAAACAAGTATAAAATGGCTTCTATGTTTTTACACCAACTATGATTTCGTAGTTATATAAAATGGCTTCTATGTTTTTACACCAACTATGATTTCGTAGTTATAGAAGATAATATCTTAAAAAAAATCGTTAACCTTTCTTGGCACGGGGTCAAAAATGACCCATGCAATAAAAAATATATGAGTGTTGCTTCGTGAACCGGGCAACCTCTCTCTCCAAAATTGGTATGGGTTTAAAAATTTCGAAATTACTTTAAAATATGGCGCCCAATTTTTAAAAAATATTACATATTCGCTTAAAACTCTTACACGGGTTATTGGGGTCGCTTGAGAAGAATATGCAATTGGATTTTAAAAACTCAAAATGGCGGATCCAACATGGTGATTTTTTTTTTTTAAATAACAGATTCACTAAAGGTTTGTTGGGTTGTTAAATTTGAATCTGCCATTCGAAAATATAACTTCAGATTTTTATTTAGCGACCCCAAAAACTCGTAGTATAAAAAGTTTCAAGCAAATCGGTTTATTTTTTAAAAATATTGGTCACCATGTTGAATCCGCCATTTTGAATTTTAAAGTTACAACTTAAGATTCTTCTTAAGATACCACAAAAACCCGTGCATTAAGAGTTTTAAGCGAATCTGTAATGGTTTTAAAAAATAGGACGCCATATTGTATCCGCCATATTGAAATTCAAAAATCGCCACTCGGCATTCAGAAGTAAATATTTTTAAGTAATTTCGAAAAAATTTTAAGCCCATACCAATTTTGGAGAGTGAGGTGGCCCGGTTGATGAAGAAACCCTCATATATTTTTTTGATATCAAAAAATTCAAGCACTATGCCTAAAATTTTCTGCGGGGTTAATTTTTGACCCCCAGCCAATGCTGGTTAAAAACGTCCTAGATGGTTAAGATTTCATGACAGACTTACAATTGTCCAATGTCACGAAATAAAAAAAAACGTTATTATTCCTAAAAATGTAATTTGTAGGAGTTTATTAAACAAAAGTATTGATAAAACCAACATTTCCTTGAAGTCCGCTAACTTTCCCCCTCGATTCCAAAAAAGTGACTTGACGGTTATCCAGCATATTTTACATTTTTATTCTGTAAGGTGTTTTAATGAATGCAGAAAAAAATATGTATGCTTTTCAAATTTTTTTCAAATAAAATTTTGAAATTTTGAAAAATATCGTTTTTTCACCTTTTTCAGTGTAACTTACACGGACTGTTGATTTTTTCCTAACAATATTTGGCAAAATTATAGCCACGGTCAAGCTGAAGAACTCTTATGATAATAAGAGACCACTCCGTACCTCAAAATGAGTCGATTTTGACTAAAAAAATCCATAAAAAGCGCCAAAGACACCCCGCAGTTGCTTCTATAGAGATAAAATGCAAGACCGAACCCCAGTCATATATTTGACTCCTCAAGGGGCACTATTTCTTTTTCAAAAAGTCTTTTTCGAGTAGTAGTTGGCCAATGCCACATTTTTTGTAAAAATGGATTGAAATTTCTAGGAAGTATTCTTATCAGATATGTGAACATAATTGGGGAAAATAATGTCGTTTAAAAAAAAAAAATACAAATTTACATTAATGATGGCAGATTTTCATACATTTGTAAGAAATGAAAGAAAAGAAAATAAAAGAAAAGAAAAGAAAAGAAAAGAAAAGAAAAGAAAAGAAAAGAAAAGAAAAGAAAAGAAAAGAAAAGAAAAGAAAAGAAAAGAAAGGAAAAGAAAAGGAATTTAATAATAGAAGAAAAGCGATTTTTTTCATTTTTTAAGTTTAAATTAGCCTAACTCAAACAAAAATCAACTCAAAAAAAAACTAGAACCCACAAATCAAAAAAAAAAAGTTCGTCAAATCGGTTCAGTAGATTTTGCTGCACAACTGCAGCCGATTTTGTCCTTAAAAAAAAATCATTATACAATTGAGTGGTAACCCTGGCAAATCAAATTGACCGAATTTTGTGTTATAAATTTTTAAAAATATTACAATAATTCATCTTTTAATTAAAAACAAGTAAAAAAGTTAAATTCGGCCTTGCCGAATGTAGTGATACCCTCCACAATTTCAAAAAGATTATTGCAAAAAACTTTATTTCAAAGGAAATTACTTTTGAAAAAAAAAAAAAAAATTAAAAAAAATTTCCGCGAAAAAAATTTTGTTAAAAAAAAAAAATCCGCGATTTTTTTTTTTTTGTCAAAAAACATGTTCGTACTTGTTTAAATACCATTTGGTGTTCAATTATGCTCACATATGTATTTGTATTTTTAGGTTATGTTGAATGTTCTGAAATTTTTGAGGTGTGCTTACATTTTCGTTCATAACTTTTGAACCGCTGAACCGATATTGCTCAAATGCAATACCAAACTTCTCGGGAAAACTTCCAATAAATATGTTAAGTTTCAGTCATTTCCGTGCAATATTTTGTCCGTGATAGCATTTTCCACAGACAGACAGACGGACATCGCTAGAATGTCTTAAAATCGATTGGGCATCTTGAATATATATGGGGCATTCCATGTCAAATCGGACACTTTGAAAATTTTTTTTTTAGATTTTCCTAATTTGTTAACAGTTTTTAGTTTTTAACTCCTTCGTGGTAAATTTTCAGATTTTTTTGATGACCCGTTCAAAAGATATCGAAAAATTGGTAGTTTGCTCCTTTACTCAAACTTCTTTTAATCATAACTTCTTCAATAATGGTCCAAATTTCAAATTGTTTTTGTCAAAATTTTTGTTTTTTTACGTACTTTTTAAAAAAAAATCCTTAAAAATTCTTAAAAGCGCTCTAGTATGCGATTTTTAAGTTTTACTCTTCGATTTTTTTGAAATTTTTTTGTGTAAAGCTTCTATCAATTCTACAAATTTTTTGCCCAGGAGGATCGTGGGATAACGAATATTACTATTTTTTTAAAATTTTTTTAAAAAATTTTATTGTAATTTTCCAATCTTAAAATCATTTCTACTGCTCTAATGGTGCGTCATAGAGGGGTCCTTTATAAGTCCGACCCCCATTAATTTTTACGTCTTAACATTTCTTTGGAACAAACTAATACCCTATCTCCGATTTCTAAGGGGGCTCCCACACAAAACGACATTTTTTTAAATTTGTTCCAACCGCTCTAACTGCCCTAATAATGCCCTTAGAGCAACAAAATCTATCACCGACCTACAATATTATTTTAGTCCAAACATTTTCTCTGAACACACCTACCCTCTATCTTTAACTGTTAAGGCGGTCCCCATACAATTATTTTTATTTTTTGAAAATTTGTTTTATTTAATCAGCTTCTACCAGTCCAATGGTGCGTCCGAGAGGGGTCATTAGTGAGACCGACCCCCATTTATTTTTACCCTACAACATTTTTTCAAAATATACCTACGTCCTATCTCAACTACCTAAGTAGACTCCCATACAAAATTACATTTTTATAAAATTTGCTCCAACTGTTATTTGTATGGGAGCCTACTTAGGGAGTGGAGATAGGGCGTAGGTATGTTTTGAAGAAATGTTGTAGGGTAAAAATAAATGGGGGTCGGTCTCACTAATGACCCCTCTCGGACGCACCATTGGACCGGTAGACAGTGTTGCCAGTTTAGGGGTTTTGTCCCCAAATAGGGGATTTTTTTTTGGAAATTGGGGATGAAAAATTTGATTTGGGGATCCGGGAATTTCATGGGGATGACACTGATTTTTTCGGGGATTTTTAGGGGATGAAATATTTTAGATAAACAAGTGTTTTTTAAATACATTAATCATCAAATAATGCTAAAATCGGTAAAATTAACTCTACTTTATTTTTGATAAATCGTGGACATTAAAGCATACAAAAAAAACCTCAAACGTAGGAATAATGTGACTTTATATAGAAAAAACTAACTAATATGGTTTCTGTCAAAACCTGGATCGTAGTGATATCATGTTATCATGCTTTTATTTTTCTTTAAACCAAATTGTAAATTTTCATACATTTTCTATAGTAGGTATATCCTTTAAATCTATTATAGAAAATTTCCAAAATTCACTAGTTTTTTCTGTAGAAAAAATTTCTGTAGAAAAAAGTACATCAATTGAAAATACTGGTCTTTTACAACTTCTTAAATTCTTAAAAAGCAATACAACGTTTTAGATACCTATTCCGGAGTTAGTATTTATTAACCTTTATGTGCTCGGGATTGTAAACTTACGTTGGCGGTCGGAAGTCTACATTTGTAGCAAATATGTTTTTTTATGGAAAACATATGAAAAAAACACTAGCACGCAGAGTGTTCTACTTAAATACATAATTATTAAGAAATATATGATTTTTAGATACAAAGTTAAGGTGAAAATGTTTAAATTTAAACTTCACAATATAGACAACGATCAGGGTGCATGGGCTGTATGTTGTTAGAAATATCAGGCAGGTGGTTCATATTAGTGCCAGAAACAGGAAAACTATCAAGCGCCACTTTAATGGCCAGGTGTGTTAGAGCATATCCTAATACCCTTGCATTTTCAGAGCGCTGTACAGTTGCTGGCATGAAGGGCTACTTTGCAAGGCTTCGCAGGAACTTTCGTCGTTTGACTGTTTGGTAGATATGGTCGTTATTTTCCGAAAATATAATGAATGCGGCTAGATAGAGCGCATATATCTAGCATGTTCAAAAATATTGCCAAAGACCAGAGCAAAGTTTTGAGTTTTGACTTTTTGAAAGTTAGATTTTTTGACATCAAATGCCTACCCAAATTCAATGATGTGAAAAAATTGTCACACACGACACTCTCTCCAACATTTGTTAAACGGCTTACATTTGAGCTCTTCTTTACTCTCAACAGCGAGATTTATACAAGAATATCGCTGTTGAGAGGAAAAAATTATTTTACATCGCATGTGAACCAGATTTATATGCCAAACTTTGCAGGCTTGGGTGGGATGCGTAAATCCGTGATATGCAAATAGTTGTTCGTCAACTGTTATTTCTCCCGATGGTTGATAGTACCGGCGAAGACTGTTGCTCATTATAGCCCATAAAGCAGAAATTAGATCAACATTATCGTTAACCTGTCCAGCAACTCTATCAAACCAAATAAACCGAAAAATGTCCTTGAACCGAGATTTCGGCATTATTGCACGGTAATAACAAACTGCTTCTGTACTCCACAATGCATGTGTATCTTCATCGTTTAATTTATTAACGCCAGCGAAAAATAAAAGCTCAAAGTGATGTGAATTTCCATACATTTTATATGATGTCTACATATGTAGACTACCCGCCAGGAGATGGTCATTTTGAAAAGTAGGGTCTGGGAGGTGCTGTAAATTATTTTTTTAAAGTGTTAGTGGCTAAAACTGCTTAGAATTGATTTTTAGGAAGCTACTGAAAATATCGGACCCTGTTGTTGTGGACAGTTTTTTTTTATTCAACTTTTTCTGCAAAAATGCTACAAATGTAGACTACCGAGCACATAAAGGTTAAAATTTAAGGGGTTTTACGGCAATATGTATATCAAACCTTAAAAGAATTTTCGTTGTTTTTTTTAAAGGGTACAAACAATTTCTTAGGGCCGATGACTTACGTTTGCTGAGAAAATTTTTGAGGGAATTCAAGATATAAAACAAGATTAAATTAAATTTGGACCAATAAAGTACTCAATCGCTGGTGTGTAAATTAAAAATGCGTGAGTTATCCATCCGTGATAAAACATTTCCGTTGCTTTTGAATTTTATCATAATACTTATCGAAAAATTGGCGGCTTCAAACGATGTGCTAATCGCTCAACACGCAATATACACTTACACTTTTTAGCCAAGTTTCTGTGTAAAATACCAGCGAGTGTTTGTACGTAAGTTAACCAAGTTTTTGTTCTAAAAAATTGGCTAAATTACTCAAAAGCACTTGATGGGTTGCAACTGTTTTTTGCGTTTAGTAAATTTTGAACAAAAATTTTTTGGGGATTTTTGGGGATGAGAAATTTTAATTTGGGGATGGCATCCAAAAAAAACTGGCAACCCTGCCGGTAGAAGCTGATTAAATAAAACAAATTTACAAAAAATAAAAAAAATTGTATGGGGACCGCCTTAACAGTTAAAGATAGAGGGTAGGTGTGTTCAGAGAAAATGTTTGGACTAAAAAAATATTGTGGGTCGGTCATACATTTTGTTGCTCTAAGGGCACTATTAGGGCAGTTAGAGCGGTTGGAACAAATTTTAAAAAATGTCGTTTTGTGTGGGAGCCCCCTTAGAAATTGGAGATAGGGTATTAGTTTGGTCCAAAGAAATGTTAAGACGTAAAAATTAATGGGGGTCGGTCTTATAAAGGACCCCTCTATGACGCACCATTGGAGCAGTAGAAATGATTTTAAGATTGGAAAATTACAATAAAATTTTTTAAAAAAATTTTAAAAATAGTAATAATCGTTATCCCACGATCCTCCTGGACACGATCCACGATCCACGATCCTCCTGGACATAGAATTGATAGAAGTATTACACAAAAAAATTTCAAAAAAATCGAAGAGTACAAACATTTTCAAAAATGAGATTTAAATTTTAAAACTTAAAAATCGCATACTAGAGCGCTTTTAATAATTTTTTGGGATTTTTTTAAAAAGTACGTAAGAAAACAAAAATTTTGAAAAAAAAAAAAAATGAAATTTGGACCATTATTGAAGAAGTTATGATTAAAAGAAGTTTGAGTAAAGGAACAAACTACCAGTTTTTCAAAATTCGATATTTTTTGAACGGGTCATCAAAAAAATCTGAAAATTTACCACGAAGGAGTTTTCGAAGGGTACTGAAAACTGTAAACAAATTGGGAAAATCTAAAAAAAAAGTTTTTCAAAGTGTCCGATTTCACATGGAATGCCCCATATACTTTATGGGGTCCCAGACCGATATTTCGATGAGTTACAAACGGAATGACAAACTTATATATACCCTCTATCACTAAGTGGAAGGTATAAAAAAGCAGAATTCCAAAATATGGCGTATTTATAGCTGTTTAAATATGGCTCATATTAAGGCTGTCTTTTTTGTTTAATCCCCCCCTGATTAATAAAAAAGTCTGACGGTTTCAATCGAAAAGAAATTTCATTTGATCAATGAAACTGGTATCACTAAAGTTCATTTAAATAAAAACTTACATGGAAATAATGAAAATATTCGTAGAACTTGATTGAAATGTTTTATGAAGTTTTTCATTAAATGTATGAAGGTTATTCATTGATTTAATGTGAAGTAGCAGTAGGTAAGTGAAGGAAATTTGCAAACTTAAATTGAAATTAATCAAAATGTTCATTAATAGCAATTTTAAGTGATTTACGTGTAACCTTTAATGAAATTTAATTTATGTGATTGTAGTATGCCAGTTAGAAAAAATACACTTTCACATATTTTATGGGCTTATCTTAGTTTTCTCACACAAAATTTTACTCCCACCTTAAATTGTATTGCATTAGTAAAAACCAAGAAATAATATAAAATTAATTATGTTGACATTTTTTAGACCTACTGTGGCCTACTGTCATTTGGAGAGCTTATTAAAATTTAAATATTTTATGTTTTTTATTAATAATAAAACATTTGTTCTCCTTTATTTACAAAGAGAAGCTAAATAATAAGTATTCATTATTTTTTGCATATTTGTATTAAGTTAAAAAAATTTAATTTAAAATGTTTTTTTTTGTATTCCTCATTATTCATTTTTGTTTTACAAAATTGTTGATTTATTTTTTTACTTTGCATTTTTTTTCTTTCAGAAAAACATTTATTAAATTCTTACAACCATCTCCAGGAGCACAGTAAACAAATTTAAAGTTAAAAAAATCAACATTTGTATATTAATTTTTCCTGCACTATAAAGTCTCAAAGAAACACCAGCTGTTTAATATCAATACGGTAAGTGAATTACTAAATATTTTGTAGGGGTTGTAAAGATAACACTACTCTACAAGAAAAGAGACATTTACAAGTTCCTTACAATGTCCTGATGGTATCCCTGATCGTATCGAGACCGGAATAAAGAATTTGATGAGAGCTTGGTCAATATCTCCAGAAGTCGATTTGATAAAAAAATGTATATGATAGATTCGCTAAAATACGTTTGAAAATGTTTAATAGAAATCTGTGCAAAAAACATGTAGAGTAGTGTAATTATTTGATAATGAGAATGAGCTAAAAGAAATGGAAACTTTTAAAAAAGAAAAGAATATTTAATATCCTGTTTGTCATATTTTCTAAAGTTATCATCGTTGGGTAATGCAAATTTGGCAATGGCAGGCGCGGATCTAGCTCTTGGGTTTGGGGGTGGAATTTTTTTTTCAAAAAAAAATTTTTTGCAGGGAACCTCAGGTAGGATTTAAATCATTAGTTATACTCAAAAAAAAGTTAACTAATAACTGGGAAAATTAACTAAATTTTGAGAAAAAGAGGGAATGATTTGGCTCCAAAGATTTTTTTCTTGGTTTTAGTTCATACTTTTCCTAAAAATAAGGAAAACAAAGTTATTTAATTGTAAGCCAATTTTAACTAGAAAATGGGAAAAATTATATTACACTTTAGTTCACTCACATTTTAGGACTGGATTAGGTTCAGATCCTGGACCCATGGGTTCGGACCCCATTGGTCCAGACCCTGTTAACTTGAGACCCTTTGGGCCTTTTACGAATAGATTTTGACCTAAAAATTCTGTCCGTTTTGCTCTACCTTGCTTAGTTTTTGAGATACGGTAATAAGGGGGCTGATAGGGTCTTGAGAATCTTAAAAACTGGATAACTCAAAAACTATTAATTGGAGGGCTTTCGGGTATTTTGCGGAAGTGTTCTACAAATCAAGAGCTACAAAAATGCCGTTGGACTTTTTCTCGTGTTGGCAGTATTTACCGAGATATGTGCATACAATATAAAATCTCGGTAATTTAAAATTTTAGATCCGAAATTAGGGCCTTGAGACCCCGACAGATATGCAGAGCTAGGCTATTCCATACTTTTGTAGTCTTTCTTTTGTAAATTTCATCTGTTTCGCTCTATCTAGCTTCGTATTCGAGATATCGCCATTTTGAATTTTTAACTAAATTCTCAGAAGTTATTAACTAAATTCTCAGAATTTATTAACTAAATTCTAAGAAGTACACTTCTTCAATTTAAAGAAGAAAAATACGATGATGTTGTTTTTAGTAAATTTGAACTAAACTTCAACTAAATTGTTTTTTAAGAAATATGCCTTAAAAATATAGATGAGAAGTTCCGTCTAAGACTTAAATTTTGATTTAAAAAAGATGTGATTTTTGTTTTGATGGCACATCGATGAAAGTTGGCATAAATATTAGAAGCTATTTGAGAATAAGAAATTCGTTCGCGTCAATTAAATCGCGCAAGGGGGTCAAAAGTTATGGCAGTTTTAAGATTTAGCGGTTTTAAAAATCTTAAAAATATTTTAAAGATTTTTTTTCTACACATTTGTTACATGCGTTATTAAAACATACAAGGATATATAATTTCTTCTAAAATATATGATATAAATTTAACCCTTTAATGACCAAACGATTTAAAACAAAAAAATATCTAAGTACCTAAAATCGCTATTAATTCGCGGTAAAAGAAAAGTTTCCCAATTTTTTATAACATATTTAGGCAATGCGCGTTGGTATTACTGAAAAAAATCACGGAAAATCGTATCATTGTACCAGTAGTTTAAAAAAAATCGGTGATGCTTTTTTGTAACAAGAAAATTTAATATGGTCCAAAAAGTCTATAATCATCAAATTGTTTTAACCCGCCTCTGATTTTATGATGACACATCAAGTGGGCTTTCATTTAAAAAAATTTCATCCGATTTCGTGTAAAGCCTTGGATGTGCCAGATCAAAACAGGTTTAGATAAAATCATCGCGCTTTCCGCTCAGAATGGCTTAAAGTAAAAAGTCAAAAAGCAAATCAGTTTTACTCGTTAAGGCACGTCTTTTGGTGTATTCATTGGCGTAGATAGCCCTGTCTGGGGGGGGGGCTTAGCCCCCCCCCAGAATAATTTTAGCCCCCCCCCAGAATTTTAATCATTCACAATTTTTTTTTAATAATATAATGATTTCATTAATTTTTGCAACAATAAATAATAATAATGAGTCTTTAGGACTCGTTATGATTATTCTACGAGTCTTAAGGACTCGTAATGATTATTATATGTATTAGATCTAATAGTTTTTCCTACCCGACTAAAAAAAAATAATACGGTCCCATATAACATTTGATCCCAAAAATGGAGGATCCAAAAATATATGATTATATCTTATTAGATCAAAATTTAGATAATAAGATATAATTAGATCCCAAAAATGGAACGGTAAATATTATCTAATTTGATATTATAAAAAATTTGATCTAATAAGATCTAATAATATATAATTATATCATATAAGATCTAATATGATCTTTAATATCAAATCAGATGAAATTTACCGTTCCATTTTTGGGATCTAATTATATCTAATTATATCAAATTTGATATAATAAGATATAATCATATATTTTTAGATTCTCCATTTTTGGGATCAAATGATGGATCTATTTATATACAATTATATAAAAAACTATATGATTATATCAAAACTTTTTTACTCGGGTATTGAAAAATAGTCTGTATTATTGCAAAAAGTTTTTATATGAATCTGATGTTTTTGTCAGTAATAAAAACTTTACCGAATCTTAGGATTTTAACTTCAGGAAAACATTTTAAATTCTTTGATTTAAAAAAATTTATAAATTCTAAGTTGTTTTTTATAGACAAAAGTTATTGGAAGAAAGAATCTGAGAATTTTGACTAATAATCATCAACTTTTGCAATCATCAGAACTTTTTCTTGAAAAAAATCATGATTTTAATGATAATGATTTTACTATAGGAAAAACATTAAAAATCTTTCATTTTCATAACATATCTGGGAGTTCTAAATTTCCGAAAAATCTTCAGAATCAAAATTTGTTTAAAAAAAATATGAATTTTTAACCGCTTCCGGAGGGCATTCGTTTCTAGGACACCTAGACACATGATATAGGGAACGCTTCAGAAATAGGTCTGGGGTTTTCTATTAAAAAAAAAAAAAACAAAAAATTAAAAAAAATCTGGGGGGGCTTTAGCCCCCCCCAGAAATGTTGGCTTCCTACGCCAATGGGTGTATTAAAATGAACATGATGCATTAATTGCTACTAAAAAAAAAATAGGAAACAGATTTGCAAATTTCGCACAATTTTCAAAAATGCCATAAAATTTTTGCAATTTATTTTTTATAAACCCGCCATTGATTTTTTTATGTAAACTCACAAAAAACTCGGTTTACGCAAGAGTCCACCAAATTTCGAATGAAACCGCGAATGTGCCCCGCGAAAAACTGGTATTTTAAAAAAATTACGTTTTTTCTTTCGAACTTTGATCTGCTGAAACTCCTTAACTATTTGTGGCACATTAACGGGATTAATTCCAAAATGTTAAGAATTACAACAGCTACCAACTGTAGTTCAACTTTTTTCATTTTATAGAGGGGGCCGAAATCCCTGATCAAAATACCTCGAAAATTTAAAAACTCTTAATTTTTGGTTTCAAAACTTCACCGTCTTATATCTTCTTACCAAGCGATGAAGCATCTATCAAACCAACATTAAAATAATCTCTTATATGTACTGACTTTGTGTTATGCCGGAAAAGATTGAAATATAAGGAGAACTTAAAAAAAAAAAACGAAAGAAGGTAAAAACTATGGATTATTTCAAGCCATTTTTATCGATTTTTCAACTTCAACCCTCTGTAACTTTTACGGATAAAGTGTGGTAATCCTTAAACATTGATCAGTGATGGTTCAAGGTCTTGTTTACACAACTGCATTTACAGTTTTTCTAAATTCCAAAAACTGCCGTTTTTTTTTAAACACCCGAGTAAAAATTTTTATATGATGCAATACATAATGATATATAACACAATATATATTTATACGCAATTTAATCCGAATAATGGTGGATGTTTTTGCATTAAAAAATATCAACTTGTATAAAATATGATTCGATTTCATCCGAGTTTTGACCAGACATTGCCATATTTCATTGGATCCAATTAGATCTAATTGCATAAAAACATAAAAAATCTTGGTGTGTTTTGGTTTGTGTGAGTTACACCACAGGTCAACGATACATTCACCAAACATATAATTTTCTAAAACAAAAAAAATGTTTGGGTACGCTTCGAACCAGATAGGTGATATACATAACCCTTTTTTGGTTAATTGGAAACATTTAATAGGAAACATTTATATATGAAACAGAATTAGCTATATATAATTTTATATTAAATTATACAGAAAAACAGATTTTGTATTGGCCCTAATATTATTTCATATATTTATATCAACCGTATACCTTTTAATCCGAATCATGATTAAATTATATATTACAACATATGACTGCATTTAAAAAAAATAGAAAATACCTCACGGGATGTATAATCATATAAGATTTATTATGTTTGTATCAAGTTATATATTGTTATATATGTTTATTTTTACTCGGGCATTTATTTCAGTTTCACTGAGTGGAAATTTAAAAAAGATTTTGTGAGATACGTTTCTTAGGTTTGTGGAAAATTTCTTTGGAAGTAGGAATTTTTTTCCTTATACTAAAAAACTCCTTTTAAAGAAATCTATGAACTAATTATAAGTAAATGAACTAAACTTTTTTCCTCATAGTTAAGAAAATTTCTCATTTTTTAGTTTATTTTAACTAAATTTTAGGAAAATTCATGATAAATTTTCAAAGTCATTTTTTCCTAAATTTTAGTTATATCTTTTTTTTCAGTGTGGGAAGCTACATTCGTTAGAGCTTTTTTTTTTTTGCTTATTTGGACAATAACCACTTATTTTTGCATATTTTCCATTTATTTTTTTTTTTGCTTTGTTATCACTTATCTGTTTATTTTTCAATATTAGCTTATTTTACCATTTTTAAAAAATATTAATAAAATTTTTATTAAAAAAAAAAAAAAAAAATCAAAAAACTTCGAGGGTTAAAAATAAATATTGATTGTCAATTCAATTTTAATAAACTTTTTTCTTATAAAAAAATTCGATGATTTTAAAATTTTTATAAAATGCCTAAAATTTTAAAGACAATCCTATAGGATAATATATAATATTGGACGTTTTTGATGAAAATCCACTAAAAGAAAAAACTTTTTTTTTTAATTTTTACTGCTTATTTTGATTTTTGTACCGGCTTTTTTTAAGAGCTTTAAACATTATTTTAAGTGCTTATTTTTTCTTGCCCTACTGATAAGACATTTTCGTTGGTTTTTGTATTTGATCTGCTTAACGAAACATTGTCAAATTCTGTGCTAATGGCGTAACATTTAAAAAAAAATTTAAACGAATGCTTTTTTTTTATGTAGTAAATAAACAATTTTTTTGGAAAAAGAAATTTTAAGTTGGGGATGATATTCCAAAAAAACTGGCAACCCTGAAAATTTAGATTTTTCGTATTCATTATTACACCCTACACTTAGTGGTAGAGGGATATATAAGTTTGTCATTCCGTTCGTTACTCATCGAAATATCGGTCTGGGACCCCATAAAATATATATATTATTGATCAGTCCGCCTGTCTGTAAAAATGGCTATCACGGTCAAAACATTAAACGGATATGACTGAAACTTAATTACTTTTTGTTTTCCCGAGATGTTTGGTATTGCATTTGAGCGATATCGGTTCAGCGGTTCAAAAGTTATGAACGAAAATGTAAGGACTCCTCGAAAATTTTGGTACATTCCACATAACCTAAAAATACAAAATGTTTTTATTCGGTTGCTGGTTGACATTTGTGAGCAGAATTGGATACATAATGGTATATAAACAAGTACAAAAATATTTAAAAAACAAAACAAATTTGCACATTTTTTTTATACCAGCATTTTTTTTTAAATAATCTTTTTGACTTTGTGGAGGGTATCTATGAATTCGGCAAGTACGAATTAAATTTTTGTTATTTGTTAAACGTTGGTGTTATTTTGTTTGTTTTGCTGCTGGTATATAATTCTCTTCTCTTCATATCAGTCTCTTTTTTGTGACTTCCCGAGTAAAAAAGAATTTATATGAATTTATTTTATATCTTATTTTATACGTTTTTAGAAAACAATATAAAAATATATGAGCGAAATTATAAAATGATATCTCACTTTGAAATTTTAAATTTTTTTTAAATTTTTTTAAAATCATATAAATTTATATTGTTCAAATTATATTAATATAAATACCAGATGTAATTATACATTGCACATAAAACCGATTTAATACATTATTATACGTGACTTTATGGCCTCTGTTCTGTCTTTCACAACTTTTCAATTCACAATAAAATTTCCGAATCACATGAAATCAAGTTTAGTGTTTTGTTGATCACGTTTTCAGTCGAAGTTGAAATCGAATAATTTAAATTTAAAAAATTAAAAGAAAAACAGTACATTTGTTTTACTTTCACCAAATTTTATTTATGTGAAACAAAACGAAAAAGAAATTCGGATGTGAAATCTTGAACACCAAAAAAATTCGGAAATTTTCAATTTCACATCTTTTATGTGAATTACTTTTTTTTGGAACAGCGGCCTATATCTAATTACGTATAGGACAATCATATGTATAAAAAATATTTTTTTTACCAAACAACCAGCCATATATAATTATTAGGGATGAGATTTTCATGCACTAAAAAATCTAAAATATGCGCTTAAAATATGCGCTAAAAAATTCAAAATATGCACTAAAAAACCTAAAAATATGCACTAAAAAATAAAATGTGTGCAATAAAAATCTTATTTTCATAGGAAAAACTTTTTAAAAAGAAAAAAAGTAACGCCAGATTTAAATAGTAACATTGAAAACTTTATATAAGCAAGATTTTTTAGAAATTAAAACAATTTTTAAAATTTAAAATAGTTTTTGAAACAAATAAATTTCAATTTGTGTTTTTGATAATTTATGCCAAAATATGCATTTTAAAGTTGGAAATATGCACAAAATATGCATTTTAAACCAAAATGTGCAAAAATATGCATTTTTACCGAAATATACCAAAACAAATCGATGCCATTTTAACGCAAACTTCTTCATTCGGAAAGATAATTGGTCGATATCGTTCTTGGACTATCGACAAAAAACATGCATTTGCACGGAAATCTCATCCCTAGAGATAACCTTGGCGTTGCCAATTTTCGGATGAAATTTAGCAAAAATTGATCTAATGAATTATATATAATTTTATAAGATAACATGTTTTACCATACAATTTTTTTTACTCGGGTCTTACAACAACTCGTTGATTTAAAATTCATTGAGATATCTGAAAATAGCACAAGCAGAGCCTCGAATGATTTAATTCCTTAATTCGATTTGGAATTCCGAATGAAAATTTAGTGATTGCATTCCCCAATCACATTTTATCGAATTGAATGATTTCGATTTGGAGTCATTCGATTTTAAAAACATAGAATGCATTCGTTTAATTTTTCATTCGACTTTCAAGATTGATTGTTTTTCATTTGATTTTCAAAAATTGATTTTGCGAATGCAATGCATTTTTTTATTTATTCATTCGATTTTAAAAGTGGTACTCAGAAAAAAATAAAAAAAATATTTGAGTAAATTTTTAATACTATTGAGTAAAAAATTACTCAATTTTGCACCAGTAAACGATTTAATAGTATTGAGTAAATTTTTAATAAAAATTTATTAAATACACAGTGATACAAAATCAAACTTTCGGAATCGGAATGGGATGAAACCAAAAGCAAATGAAAGCTGACGTTTTCCATAACAAAACCCACAAGGCCTTTTTTTTAGGTCAGAGCTAAATTTTATTTTACACCCATTTAAAGTTGGTGATTTTAAAGCATTTAAAGTTTGTGTGTACTAATCATATCCTACTTTAAAGGCCCCTGGTTGTGCCCTTATTGAACATGTAGGGTCCAGTTTCCAAACTTGAGCTGAAAATTACTTCAGCTATGACTGGTATGAATTTTGCTGCAATCGGTCCAGTACCTATTTACAGAATAGCCAAATTATTAAAATAAACCACAAAACACCGTTGCGTATGATTGTTATTTAAGGGCAATTATTAACATAAAACACTGGACACCGTTGCGTATGATTGTTATTTAAAGGCAATTACAATATTAATCATTCGCCACTAATACAATTTTCAAGCATTTATTATTATACTAACTAACTTTAAATGAGTGTAAAAAAAAAATCTAGCTCTGAACTGGAAAAAAGCCTAGAGGGGTTTGTTATGCTTTCATTTGCTTTTGGTTTCATCCTATTCCGATTTTGGGTGTTGCACAGTGATATTTGAAAAAAAAATTTGAGTAAATTTTTAATGGATACAATTAAACATTTACTCAAAATTTATCTATTTATTTTTTTTTTAAATTTAAAAAAGTTTTAATTTTTTTTACAAAAAAAAAACAAAAAACTTGTTTTTTCAAACTTTACCAAACATATTTATGTCTCAAAAACATAGGAAAATTTTATAAAGACGATTACAAACTTTCATATACATACACAAAAAACTATAAACTAAACGAGAATTCAAAAAACTATAAGAGTTAAAAAAAAAAATAAAAAAACTATTAAATTTTTATTAAATTATTTACTTAAATTGTTTTTAAAATTTTTGAGTAAATTTTTAATTGCGTCAATTAAAAAAATACTCAATTTTTGTTTTTAAATTTAAACAAGTGATTACTCAAATTAGTTTCCTCCATATTATTTTCTGTGTACTAAGCTTTTTTATTACACACAGAAAACAAATTTGCTAATTTTAAATTGAAATTGAGTTACCACAAAAAAAAAATCGGTTAATGCGTTTGCATATAGGTTGTCACAATTGAATAACGGTAGTCTCAACTAAATGTGGTTGATTACAACAGATATTTAATTGGAACAACAACAAAATTCGGTTGTTACACCCAAAAATAGTAGCGACAACCATTTAATGAGTTGATACAACTGAAAAATTCTGTTGGAAATTCATGATTCGATTGCAATAAAAGACTTAAAATTAAGATTCTCGACATTGGCGTAGATAGCCCTGTCTGGGGGGGGCTTAGCCCCCCCCAGAATAATTTTAGCCCCTCCCCAGAATTTTAATCATTCACAATTTTTTTTTAATAATTTAATGATTTCATTAATTTTTGCAACAATAAATAATAATAATGAGTCTTTAGGACTCGTTATGATTATTCTACGAGTCTTAAGGATTCGTAATGATTATTATATTAGATCTAATAGTTTTTCCTATTGAAAAATAGTCTGAATTATTGCAAAAAGTTTTTATATGAATCGGATGTTTTTGTCAGTAATAAAAACTTTACCGAATCTTAGGATTTTAACTTCAGGAAAACATTTTAAGTTCTTTGATTTAAAAAAGTTTATAAATTCTAAGTGTTTTTTTATAGACAAAAGTTATTGGAAGAAAGAATCTGAGAATTTTGACTAATAATCATCAACTTTTGCAATCATCAGAACTTTTTCTTGAAAAAAATCATAGTAATCTAATGATTTTACTATAGGAAAAACATTAAAAATCTTTCATTTTCATAACATATCTGGGAGTTCTAAATTTCCGAAAAATCTTCAGAATCAAAATTTGTTTAAAAAAAATATGAATTTTTAACCGCTTTCGAAGGGCATTCGTTTCTAGGACACCTAGACACATGATATAGGGAACGCTTCAGAAATAGGTATGGGGTTTTCTATTAAAAAAAAAAAAAAAAAATTCAAAAAAATCTGGGGGGGCTTTAGCCCCCCCAGAAATGTTGGCTTCCTACGCCAATGATTCTCGAAAAGATTTTTGGTCCATACCATGGTAATTTCATGTAGTGTGAACGTAGCCTACTCGCTAGATTTTTCTTACGTGACAATCAAAATGCATTAGATTTTCACGCAGGATGTTACTTCTTTCAGTAATTGTTTACATGTATTGTGATATGACAAAAACGAACAGCTGATTTGTTACTGCTACTTTTGTTACGTTACCAGTTGAGTGAGCAGCCCTTTAATAAGAAAAAATTCGTTGCATTCACACTGGAATGAAAAAAAAAATCACATCCATTCGATTTGTTAAAATCGAATGAACATGAAATCGGATGCATTAAATTTTTTCCATTCAATTGGATACATTCCAAAGACTGCATTCAATGCTGATTTACAAAATCGTAGAGTTGTGTCGTTCACGAACGAACTAGTTCAATTGAACTATTCACTTAACTGAGCGGTTTATCTAGTTCGTTCATTTCAGCTCTATTAGGTCTTTTCGTTCATTCAGCTCAATTGATCATTACTTCATTTTGATCTTTCAGTTCGGTCGTTAAATTTGTTTTGTTAATTTTGTCAAAAGGCGTTAGTTTTTTCTCATTTGACACGCTTTTTCATCATTAATGTGTTTTTTTACAAAAATTTTATATTATTTTTTTTTAATTACATAATGTTTTTATTTAACATTTTTGTATTTTTTGAACGAAAGCCAAAACAACAGACATGATCGAAATGATTCGATCACGAACTGTTGAATATATATATATATGTGTTCCTCTAACTCCCATTGGAGCAAAGGGCGCCAATAACAGCTGATCGCCAGCGGACCCGATTTTGTGCCGTTGATCTTAACTCGTTCCAAGATAGGCCAAGACTGTTCATCTCAGTTTCGGTGGAACGTCGCCACGTTGTACGTGGTCTGCCAGGTTGCCGGCCAGATTGTTGAAATGGGTTCCATCGAAGTGCCTGTTTGGCCACGTTGTCGTCGTTTCGTCGTAGTGTATGACCAATCCATTGCCACTTGCGCTTCGGAATCTGTCTTGACTGCACTAACAGGTCGGCATTAGAGACTGTCCGAGGCCAGAAAATGCGAAGAATTCTTCTGAGACAGCGGTTGACAAATGTTTGTAGGCGGTGGGTAATAATATTCGTAACTTTCCAGGTTGTGCATCCGTAGAGAAGTACCGATTTGACATTTGCTTCGAAAATTCTAAGCTTACAAGGAAAGTCTCCCTGGTGTCACCCTCCGATCTTCATGAAATTTGGATATGTTATTAAGAACGAAAAAAAAATCGACACGTATTTTTTTTTTAGCGGCCCAAACTCATTTTTAGGGGGGTCGATTTGTATGGGGGGAAATTGACCTTTTTCAGGTTTTTACGATTTACGCCTATTTAAACACAATTAACATAGGCATGTGTGATATCAGATTAAAGGTATTAAAAATTCCTATCTCGTGGTGCTAACAGCGGGCCAAAGAAGTTAATATTTTTCGACTTATTAACAGAAATGTCCTAAAATTTTGGTATTTTATTCAATATGACGAAAAGTTGTGCATGTTTGGACACGTTCTTAGCACACGTAGATAGGTTTTCCAAAGACCTTTCATTTGGTATGTAACATGACTAGGTTTCTTTTCATAATATAGGAGATAAACAAAAAAAACTGAAAAATGGCCTTGTCTTCCCCCCTCCTTTTTACCCCCTAAATATGAATTTGGGCCGCTAAAAAAAAATACGTGTCCCTTTATTTTTTCTGCTCTACAAAATAAAACCAATTCCATAAAAATCCGCAGGTGACACTAGGGAGACTTTCCTTGTTAGTGCGAAGACTTATTTTGTTGTTTTGCCATATTGGGGCTAATATGCCAAAGGATGATCTTGCCTTGTTTATTCTACTCTCTACATCTAAGTCGGCACCTCCATTTTCGTCAATCTCACAACCCAGGTAGCAAAAGTTGGACGTGTAGTCGTAAATTTGGTCGCCGAACTGTTGAACGAAAACCAAAAAAGACTTGATCAAATGATTTGTTCACGAACTGTTGAACGAAAGAGCCAAAAGAGCGATTGAACTAGATGAACGAACTAGGTCTTTTATCTGAAATGAACGAGAATGAGCGCTTACTCAATTGAACGATTAAGCACAAGTCTACAAAATCGAATGCATTCACTGACTATAAAAATCGAATGGAATTTTTAGAGAATTCATTCGAAAACGATTTCATTCTTCGAAGCTCTGAACATAAGTAACGCAACTAGTATTTAAGCAAAATTAAATTCTTAGGGCAATTCCCGGTATGTATTTTAAGCAGTGTTGCCACTGTTTAAAAAAAATTTAATTGATGCCAACTTTATTTTGGTCGTTTTTATCCACACAAAAAAAATTAAAAAATTGTGCCAGTTTTTAGTTTAATTACAACCTATAAAGTGGTTTTGGATAATTTACCAAAGTTTTTGCTCTAAAAAACTTAGGTAAATTATCCAAAACCACTTTATAGGTTGTATTATCCCCAAAACGTACACAATTTTTTTATATTTTTTTTGTATGTACGCGGGACGTTTGGGAACATCTTGCCCCTTGACATAAATGACATAATAATTTATAGTATTTACGAAAAATTTCATAATGTTTATATAGAGTTTTATAAAAATTTATGAAACATTCTTGAATACATTTATGAACTTTTAATAATAATAAAGCAATATATTAATATGTGTTCACATTATGAACTTTTGTTGTGCTTTTTCATAATATTTATGAACAGTTACATTGGACTTAAACTAGAATTTATGAAATATTTCATTATTATAAGAATATATATTTATTTTGTATAAAACAGTATCATAAATAATAATAATAAACAGTTTCATAAATTAATGATATTATACATTAGATGAACTTATAATGAAGAATTTAAAAGAGGTGATCCAAAAATTTTTCCTTGCAATGTTTCAATAATTTTATTTAAAAATATGATTTTTTTTATTATATCTTGAAATGTTATGAAACGCATTTTTTGTCATTAAAATTCATTAAACTAACATATGTTTCATGAATATAATGAAATTTTGTGACAAAAGCATTTATGAAAGCATTTTATAAATATGTGTATGCTATTTATTAGAGTTTATTGAGTTTAGTTTTTCAAAACCATTAAGGTGAAAAAGTTGTAAATTGGCTTGAAAAATAATTGTGGAAGTTTCAGCTCAATCGAATTAAATTTTTGAAAGCAAGCAATTTTTTGATGGAAATATTTTTTTTTAAATATTTTTTTTTTACTTTCAGTAAAAAACAAGAGAATTGCAGAATTTTTATAAAATCTATTATTCAAATGCGATTTTCTCGAAAACTTTTTTATAAAATGAAAAATTTTAAAACGGGGTCTGAAAATTTTTCAACATAAAAAATTTAAATCGATAGCCCATAAAAAAATGTACAAGAATATAAATTTTGGAGATTGAAGTTCATTCTTTTAATTTGATAAATATTTAACCAAGGGAATTCGGCACAAATTTGACCATTTTTCCAATATTTAACTACGCCTCCTTAGCCCAGATTTTGAAAAACTGTTCAGACATTTATAGGACACATGTTTTTTTTGCTGGAAATTTGGTGTGAAATGCCTCATGCGTGTCAAACGTCAGCAGCCTTTTGGTTTGAACTGCATCAACATTCAGAGAATGTCTTAGAATCTATTATGGATCAATAATATATATGGGGCATTCCCATAAGCGTAGATAGCCCTGTCTGGGGGGGTTTAGCCCTCCCCCTCAGAATTTTAATCATTCACAATTTTTTTTGTTAATAATTTAATGATTTCATTAATTTTTGCAACAATAAATAATAATATGTAATGAGTCTTTAGGACTCGTTATGATTACTCAATGAGTCTTAAGGACTCGTAATGATTATTATATAAGATCTAATAGTTTTTCCCATTAAAAAATAGTCGGAATTATTAAAAAAAGTTTTTATAGGAATCTGATGTTTTTGTCAGTAATAAAAACTTTACCGAATATTAGTATTTTACCTTCAGGAACATTTTAACTTCTTTGATTTAAAAAAGTTTCTAAATTCTAATGGGGTTTTTTATAGACAAAAGTTATTGAAAGAAAGAATCTGAGAATTTTGACTAATAATCATCAATTTTTCCAATCATCAGAACTTTTTCTTGAAAAAAATCATAGTAAGCTAATGATTTTACTATAGGAAAAAGATTAAAAATCTTTCATTCTCAAAACATATCTAGGAGCTCTAAATTTCCGAAAAATCTACAGAATCAAAATTTAAAAAAAAAAATATATGAATTTTTAACCGCTTTCGGGGGGCATTCGTTTCTAGGACACCTAGACGCATGTTAAAGGGAACGCTTCAGGAATAGGTCTGGGTTTTTCTATTAAAAAAAATACCAAAAAATGTTGGCTTCCTACGCCAATGGGCATTCCAAGCCAAAATCACTCACTTTTAGACCCGACCCCTTTCGATTTATTTTATTTTTGGATATGTTTTAGTACTTATTGAATACATCTTGGACACCAATTTTGAGCCTTTTATTCCAAGATGGTGTTGAGTAATCAATTTTTCAAAATGGCGATTTTCTCAAAAAAATTCAAAAATTGAAATTTTTAATTAATTTTGACCATTAAAAAATATAGATATCTTAAAAAAAGTTGGACAACGTTTTGTTGGTATTTAAATGTAGTTTTAGAAAAAAAATATGAAAAAATTATTAGGGGAAATTATCACTCGTTTTTTGACGTTTAAAAATTAAAATCGACTTTTTGAAAAAGTCCGAAACCTTCGATTTTTTTTGTAAAAAACTAAAAAAATTCTACTCTAAATTACGCAACTTTTAAGCCATAATTCGAGATGTGATCACAATTCTTTCTATTTTTTTTTTATTTTTAAAATTGCACCTTTTATTTTTTGGCTCTGATTTATTTTATACTAGCTATACCCGGTCCGCGTTGCTGGCCCTAAGAAAAAAACTGTTTTATATTGCATCTTTATTTAAATATAGTGTCGGACAAAATTAAAGCACGGGTCCGGGTCCAGCTAGTAACCTTTGGTTCCACCCTCGGTTAGCACTATCTATAGAGAAATCTCAACAAAATCTGTTCAGACTTTTTTTCGTGATTTCGAAACAGACAGACATAACGTTAACTATAGTACAAAGGGGCGTGTCATTTAACGCATTTTTATCGAATTGTGACTATCTAAAGTTCCATGCTGCATCCTCGATTAGTACTATCTGTGCTGCAAATTTCATTGACATCAGTTTTGCCGTTTTTGTGTGATTGCGAAAGAGGAGGAAATAACTTTTTATTTATGAAAAACGGGAGTGACATTTTATACCCTTTTGTCTAATCGCGCTCTACATATAACCTATAGTTCCCGTTCGGTTAGTTCTATCAGTAGTAACAGATTCGGCTTATCCGTATTTGCGTAATTTCAAAACAGGCAGATATAACTTTCAGTATAAAACAAAGGGGCGTGGCAATTACGCCTCTTTGTTCAATCGTGGTCAGTATGGTACACAGGGCGTTGCAATTTTGATCCCTTTTTCCAAAACCGATCTTATATGGACTACATATGTACTTGGTTAGCACTGTATGTAGTGAAAATGTCAAGAGAATCGGTTCAGCTGTTTTTGCGTGATTGCGAAACAGGCAGACAACGTCCAGTATAGTACAAAGGGGCGTGGCATTTTACGCCCCTTTTTCCAATCGTAGTATAACATGGCATATAGTTCCGCACTCTGTTAACACTATCAGTGCTGAAAATTTAATTAAAATCGAATCCACAGTTTTTGCGTTATTGCGGAGCATGCAGAAATAACATTAATTCAATAAAAAAGGGGCATGGCATTTTACGCCCATTTGTCCGATCACGCTCTAATTTTGCACATATTTAGAACTTGGTTAGTACTATCGTTGTATTAAAGTTCATCAAAATCGGTCCATCCGTTTTGTTTATATATTGATGTCATAAGTGGTGGAATGTAAAAATTTGATTTTGCCACGCCCCTCCGCCCACAATCAGAAAATCAAAAATCTGACCGCACAGTGTTACTCCCCAGGCTGTTCTGAATATTTCCTGAAAATTTCATCAAAATCGGTCCAGCCGTTTTCGAGTCTACACTGAGGGAAAAAATCGTAGTCAAATCAAAAATTTTCATACTCATTTTTAAAAGCCTAAAAATTTTTAAAAAAATTTTAATTATGAGGTTGAATTTTTTAAAATTTAATATGTTTCGGTATCAATTTTAAAATTTTCCTTTTTAAAATTAAGTATTAAAGATCTCCTTTTCATTTTATGGTGCCGCTATGTTGAAAATAATCATTTTGATTATAAACATTTTAAAAATGAGATTTAAACAATTTTAACAATGACGCTTCAAAAAAATGTCAATTATATTAAAAAAGTATCGAGGTTTAACATTAGTGAAAACAAAACTTAAAAAAAATAAAACAATAAATAAGTAATTGAAATAAAAACACTAACGAAATTTGTGGTAAAAATTAAGTTAAAAACAGTGAAAAGAGCAGTTTAATAAAGTGAAAAGAAAAGTATAAAAAACAGTGAAAAGAAAAATCAAATTTTTGAAAGTGGAAATTTATATGAATTACCAGAGTCCAGGAGGGGATCAACAACTTTAAATGACCTCCAGGAATTACATTATGTGATTTCTTTTTCTATATAGTCGCTGCTCTTACGCAAATACCTGTGTGTATTTATTTTTTTTTTTTTTAAGCCTTAAAGATAAGCTAAGTTGTGAACTTTTGGGTGATTTTTATAAGTCATCTTAATGGAAATAGAACATTTCAATATTATTAAAAAAAACTTATAAATATGTATTACTTTAAATCACTGCAAAAGGATAAAATTAAGCAAATTTGTGGGCCATCTTAAAATTTTTTTGAAAATTACATAAGTGTTTTCTTCAGAGCAGCGACGATATATTATTTATTTAGTACAAATGTGCCTTTTTAATTATTCTGTAGTAAAATAAAAAATTATACAAATAAAAAATTTTAATTGTTTTATTTCAATAGAAAATTTCAGAACATAAGTATAAAGAAAATTATATAATTATAATGGACAATCTTAAATTGAACATGACTGTCATTTTAATTTGATTATGGGCACCGTTGATTTAAAAATAAAACAATTTCATATCAAGGTTCTTTCACTTCATTTTTAAAATGTTTTTTGTTACTCAAGTCATATTAAAAGCATCCATGAATATTTTCAAATTGAGAAAAAACAAAGTTTGTTGACTTTCGTCACTGTTTTATTTTCAATATGAGATTGTTTTTGCTTGATTTGAGAATTTTTTTTTCTTAGTGTATACGGAACATACATACACACATACATACATACATACACACATTCATTTTTATATATATAGATGGTGCTCCAAAAAATAAATTGGTAGATACTGACCCTTTCTTACCCTAGATATATTCACTTGGAGGTAAAAATACGTCTCACAAAAATTTAGGACGGTCGGACATGGATAAGGCGTTTAGCATGGTCCTTGAAATTTAAAAAAACGGATTATAAGGAAAAATATGATTTTTTTCTGTTTTCGCAATTTTTTTGGTATTTTAAGTTAAGTTTAAATTCAAGTGGTTACAGAATTATGATGTAGAGTAAAATGTCTTTCTAATGAGGTACTAAAAACTAAAATCGGTTGAAAATCAGCCAAGTTATTACAACTTCCCCAGGTATCTAGCGTGTGTTATACGTATAACTTATACCACTTGATTAAAGAATACGAGTCCCTTTTTTAAATTTATTGAAATTTTCTACTGTTATAACATTTTTTCATTATTCATGTTTCAGTGTAATATTTTTTTGGTTTTTTCAAATTTTATAACAAAAGCAATTTTTTTTTTTTTTAAATAGAGATTTCAAAAGGGTGTTGAAAATGCAGGCATTTTTAGCATAAATTTAAAACATGTTAGCAAAACACAATTTGAAAAATACTTGTCATCTAATTACATTTGAACTTGAAGAATAAAAAAATGTTGTTGCAGTAGAAAATTTCAACGAATTTCAAAAATCGGATTGCATTGCTTAATCAAGTGGTCTGCCATACGTTAGATGCCTGGGGAAGTTGTAATAACTTGGCTGACTTTCAACCGATTTTAGTTTTTCGTACCGTATTAGAGAGGCATTTTACTCCGTATTATAATTCTGTAACCACTTGAATTTAAACTTAACTTAAAATACCAAACAAATTGAGAAAACAGAAAAAAAATCATATTTTCCTTGTAATCCGTTTTCTAAAATTCAAGGCCCATGCGGAACGCCTTACCCTCTCGTTCTTAATTTTTGTGAGGCGTGTTTTTACCTCGAAATTAATATATCTAGGGTAAGTTAGGGTCAGTATCCACCAATTTAATTTTTTTTGGAGCACCATATAAAATAAATCAGAGTCAAAAAATAAAAGGTGCAATTTTCAAAATTTGAAAAAAATTAGAACGAATTGCGATCACATCTTGACTGATGGCTTAAAAGTTGCGTAATTTAGAGTAGAACTTTTAGACTTTTAAAAAAAAATCGAAGGTTTCGGACTTTTTCAAAAAGTCGATTTTAATTTTTAAACGTTAAAAATAAAAGACAATTACTTCGAATAATTTTTTTAATATTTTTTTCTAAAACTACATTTAAATACCAACAAAACGTTGTTCAACTTTTTTTAAGATACATATCTATATTTTTAACTTTTCAAAATTAATTGAAAATTTCCAGTTTTTAATTTTTTTGAAAAAATCGCAATTTTGAAAAATTTATTACTCAACACCATCTTGGAATAAAAGGCTGAAAATTGGTGTCCAAGTTGCATTTAATAAGTACTAAAACATATCCAAAAATAAATAAAAGGGGTCGGGTCTAAAAGTGAGTGATTTGGCGTGGAATGCCCCATAGACTTTATGGGATCCCCGACCTATATTTAAATGCGTTACACACGGAATGACATTAACTGTATTTAAATGTTCTTAAAAAAAAAAAAATATGAAAAAAAATTCGAAGTAATTATCACTTATTTTTTAACGTTTAAAAATTAAAATCGACTTTTTGAAAAAGTCCGAAACCTTCGATTTTAAAAAAAAAAAAAAGCCCCTGCAAATTTGTTTTAAATTTTTTTTTATATGTTGGAGGGTTTTAAAGATTCGGCACGGCCGTTTTTAACACTCTTACTTGTTTTAGCTCGAAATAGTGCTTTTTAATGTTTTTTTTTCTATTTTAAAGTGCTTTTTGCTCTCAAAAAGTTGGCATCACTGATCTCTACTTCAAATGTGTGTAAAAAAACCCCATTTTCAAACGCTTTGCGAGCGTTTTTGAAGTGTTCTGAAAGTCCTATAACTAGTGTTTGGGGTCCGGGAATTCCCGGGTCGGATTTCCCGGGAATTCCCGGGAAAAAACTGACGGGAATTCCCGGGAATTTTTTTAATTTTTCCCGGGAAATCCGGGAATTTTATAAAATAAACCATTTTACATAAAAAACGTTTATTTAAATATAATTTTTAATATTTTTTTTACATACAGGTATAATTACATTTGCTTTTTTTTTTTGTATTTTTTATATTTGGAAAAACAGTGCAAAAATATATATTCATAGGAAAACTGACCAAGTGTAAAAAGTATGATAATATCATGAAAAAACTAAAAAAGTCAAAAAATATACGTCGGTTAATGATAATTTTGCTAAGACTGTCAAAAAAATATAAAAATTTTGAACCTAGAATTTATATATCCAGAACAAATATTAAAAGTGCTGCCAACTATATTAGTTTTTGCTCGAATAACGCAGTTTTAATTTTTTTTGCGATTTTAGCTATTTTTTGCGATTTTTTGTGGTAAAAAAAGTTGCATTATTTTTTTGTTTTATTGTATTTTAGGATTTTTAATTTTTATTTTTTTATTTTTTATGTTTTAATTAATTGTTTATCTCTAATAAAACTGTTTTTAAAAAAAAGTTGGTAAAATTTTAATGTTTTTTATGATTTATATAAATAATGAATATTTCTCGGGATTCCCGGGAATCCCGGGAAATAAATTATTTTTTTCCCGTTTCCCGGGAAATTGAAAAGTCCGGGAATTCCCAAACACTACCTATAACAAAAAAAAAAAGCAATCTCAAAGCGTTTTTTGTAACGCTTTGCGACCGTATTCAAAATGCGTTTTAAGAGTTCTTTAGATTTTTTTTTTAAATTTCTAAGTTCCGAAACTATTTTTGAATAACATTTTTTTTTTGTTTTTTTAGTAAAAAAAAATTATCAAAAATGTTTTTAGAATTTTTTTTTTTAATTTTCTAAGTTTCGAAAATTAGTTTGAAAAATTTTTTGCAGTACAAAATTTTTTTTTCGGATTTCACTTTGTGTCATACAAATTATTATACCCGAACTGAAACAGAAATTCTTTACTTTGGGTTTTCAAAGCGCTTTGAAAAAAAGCTCTCAAAGCACTTTTTTACATCGCTTTTAAAACGCTTTAATCCTAGCGTAGATCGATGTTATCATTCGGATCATCTGAAGGCGCTTTAAAGTTGGTATACAGAACGCTCGTACAACCCTCCACAACGCTTTCACAGCGCTTTTGCGATTGTTATTTTCTGACTGGGTATACCCGAACTAAAACAGAAATTCTTTACTTTGGGTTTTTAAAGCGCTTTGATGACTTTAAAAAAACGCTCTCACTTTTTTACATTGCTTTTAAAACGCTTTAAACCTAGCGTAGATCGATGTTATCATTCGGATCATCTGAAGGCGCTTTAAAGTTGGCATACAGAGCGCTCGTACAACCCTCCACAACGCTTTCACAACGCTTTAGCGATTGTATTTTTCTGACTGGGCAGTGATAGGCAAAAACACTACGCGGCGTTTTCGCTCTCACACCTACTTGCTCTCACACATTACCAAAAAAAAAAAAACACAATTTTCTCCGCTTTTCTTATTAAAAATATACTTAGAGAAATAATCAATAAAGAATTTGAATGACAAATTTTCGTTAAAGGAACATTTTTGGTAAACCAGAGTGCTTAGTTTGTCACTCTTCGCTAAACATTAAGGTGGTTATTCATAAAACCTGAAATATATTTAAAGTAGGTTTATTTGACAGATATTGCAGGAATAATTGTCAAATAAACCTACAATAAGTCTGTTATAAGTATTATGAATAAGAGCATAAATTGATAGATATTTTAATTAATGTCATTTATTACCTTTTTTTGTTTTGTAAATGGATAAATGTATTCTTACCCAGTAAACCAAAGGTTCCGACTTCGTTACGAATTCGTAACGATACGTCGGCAAAAGCTTCCTATTTCGGTACCATAATAGTTAAGGCATAATTAGTTTAGAGGTGTAGTATATTGAGGTGTCAGCTGATTACTTCTGCTTTATGGTGAGAACATATAAGTGGTTTGTTTTGATGTGAGGTATAATGAGGTATAATGAGGTATAATGAGGTGAGGTAGTTTTCTGTAGAAAATAGAATTTTCTTACTTTACTGCTCCACCTCACATACACAGCTGATAAAATAAATACAAAAAAAGTAAACAAACACATTTTTTTGTTCGAAATAAAAAAATTAAAGAATTTTCAGCTTTTATTTGAACAAAAAAATAGATAATTAATTTAATTAAGACATTTACAATAAATTTAAACAAAAAAAAAATACATTAAAACAAAAAACAGCTGACACGATTTTACGTGAAAACTAACACCACTAAAATCCTACCTCATCTTACTATACCTCATCATACATTTACCTCATCATACATCTAGACTAACAAACCCTTTATGAATTCGTAACGAAAGTCATATGAAATGGTTGCACAAATTCGGAACGAAGTGTCGGTACGAAATCGTAACGATATGTAGGTACGATTTCGTTACGACATTTCGTAACGATTTCGTCAAGATTTAATAATAGTTTATGAAAAAAAATATTTTTTATTTTATTTATTTATTCCAATATGTTATGATACATATAAATTGTATTAAATAATAAAAAATATTAAATAAGTAATATATAAAACCATAATTATAACGGATCAGATTCTTCAGTCGTCTTTGTTTTTATCTTAACTGCGAAGTACTGCTTCACCATTACGATGCTGCTTTCGTGGAAATTCTTATTTGCATATTTATTGAGTTTTCCATGTTTATTGAAATTATTTTTATTTATTTCATCGCTTTAAACTTTTCATTGGTTTTTGCCTTCTTAAAAATCAAAGTTTTATATATTTATTTAGAAACTTTTATTTTTTATTGTTCAGACAAACTACCGAAATGTCGTTACGAATTCGTTAAGACATTTCGGTAGACTGTGCAGTGCTGAATTTTTCTCGGTGTGGGATTTACAGTCTAGTCCAAATCCGCCTTATCGCGCAACACTACAACGCAGTTCACATAAAGCCAAAAATTATGCATGAAGTGACAGCATTTCCAAATATACCATCAGTGACAATTCTATTTAATCAGAGCTAAAATGGTAGTTTGTCTGACTTCAGACAAACTACCGAAATGTCGTAACGAATTCGGTAAGACATTTCGGTAGACTGTGCAGTGCTGAATTTTTCTCGGTGTAGGATTTTCAGTCTAGTCCAAATCCGCCTTATCGGGCAACACTACAAGGCAGTTCACATAAAGCCAAAAAGTGACAGCATTTCCAAATATACCATCACTGACAATTCTATTTAATCAGAGCTAAAATGGTGAATTTATATATTCCCGAGTAAAAAAGTTTTTATATAGTTGTATATAATTTTATAAACATCATATATGATTATATAGAATTTGATGCGAAAAATGAGTCGATAAAACCATATAAAATTTTATCAATGTTACTTATGTTTTGATAAATTTTTTATATAATTTTATGCAAAATTTGGACCCATATTTTTATATAACAACAGCAAATTTATATAATCAGATATAATTATATACAACTATATCAAATTATATAAAACAATATATAATTTTATAAAGTTATATAAAATTTTATCAAGTTTTATATAAATCATAAAATTTTGTTTTAATTATATAAAATTATATATAATTTTATGTAACTTTATATAGTTTTATACAGTTTTATACAATTTTATATATTTTTATATAAATATATCTGATTATATAATTTTGCTGTTATTATATAAAAATAGGGGTCCAAATTTCGCATAAAATTATATAAAAAATTTATCAAAATATAAGAAATTTTATATAGTTTTATCGACTCATTTTTCGCATCGAATTCTATATAATTCTATTTAATCATATAAGATGTTTATAAAATTATATACAACTATATAGGAACTTTTTTAGTCGGGTTTATAGAATATTTATTTTCATTATTTTAATAGCTTTTTCATATCATTTGATATATGATCGACATCGTATGGTAAAGCTCCACCATAATTCCGAAATTTGATACTTTCGGGAATATATGCAACTATGATTCTTATGGCATCAATAAAATGATTTTTAACTGCTAAATGCAGTAATGAGTCACCATTTCCCAGGACTTCTTTAGCCAAAACATTTAATTTGTATTTTTGACAGAATTGTAACAATACTTCCAGAACTTCAGGAAGATTTTTTAAAACTGCCATATGTATAATTGTGTAACCATCATGAGTGTACCCCCGAAACATGTTTTTTAAATTTTCTAATAATTCATCATCATCATTGACTGTATCATCATTTTTATCTTTAAAATTAATATATGTTTTTAATAAATTTAAAATTTCATTTATGCATTCTTGATGACCTCTGATCATTGCCACATGAAGGGGTGTTCTGCCATCTAAATCTTGCCTAAATATTTCACATTTTAGTTTAAATAATAATTCTATATAAGATGGTTTATTAAATTTACATGCTAAATGCAAAAGATTTTCACGATTTGAATTAACCGATTTTCTTAATTTTTCCCGGTGATAAGTGTTTTGTAGACATTGACAAAAAACAACATCACTTTTTATAAATATTTGATGATAATTGATTTCCATGTACTCTGAAATGACAAAGAAAATTTGTTAATTAATTTTATTTATTTATGTATTTTTTAAATAACTTATTGGCAAACTTAGAGCAAATTCTATAGAAAAATCTGAGACTTTTTCTGTATAGAAAAAAATGTCTCAGGATTTAAGACATTTTCCATATAAAACAAGTAAAAAAGTTAAATTCGGCCTTGCCGAATGTAGTGATACCCTCCACAATTTCAAAAAGATTATTGCAAAAAACTTTATTTAAACGGAAATTACTTTTGAAAAAAAAAAATTTTTTTTGAAAAAAAAATTTCCGCCAAAAAAATTTTTGTTAAAAAAAAAATCCGCGATTTTTTTCTTTTTTTTTTGTCAAAAAATATGTTCGTACTTGTTTAAATACCTTTTGGTGTTCAATTATGTTCACATATGTCAACCAGAAGCCGAATTAAAGCATTTTGTATTTTTAGGTTATGTTGAATATACTGAAATTTTTGAGGTGTGCTTACATTTTCGTTCATAACTTTTGAACCGCTGAACCGATATCGCTCAAATGCAATACCAAACTTCTCGGGAGAACCTCCAATAAATATGTTAAGTTTCAGTCATCTCTGTGCAATATTTTGTCCGTGATAGCATTTTCCACAGGCAGACAGACGGACTTCTCTAGAATGTCTTAAAATCGATCGGGCATCATGAATATATATACTTTATGGGGTCCCAGACCGATATTTCTATGAGTTACAAACGGAATGACAAACTTATATACATATACCCTCTATCACTAAGTGGAGGGTATAAAAATATCTCAGAATCTTAGACTTTTTTCTATATAAAAAAATATCTCAGAATTTGAAATTTTAATCTGAGAATTTTTCTGTGTAGACAAAAAGACTCAGAATCTAAGACTTTTTCTACACTCTCAGAAGAAAAGGTCTGTCGAAAAATCTAAAAAACAAATTTCAGTTTAACTTACTTTTTTATTGTTTTTTAAGTATTTTTTTTAGAATGAAAATTATTCTTAATAATGTTAAACCACGATACTTTTTTATAAATTTAATTTATTCTTTTTGAAGCGTCGTTGTTTAAAACTCATTTTTTAAATGTTTATAATCAAAATGACGATTTTTAATATGGCGGTACTACGAAGTGAAAACGAGTTCTAGAATACTTAATTCAAAAAGAAAAATTTTAAAATTGAGACTAAAACATATTAAATTTAAAAAACTCAACTTCATAATTAAAATTTTTTTAAAAAATTTTAGATTTTAAAAATATGTATGAAAATTTTTGATTTGACTACGATTTTTTCCTTCAGTATAGAAAAATGTCTCAGGGGCGGTTTTTGCCCCTAGAGATTAATGTTTCCATGCTTGTCATGCTTTTTGCACTAAAGAAATATCCCTGAAGATGTTCCCGTGTTAGCATATTCGTAAATAATAATTCTGGCAACACTTGCGCACTTACCATAATAATCCAAATTTAAATTTTCTTTCTTCTTGTTAAACCACGATACTTTTTTATAAATTTAATTGATTCTTTTTGAAGCGTCATTGTTTAAATTGATTAAAACTCCTTTTTATAATGTTTATAATCAAAATGACGATTTCTAACATGGCGGTACTTACTACGAAGTGAAAACGAGTTCTTGAATACTTTATTTAAAAAGAAAAAATTTAAAATTGAGACCAAAACATATTAAATTTTAAAAAATTCAACTTCATAATTAAAATTTTTTTAAAAAATTTGAGATTTTAAAAATAAGTATGAAAATTTTTGATTTGACTACGATTTTTTCTTTCAGTATAGAAAAAATGTCTCAGGGGCAGTTTTTGCCCCTAGAGATTAATGTTTCCATGCTTGTCATGCTTTTTGCACTAAAGAAATACCCCTGAAGATGTCAACAAATAATTGACGAAACGACATATTATTTCCCGTGTTAGCATAATCGTAATTAATAATTCTGGCAACACCTGCCCACTTACCATAATAATCCAAATATAATTTTTCTTGCTCATTATACTCTTTAGTATTGAGTGTTAAACACTGCTGTTTATGTTTTTTTTGCTTTATCTGTTTTGCTGCTGATAATTCTCTGTTCTTCATGTTAGTCTCTTTTTTGGGACACTTAAAACGACCAGTTGACTTCATTGAGTTCATTGTGGCAACTGAATTAAAAACTGTACCGCAGTTCATAATAAAAGCGAAAATGTAAACAAAATACAATTTAGGGCAATTCCCCACATGAGTATTAAAGTCAGTGTTGCCATATATTAAGATTTACCTTTTTTTTGGGGTGCTAAAAAGTTTTCAAGATTTTTTGTAAAAAAACAAGTTTTTTGGAAAATTTTGCATTTTTTTTCAAGTTTTCTTCATTTGCTAAAAATATACAAAAAGCATCCATTTTATTTGTAAATACCCGAAATATTGGTCCTAGACTAACCTTTTAGCACAGACTATATACAGACTCGACAGTAGAGTTTTATAAGAAAAAATGGGGAAAACTAAGCGATTTAGGAGAAAACAGAGCGGTTTTTAGTCCGTTTTACGCTAACATGGCAACACTTTCTACGACTTAGGAGTGAGTGAAACAACAAAAACCGATCTGGCATCTATTTTTCTTATGGCGAGTTTATCAGTTTTCTCTTTCTAACCTAATTCGCAGAATAATTTTAAAATGTTAACCATACATAACCTGACCAACCATCCCGCTTTTGGCGGGATTATCCCGCTTTTTGAAGTCTCATCCCGCCTTGATTTTCCATCCCGCTTTTTAAGCAAAAGTCCCGCTTCATCCCGCTTTATCCCGCTTTTTGACTTTTAGAATAGTAAAGTACAATTTTTAATTTTTCAAACAATATTTTGAGTATGATTGTTCTGTAGTTTTTTTAAATTTATTTTTATAATAGATTTAGAATTTTTTACCGTGTTAAAAAAATGTAAAGGAAATTACTTCTAAAATTGTGTTGAAATTCGAAAAAATTTCCAAAATCTTTTTAAATGTTTATTTAAAAAAAAAAAATATTTTGTTTTTTTTTAAATTATTTTTTCTCCTTAATTTGAAAATTCATCAATTCTGCAATTTTCGAAACACATTTACTTATAAAGTTTTATATGGTTAGCATTATTTGTTTCTGGAAAAAATTCTGAATTATGTCTAAATTTTCCAAACTAAACCTTAAAATTGATGTAGAAAAAAACACCATTTTATTTTTTAAGATCATTAAATTCAGAGAGCAATTAATTTTTGTTTTAAGAACAATGACTTTGAAAATTGAGGAATTTTTGCATGACATTGTTTTATATTTAATTTTTCCTACTGTAACTCAACATTTCTGTAGTTTCCAATACACATTTATTAAAAATTGAATTGTTCAAATTTTGGATAAAAATATTTTTCATTGAATTCTCTACAAAATTTCAAATTTACAGTGATCAGCAATTTTTTGTTTTCGGGAAAATGAGTTTAATCTTTTAAGTAATTTTTCTCAAAAAGAAAAAGTAACTGCTCTCTGAAATTTTGACATTTTGTAAAGAATATAATGAACTTTCATTTAAATATATAGATTTGTTTCGGAAACTTTAGAATTGTTGAGTTACTGTAGAAAATATTAAAAATAAAGCGATTTCATGCAAAAATTGATCAATTTTATCAAATTTTACGAAACTTTGAAGTTCAAAATCATTTTTTTTCTCGAAAACAAAAAATAAAATTTTCTAAAGAATTTATTGAACTTTCATTAAAATAAAAAAAAAATAACAATGAATGGCATGTTTTTTGCGACATCGATTTTAAGGCTAAACTTTTAAAACTCAGACATAGTTCTGAGTTTTGTCCAAAGACAAATAATGCCAGTCGTTATCCCAAACAAAACTATAAATTAAATGTTTTTCGAAAAATGTAGAAAAAAAAAATTTATAAAGCAAATTGCTCAATTTTGTCATGTTTGACCACGAGTATATTTTCAACAGACATACAGTCAGAAAGATTCGATAAAGTCGTTAATTTACATACTTTATGGGTCCTAGGACCTATTTCTGATCAGTTACAAACGGAATGACAAACTAATATATATCCCCTATTGCTAATTAAAGGGGATAAAAAGTCCCGCTTTTGAGGTCAAAATCCCGCTTTTTCAACTTTTCCATCCCGCTTTTCAGTCAAAAACAGTTGGTCAGGTTAACCATACACCCAAAAAAAAACGTGGGTATTTAATACTAAAAATTTAATTTTTAGTTCAAAAGGACCTAGTGCAGAAATTGGTAACCAATACTAAATTTTTTTACTAAATTTATAAATTTATATAATTTACTAATTTTAGTACTTTGAAGATACTAAAATTAGTAAATAATTAGTAGATTTTTGTACAAAATCACTTACTAAACCCTTTACTGTAGAATTATTTTGAGTGTATGGTTCAGAACTACTTTTTTAACACCTGTCATATTTGTCGAGTCTGTATTAGTCTGTGGTGCGGTCATGGGATTTTTTTTATTAAATAAAAAATTACAAATTTAGCACGTTGCATTACTCATTTTTAGATTGGTTATAAACTTTAAGGGGGGTTCAAACTTTCGAACTCTTTTAAAAAAGCCATATTTGAACAGCTGAAAAAAAACAAGTGAATAGTGTTAAATTTGGCAGTGTCGAATCTCTTGTACCCTCCAACATGTTAAAAAAAATAATATTGCAGGGATGTTTTATTTTTAGAGGGGCGGACCAAAATAAATTACATTTTCTACACCATTTACAGCCCGGGTAAAAATTAAATATATATGATCATATATGAATATATATGGATCATATATTTGGCTCGATATGAGCTCATATCAGGCCAATTTACGGATCTGATCATATATAAACATATATGGAGGCATATATGATAATATACGGTTATATAAATCCATATATGATCCATATATCATCATATGTGGTCATATATATTTCATTTTTACCCGGGAGATGTAATTCGTAAAAGATCAATTGTAATTCGAAGATTCTACTTGTAATTCGAAGATTATACTTGTAATTGGAAGTTTCTATTTGTAATTGGAGGATTCTACTTGTAATTCAAAGATTCTATTTGAAATTCGAAGATTCCAATTGTAATTCAAAGATTTCATTTGTAATTCGAAAAGATCAATGTAAAATTAGTTGATATTTTTCGAATTACAATTGGATTCTTCGTAATACAATTGGAATCTTCGAATTACAAATAGAATTTTTGAATTACAAGTATAATATTCGAATAACAAATGGAATCTTCGAATTACAAATGGAATCTTCAAATAACAAGTAGAATCTTTGAATTACAATTGATCTTTTACGAATTACATCTGTAAATGGTGTAGGCCTCTGAATGCAACTGCAGGATTTTGAACTTCTTGTGACATAAAATTGTTTCATTTGCTTAGCAAAATTATAAACACCCTGTGAAAGTTTGCATTTTTTAAGGTTAGTTTAGTTTTTAACCCATTTTGAACCAATATTCAATTTTATTTTTTTTTTTGGAAAAAGGTACTTTTTTATGGTAATAAGCACCCGCTGATCTAAAAATCTTGTTAAAAAAATGTTCAATGTTACGCCTTGCGCGACGTAATTTGATTCAGGTTCGACACTTAAAATTACCTAATTTTTTGAAAGCATAAACTCTATGACTATTAAATGGGAGCATAACCTGATAAGGAAAGTAGAGTTAACATAAGTACTTATGTTTATTCATAATGGGGAAATTGGCCTCGAACTAGAATAAAATCTATTTCATTTACTAAAAAATATATACGACTATAAGTAAAATCAAAGAATGCAAAAATTCCTAAAAAAATCGAATTTTTTTGGCTATAAAAAAAATAAATAAAAAATTTTAAAATTTTCTACGTCAAGGACTAGAATTTTTCAGCCTTACCATAGAAAAATAAAATATATTTTAAATCAGCTTTTAATTTTATTTCCATTCAAATTGTTTTTGTTTTTAAAATTGACTTTCAAAAAATGTATTGAAAATTTGAAATTTAAAATAAAACTTTTGTTAAAATAGACTTTTTGTTTTCCTGTGGTAAGGGCCTTAAATTCTCTACAAACTGAAAAAAAAAAACCGAAGCAGAATCCACCCGTTTCGCTGTATCGTGGCAACCGATTTCGAACGCTGGTTATGAGAAATAAAACGTTTAAAATTTAGCTGTTAAATAAAAAATTAACGATTTTTAAAGTGTGAACCCCCTTAAAAACAATTTGATGAATAACCTTTTGTGAATTAAGTAGGTGCTAGCCCTATTAGTTATAAAAAAGCTGATTGTTCTTTTAAAATACATCTAAGTCACGGTGCCCTGGATAGGATTTAAATAAAATTTTGGTGTTACTCCAATTTTTAAGTGGATTATGTTTTTGGACGATAAAAGAAAGAGAATGAGCCAAAAAAAGAAAAAAAGTGCTAGGCGTTTTTTTTTTTGGCGGGCAAAAAAAGGAATGTAAAAAACAAAAAAGAATCTATTCTTTTAAATGCATTAAAATTTGTTTATAAGGATGTAAATTCATCACATATTTACTTATCAGTGAGATTTAAATATATGTGTAACATGTTTTTCCCGATATGAGAATAATTTCACTATTAATTGAAACTAAGTGAAATTTGTTCTTAAAAATTATTTAAAAATGTAGGTTCATAAAAGTTCTTACAAGGGAAGTATCTCAACCCTTATAAACCGATTTGCATGAAACGAAAAATATATATAAAAGGGACAATTCTAAGGTTGGGGTGTCTCGGCTTATCGGCCATATCGGGGATTTAGGGGTTCAAAACATGGGTCAAAAAATGGCGAAAAAATCGCGTTTTGGATTTTTCAGCCATTTCTTTCTACAAAACTATATGATGTTTACATATGAGATGAAAGGTTTTTTTAATGCCTATCCACACGCAGAAAAAAAACATGGTTGCGGTGATTTCGATTTAAGAGCGTCATATTATGATTGGGAATATGATTGTAGCAATAATGTTAATATGATTGAAGGCAAAAAGGAATTTTAATCATTGTATGATTGCGGCAATAATGGCCTAATTGTTATATAATTATCATAATATGATTCCAGTTTAATATTTTATTTTTTTTGTTGAAATTGAGAAAATATATTATGCTTTAATACCACACGTTTATAGAAATTCTTCATTACTTTTTTTATACAGTTCACACCAACAATTTATTTTTTGTTTTTATAAATATGAAACCATTTTATTAATTTTGGTTCCATTTAGTGGCAACCTGCGTTTTACATCAATGATGTGCAATAAACTTATGGCATTTTTATAAAAAATTTCATCAACGATAACATTTTTGTCAGCTAACATTGAATGATTGTATTAACCATTAATTTATTGACAAAATCATAACATATTTGCTGCAATCATAACATATTTGTTACAAAATTAAAATTATTGTCAGCAATTATAACACATTCAGTAAATAAAAAATGCACAAAAAACACTTTAATATTTTCGATTTGAAGTTTTTATTTAAAATGGAAAGTTATTTTTAAACCGCACAATAAATAAATAATAAAAAGTAGATTTTTGTATTTCATTTCCTCCTGCGTTGATCCAATTTTTTAACTCAAATTGCCTTAAATTTTTTAAAGAGCTAATTGTAAGTGGCGTCTTTGCGACTAACTGCTTGCTGGCAAAACACTAAACTGATGAATAACCTACCAGACAATGTTTGCAAAAATCAATTTTCATTAAGTTGTGATTATCTAATGATTGTTATAATCATATTATGTTCAAATTTTTGGTGTGTCGAGAATATAATTAACTATAACATTGTTACACCAACCATATTGTACTTTTGAATGTAGCAATTATTTTATCATGATTGGAGAGACTATTAAATGCCTGAAACAAAAATATAAATGTTTAAATACAATTTCAAAAACAATAACTTGATTGCTACAATCATAACTGGGTTTAGAGATCATAGTATAGTTGCCGTGATCATGTCGCAACCATATTTTTTCTCTGCGTGCAACGGTGTCATAACCTTGTAAAAGTTTGGCTTCGTTAAATACTTTTTTCATGAAAATGTGTAAATTTTGGGGGGTATTGGTATGAAGACATAGACCTACGTAGTCCATATGTTTATGAAATAATCTTTATTAAATTTAAGTCGACACGTATTTTTGCTCTAGAGGATATTCCTGTTAGTTCGGGAGTTATCGAAATATTCCCGGAGGCCCACATTGTTTCATAAGGGGAAAACGAAATTTTGAAACACTGATATGGCCGATAAGCAGAGACACCCCAACCTTAAAATCGTCACTGTTATATATATTTTAAGTTTCAGGCAAATCGGTTCATAAGGGTTGAGATACTTCCCTTGTAAGAAAAATATTGAAGTTCGAAAATGCCAATTGTGATTTGTATATTACTCCAATTATTTTTAAAAAATATCAATTAAAATTCAAAAAAGATCACAAAATCCATTGAAATTTAAAAAAATACACGTAACTTTAAATTAATTGACTATGACTTAAACTTGAAAAAATAAATAAAATAACTTAAAGCTGAACAAAAAATAAAAAGAATTCCAAAAAATCAATTCAACTCCCAATTTTTTTTTTTTTTTTTGTAGTTTCAAGATCCTTTTTTGAATTTAATTTGATATTTATCAATTTTATTTGATATTTTTTTTTAATTCTAATTGAATTTTCGAAATTTTAGTGATTTTTTTTAAATTTCAATTAAACTTTTTTGAATTCGAATTTATTCTTTTTATTTCAATGGATTTATTTAGAATTTTAAGTGATTTTGTTTTGTATTCCACTTTATTTTTTTGAATTCCGATTGAGTTTTTTGAATTTCAATGGATTTTTGGGAATTTCAAGTGATCTTTTTTGAATTTCAGTTGATATTTTTGAATTTCAATTGAATTTTTTTGAATTCTAATTGATTTTATTAGGATTCAATGAATTTTTTGAAATTGTAATTTCATAACAATCAACTTTTTACAATATAATTGAGAGTTGGCATAAATAATGTATTAAGTAACATACATTTTGTCGCTTCGCCTAAAAAGGAGTCATGTGTAGTTTACAAACTTTTTTTATTGCACCTTTAAAAACCCATATTGGGCATGAGTTTGCTCGCCAAACCGTTTTTTGATATCTTGAGGGGTTCAAATGTAAGTAAAAGTAGCTGTCTTCGTCATACTATAAAAGATCCGAAAAGGAGGATAACATTTTTTGATCATAGAGTAATAGAATGTGACAAAATTGACCACTATTTAAGTAATACATTGCTTACAAGTATTTCGAATGAATTGTAAAGATTTTTTGGAAAATGCTTCCAAAGTTATGCATATTTTCATGATGTTATCTAAATCCTAAAAGTAATCAAGCCTTGTGAAAGCAACTAAATCATTTGAAGTCACAAAATTTTAGTGTTTAAAGTACATCATCTTTCAATGATTTCGATAAATGTCAAATCTCTAAAATAGTTACAAGAAAAAACGGAAAAGCACCACTTGTTTACGAATTTTTTGTCCGCTGTTTAATGAAGAGCTCTTAAATATCAAAATTTCAAGGACTTTAAATACGTCGTTTTAAACAGTGTTCGAAAAAAAAACAGTACGTTATTTAACGTTCCGTTCCAAGAACACATTCAGTAAAAAGTTTTTTAATGGTTGTGAAGGTGTTCGCAAACAGAATTCCGAACGTTATGCCTGCGAGTTGAAGAACAGAAACTTTACGATAACGTACCGAACTAGGTTAGAAACAAAATAAAGTTCTTTTAGTGTTCTGTTTGCGAACTTTTGAGAATTTTTTTTTTAAATTTAAAATGGCGATATCTCGAAAACTAAGCAAGATAGAGCAAAACGGAGCACATTTTTGGTTCTTGGGATCTCCATAGTATCGCTAGGCCTCTACACATGGGTCGACCCCATTGGGTCCTTATTTTGAATCTAAAAAAGTTAGCATTCCGGGAAATTCAAAAATGCACATATCTCGCTAAATACTGCCGACACGATGAAAGTCTAAAAGCATTTTTGTGGATCTTGTCTCGTAGTACATGACCGCTTTTAGACTTTATGTCGTGTCGGCAGTATTTAGCGAGATATTTGCATTTTTAAAATTTCCGGAATGCTAACTTTTTTAGATTCAAAATAAGGACCCAATGGGGTCCACCCATGTGTAGAGGCCTAGCGATACTATGGCGATCCCAAGAACCAAAAATGTGCTCCGTTTTGCTCTATCTTGCTTAGTTTCAAGATATCGCCATTTTAAATTTAAAAAAATGTCTCAAAAGTTCACAAACAGAACACTAAAAGTACTTTATTTTGTTTCTAACCTAGTTCGGTACGTTATCGTAAAGTTTCTGTTCTTCAACTCGCAGGCATAACGTTCGGAATTCTGTTTGCGAACACCTTCACAACCACTAAAACACTTTTTAGTGAATGTGTTCTTGGAACGGTACGTTTCGATAACGTACGGTCGCGCCATAATTCCGTACAGAACACTAACGTACCGTACGTTAGAGTTTTTTTTCGAACCCTGGTTTTAAATAACGTCGCTTTAAACCACGAACACACTTTGTTTTGTATTCGTTCCCCTCGAAAGAAATTTACAGTAAGAATGGTTTTGTAAACAAAAGCAGTTGTTCAAAAAAACACTTAAAAGAGGAGTTATGTGTTTGTTTTTTAAAAATTTTTGCACCACTAGAAACCCGTTAAAGATTTCATACTTTTTTTGTAGCATGTGGATATCGTATCGTTACAAGAATTTTTTATTGAACAAACTTTTAAAAAATATTGCGAAGGGACGAAAATAAACGTTTTCTTTGATCTCCTGAAAACTTGCCCGAAAACACATGACTCCATTTTTAGGAACAGCGGCGATATGAATATATCAAAACTTTCTTAGTCAGGAATATGAATCAATATATTTTCAACTAAAATGCGAAACAACGTAACACCACTCTTCTTTAAAAACGAGTTATTGATTGATTGTGATGCATTATATCAAAATACATGTCCCCATAAAATTTAAGTTCTCTTCGTTAAAAAATACAAGTTTTACGAGTAAAATTCAAAAATACTACTATCATCATATTTTGTAATTTAAAAATATTTTTGGCTACCCCATTAAATTATCAAAATGTGAATCGCTAGTTATGATGCACTTCATTAATAGAAAATATGTCCAAGTCTTCAGAATTATCCGATATAATATGATGGACTTATGAATAAAATTAAAAAAATATTGAACAACGTTTTTCGCTTTCACTGTAATATAGCATTCACACTTGCGACCTTAAACAAGTTGTTCAACAAAACACCAGTAACAGAATAAAAACGTAATAAACATAGAACAAAGACTTTTTTAAACATCTTACTCTTGAACACTTCAGAACAGCAAGTGTGAATGCCACATAAAACAGCAAAACGTGTTTTTACGTTGCTTAACAATTTAAGTGATACTATACATATATGTCAATATATTTGTTCATACATTTCCATATATGAGCCCATTTTTAAAAAATATGACAACATATATGCTTCCATATACACCATATAAGTTCATATATGATTCATATATGAACATTAGGGCTATACGTTTTTTACATTTTTTGCAAATATCAAAATTGGCATCCCTAGTAAAAAAGTTTTGATATATTGATATATAATTTGATACAATGATATTAAATTATATAGGACTTTTTATATGTTTAGATCTAATTTTATCTAAGATTTATTGAGGCTCCATTTTCTTATCTGAGGCTATACATAAATATATCTGACTTTATGTAACTATATAAATCTATATTAATTTATGTGACCAAAATTCGGATCTAATTTTATAATTTTTTATATTTGTGTATCTAAAATAATACATTTAGATCAAAATTTGATCCAACTTGATACAGCCAATTTTGAGATCAAATTAGATCTAAAAAGTTTTTTTTTTACTCGGGATAGCACAGTCATATAGGCAACGAAAAACTATGAAGAAAAATGTTTTCACTTTTTCGCGGATGTTAAAAAAGTACACGCACCAAACGCGATGAAGTTTTAAATTACTATTTTTGTATTTTTTTTTAAATCGCAAAATGTAACTATTTTAACTATGATTCTGCTTTAATCGAGTCCGAAACTAAAACTAAGGTAGGCGGGGAAGGTACCCGTTGGGTACTACCCCCCTCCCCAACAAAATTAAAATTACCACATATTTAGAAAATTTCACTTTCTTGTTTATTACATTTTTATGTAATTAGAGGTCCAGGATATTTATATATTTTGTAAATCAGCACGAACTTTAAATATAAAGTTTATTTCCTTCAATAAATAGACAATAGTGTTTTTTTTAATTTTTTTATTTGTTACTTGTTGTTAAATAAAAAATACATAAATTTTGTATTAATAAAACAAAAATTTTGAGAGCTTTTAGAAAATGCATTTGGTGCGTGTGTTTTTTTTTTGCAAAATGATCGGAGATTGCGATTTTGTTTAATAAAATAACATTGTTTATCACGTGGTACTATGCCAAAAATTTGGTTATAGCCCTAATGAACATACATGTAACAATATATGAGCATATATGTACATATATTCACATTTTTCACCGGGGTGTTAAAAAAAAACGCTTAACACGCTTTTTGGTGAGACACAAAATTATTTTACGAAGTATTTTTTTCACTTAAAAAATGTTTAAATTCCTCAAATAAAATATTCCTATACTCAAAAGAAAAAATCTTTTCACTTTTAGCAGATTTTTCTGCATAAATGTTTTAAAAAATAACAGGATTTTGTTAAGTAATTTTACTGATTCTGTTTGCTGAGTTTACAAAAATATTTTTTTGAACATTTCAGCTGATTATTTTTTTAATTTTACAGAAATTGTTGTTTTTATTTTTGTGGTATTTTAACGATTAAAAATTGTCAAAATTTAAAAATATCAGATTATTTTTCTAATTTTACAGAAATATTTAGTTGTTTGTTTTTTTTTTTTGATTTTTTAGGGTTTTTGTTAAAATTAGCAGATTTTTTAGCTGAAATCAATATATTTTTTTGCTGTTTTTACAGATTTTCTTCTGATTTGACTTAGATAATCCAGACACAATTTTGGCTAAAACAATTAATCGCAGGTTTTTTTGAGCAGTAAAAAGCAGACTTAGGGCGGATTACTCAATGTCCAATTAGCTGCTAACTGTCAATTTTACGGAGTCTTATGTCAAAATCGACTTAATCGACAGACTTAATCGTTATACACTTTTTTTTTAAATTAACACAAAAAACGTTATTAAATACATGCTCATACATGATTAGATGTATAAATAAATGTCATATATGGGAGCATATGTGAACATACACAAATAATGTAATATTCCATATATGAGTCATTCCACACCAACTGTTCCACTACAGAAAAACCATGGTGGTTTCAATAGGATATCATTTGCAAAGTATTCGCTCTTAGGGCACTATTAAATAACAAAAATAAAATTTAAGATTTTTCAAAAAGTGGGCCTTGGAGGCATGGTCAAAAATTGAAAATTTCATCATTTTTTGCCTAAGTATCTTTATTTGAATATTTATGCCAATAAAATGAAACACAGTGATGTCTTTAAAATAAAAGTTTTTTATAGATTTTTGTATGGGCTATCGATTAAAAAAATAAAAATTGGAAAATTTTCAGAAGAAGTTCTGAATTTTTTTAATTTAAACTTAAACTTTATTTATCAAAAAACATGCCACAATTTTATTTCTTTTTAAAATGTTTAAAAATTAGTTAAGGTGTATATCTATCTGTTCTGAAATTTTCAGAGATGCATTTTTCCTTGTTTTCGAGAAAAAAAATGTTGAACATTGCACTATGCTAATAATTTACAATAATGGGGTATATTACGTATGCGAATGAGTAATATTAACTCTATTTCTATAAAACTTGTTATTATTTTTATGCGACGTCTGAAAAAATAATAATTTGATTTTCATTGTTCATTAAAAAAAATATCTGACCTCGAACAACGGTTATACCAAGTTTTATCGAAATCGAAAAAAAAAAAATCATTAAGAATATTTAACGTGCCTCCATGTTCATTTATGGGTTAATTAAAAAAATCAAATAATTAGTTTTCTGACCTTGCACAATGGTTATACCAAGTTTTATAGAAATAAGGGCCATTTTGACCCCTTGTTCGTTTATGGGTTAATTTAAGAAAATCAAATAATTATTTTTTTAGACGTCGCATAAAAATAATAACAGGTTTTATAGAAATAGAAAAAAAAAATAAAAAAAACTATATTGAGAATTTTTAACGTGCTGGGCCATTTTGACCCTATGTTCATTTATGGGTTAATTAAAAAAAATCAAATAATTAGTTTTCTGACCTCGCAAATAATCATAACAAGTTTTATAAAAATCGAAAGAAAATATAAAAATCTATATAAAGAAATTTTAATATGCTGGGCCATTTTGACCCCATGTTCATTTATGGGTTAATTTAAAAAAAATTAAATAATTATTTTTCTGAGCTCGTACAATAATTATACCAAAGTTTTATAAAAAAATCGCAATAAACATATCATATTTAGGTGCCTTTTTCCAAAAAAAATCCAAATATCCCTAAATTTGACCTTTGACCCGAATAAAAACCGGGTTAATATTATTATATTTTCCTAAAACGTTTAGGGTTAATGTCTAACATAGTTTTTAATAATTTATGGCCCTGACTTTGTCAAATTTTAAAATATTTACCAAATTTTTTCCATATTGAATAAATTGTGGGCAAAAAAGGCATTTTCCTCGAAATCCGCTGAGTTTAAATCGATGCCCCCGCCAAACTATCCGAGGGATATCCCCCAAAAATTTTTTTTTTATATGTTAACATATATTTTATAAGATTCTGTGGTTTTTTTAGCATTTTTCCTAATTTTGTTTAAGAAAATTTTTAAAAAACCAAAATATCAGTTTTGAGAACCACGCCAAATAAAATGCATATTTTTGGCCTTACCGTGAAACGGGTGAATGACATCCTAGAAAGCCAGTATTTCATATCTGAGTATTTATGATAGAGTAGAATATAAATATGGGTTTACATTGGTTTATTTCAATAAATTATAAAAATATATATTATAAGAGGTATTTCGAAATTAAACTCCCAAATTTGATTTTTATATATATTTTGTGTTCAAAAATCACCATACCATTCTAAATTTTAATGGCATCGAGTCATTTTTATATCTTGTCCCTATACAAATTACCCTACCGGTGTTCACTTATGAGGCATTCCACACCAAATGTCCCGCTACAGAAAAACATAGCCCTATATGCACTCAAAAAAAAAAAAAAAAACAAGTAAGAAAATTATAGTCGGTCAAGACCGACCATATAATACCCTACACCAAGGTTTCCCGGAAAATGGGTCCCATGGATCGATTAGATCTATATGTTGTAAAACCTTTAATAAGTGAAGAAAACACTCACAAATCAAATTTGAGTGAAATAGGCTTCTATTTGTTGACAATAAACCGCTTTAACTGAATATCGGGCGAAATTTTCACAAGGGGCCTGAGTCCAAAACTGGTCCGATGATTATCAGGTTTGATAAGGTTATTAAAGTACGCGTTTAACATACACAAACAGAATTTTAATTAGATATTTTCCATTTTCATGAAATTTGAGAGATTTATGTGAAAATCGGGAAGGTGGTTTGTATGGGGGCTACAAGAAGAACTGGTCCGATTTCTTTGAAATTCGGAATGATGATATGTGAAGACAAAACATGTTTACCATCCAAATTTCAAAGCGATACCTTCTATAATACGGTTATTAGAGTCATTTGAGCCAAAACTAAAGGGGACCTTTGTATGAGGGCTAGGTCTAAATATGGACCGATTTTTTCCAATTTCAATAGGCTTCGTCCTTGGGCCAAGAGAGACTTAAGTTTCAAATTTCAAGTCAATTGATTAAAAATTGCGACCTGTATCGTGTTTACACCGTTTACATGGACAGACAGACGGACGGACGGACGGACAGACGGACGGACGGACGGACATCGCTAAATCGACTCAAAAAGTGATTCTGAGTCGATCGGTATACTTAAAGGTGGGTCTAGGACCAATATTTCGGGTAGTTACAAACATCAGCACAAACTCATTATACCCTGTACCACAGTGTGGTGTAGGGTATAAAAACTGGTAAAACGCCTGGTAAAATGTCTTGTAATCCCGTTTTACCAATATTTAACAATGTTCCTTGTTTTTTAACAAAAAATCCAGTACTTTGCTCAAACGAGAACTACAGTTTTATTGGTCATTTTACACACTCAAAAAAACCATTAACTTAAACTTTGGAAAAATTTTCTTCAAAATAGTTTATAAATTTTCCCACAATTTAGTTAAATTTAACTAAAATTTTGGAAATTTTCCCAACTTTTAGGAAAAAAATTTAGTTCATGGACTGTTAAATAGGCAATAATTTTCCTTAAATGAAATTCCCAAATACATGGCAGAAATTCTTACCGACAAAGAAATTTTCCCTAAATAATTGAAAAAAAAATCTTTATTTTTAAGCCATATATCTAAAAACAAAATTTAGTTCAAAAAATTCAGTTTTAGGACGTAATTTCCTACCAATTAGTTTATCATATTTATCTTCTTTAATTTGAGGAAGTTTTTTCCACAAGTTTAGTAAATTTTTCATACCTGGAAATTGTTTTGTTGATTCATGTTTTTTTTTTCATGCTTGCTTGTAGTTCACATTTTGTTTATTATTTGTAGTATATGAAAAAGAGAGTTTGGTCTTGAATAACAAGTAATAAATTTAATGTTTACATTATTTTCTACACATGTATGTGTTAGGGAATAAATAATATTTTAATCACAACAAAGGCCATAGCTTTGGCGTGTTTTCCCATAGTCTGGGAACAAACGTTAAAGACAAAGTCTTTGTTGTAATTTAACTTTAAAAACTAATGAAATTTATTACTTGACCATAAGAAACAAACGTTTTTTATATTTTAAATAAAAAATGTACATAATGAGAATTATGTGTGTATTCGCATGCTATTCTATAAATAAACCAATAAAAATATGAAATTAACTAATTTTTAGGAAAAATGTCCTCATCAGAAATGTTTTTTTAACTAAAAAATGGGAAATTTTTTTCCACTTTTTAGTTCAAATTGGTCCTAATTTTTAAGAAAAATATGGACTAAAAAGTAGGAATACATGGCAATGGAGCTAAATCATTATCAATTTTCCTTGGATTTAGTTAATTTTCCCATTTTTTAGTTAGTTTTTTTTCTGAGTGTAGTGCTCACATCTCGAATTATGGCCTTAAGGTTGCGTAATTTAGAGTAGAATTTTTAGAGTTTAAAAAAATCGAAGGTTTGCGAACATTTTCAAAAAGTCGATTTTTATTTGATCAGTGATCGATTCTAAGATATTCTAGCGATGTCCGTCTGTCTGTCCGTCTGTGGAAATGGAGATCACGGCCAAAGTATTAAATATATATGACTGAGACTTAGAAGGGAAGTCTCCCTGGTGTCACCCTCCGATCTTCATGAAATTTGGATATGTTAAGAACGAAAATTAATTTGACACGGATTTTTTTTAGAGGCCCAAACTCATTTTTAGGGGCTCGATTTGTATGGGGGAAATTGACCTTTTTCAGTTTTTTACGATTTGCGCCTATTTAAACAAAATTAATATAGGCATGTGTGGTATCAGATTAAAGGTATTAAAAATACCTATCTCGTGATGCTAACAACCGGCAAAAGAAGTTAATATTTTTCGACTTATTAACGAAAAAGTCCTAAAATTTTGGTATTTTACTCAATATGACGAAAAGTTGTGCATGTTTGGACACGTTCTTAGCACACGTACATAGATAGGGTTTTCAAAGGCCTTTCATTTGGTATGTAACATGACCAGGTTTCTTTGCATAATATAGGAGATAAACGAAAAAAATTTAAAAATGGCCTTGTCTTCCCTCCTCCTTTTTACCCCCTAAATATGAATTTGGGCCGCTAAAAAAAATACGTGTCCCTTTATTTTTTCTGATCTACAAAATAAAACCAATTCCCTTGTTAGCTAATTTACTTGTTGTTGTCCGAAGTAGTTTGGTATTGCATTTGAGCGAAATCGGTTCAAAAGTTATGAACTAAAATTTAAGAACACCTCGAAATTTTTTGTATATTCTACATAACCTTAAATACAAAATGCTTTAAATTACCTGCTGGTTTGCATATGTGAACAGAATTGGACACAAATGGAATTTTTACAAGTAGAAACCAATTTTTTTACAAAAAAAATTTTCGCGTAATTTTTTTTTTTCAACAAAAATTTTTCCGTGTAATTTTTTTTATTTTTTTTTTCAAAAAAATTTTTTTTTTTTAAATAATCTTTTATTAAATTGTGAAGGGCATCAATACATTCGGCAAAGCCGAATTTTACTTTTTAATTTGTTTTTACTCAAAAGTTGCTGATTTGATAAGGGCTCGAAAATGCTCAACCAAATTTTTCACCAGAACGAACATGATTTTCTGCTAAATAGGTTTGTTGTAATTTCATTGTTTAAATTATTCTTAAAAGTTGTTTTCCATTTTTGTGAAAGAAAAGCAAAGTTGTAAAAAATTCGTCAAAACGCATGGAAATCAAAACAAAAAATCGTCAGTTGTAAAATTTTATGAAATCGTCACTTCTGGCAGCACTGATTGCCAGACTAGTGGCACTTTCAAATCAAACATTTCTTGTTATACCGGTTATGCCAAAAACAACAGTGCGGTCATGGGATTTTTTTTTTATTAAAATTACAAATTTAGCACGTTGCATTACTCATTTTTAGATTGGTTGTAAACTTTAAGGGGGGTTCAAACTTTAGAACTCTTAAAAAAGCCATATTTGAACAGCTGAAAAAAAAACAAGTGAAAAGTGTTAAATTTAGCGGTGTCGAATCTCTTGTACCCTCCAACATGTTAAAAAAAAAAATAATATTTCAGGGATGTTTTTTTCAGAGGGGCGGACCAAAATAAATTACATTTTCTACACCATTTACAGATGTAATTCGTAAAAGATCAATTGTAATTCAAAGATTCTACTTGTAATTCGAAGATTCTACTTTTAATTGGAAGTTTCTTTTTGTAATTCGAAGATTCTACTTGTAATTCAAAGATTCTATTTAAAATTCGAAGATTCCATTTGTAATTCAAAGATTCCATTTGTAATTCGAAAATGATCAATGTAAATTTAGTTGATATTTTTCGAATTACAATTGGATTCTTCGTAATATAATTGGAATCTTCGAATTACAAATAGAATCTTTGAATTACAAGTATAATATTCGAATAACAAATGGAATCTTCGAATTACAAATGGAATCTTCGAATTACAAGTAGAATCTTTGAATTACAATTGATCTTTTACGAATTAAATGGTGTAGTAGAGCTGCAAAACTATCGATGGTACTATCGATAGTATCTATAGTTTTATTTTAAAAGGAATATCGATAGTTTTTACCCGATAGCGATGCTATTTATCGCCGAAAAAATATTAGCTTCAAAAAGATTGTCACTTGCTGAAAACTTAATCAAAAAGTGAACCATTTTAAAAATCTTTATATCATTTTGGAATAATTCTACTTTTTGAAGTATTAATGCAATAATAGTAATCTCGTATTAATCTTATTGTGAAATTTAAGGTCCGAACAGAACAATCACGGCATGGTGGAAGATCGCCGTAGTGAGTTAAAATAGACTGGAATGGCAGTGAACGCCAAAAACTGTCATTTGTGTGTTCAGAAATACCAAGTTGTAATGAAAAAAACTGTAATTTTACGCAAAATCTTACAATTCCTTAAAATATCCAATACTATCGATAGTTTAAAAACAAACTATCGAAAATATCGAATGGGACAACTATCGATAGTTTTGCAGCTCTATGGTGTAGGCCTCTGAATGCAACTGCAGGACTTTGAACTTCTTGTGACATAAAATTGTTTCATTTGCTTAGCAAAATTATAAACACCCTGTGAAAGTTTGCATTTTTTAAGGTTAGTTTAGTTTTTAACCCATTTTGAACCAATATTCAATTTTATTTTTTTTTTTGGAAAAAGGTACTTTTTTATGGTAAAAGCACCCGCTGATCTAAAAATCTTGTTAACAAAATTTTCAATGTTACGCCTTGCGCGACGTAATTTGATTCAGGTTCGATTACCTAATTTTTTGAAAGCATAAACTCTATGAGTATTAAATGGGAGCATAACCTGATAAGGAATGTAGAGTTAACATAAGTACTTATGTTTATTCATAATGGGGAAATTGGCCTCGAACTAGAATAAAATCTATTTCATTTACTAAAAAATATATGAGACTATAAAATCAAAGAATGCAAAAATTCCTAAAAAAACGAATTTTTTTGGCTGTAAAAAAAAAAAATAAAAAATTTTAAAATTTTCTACGTCGGGGACTAGAATTTTTCAGCCTTACCATAAAAAAATAAAATATATTTAAAATCAGCTTTTCAATTTATTTCCATTTAAATTGTTTTTGTTTTTAAAATTGACTTTCAAAAAATGTATTGAAAATTTGAAATTTAAAATAAAACTTTTGTTAAAATAGACTTTTTGTTTTCTTGTGGTAAGGGCCTTAAATTCTCTACAAACTGAAAAAAAAACCGAAGCAGAATCCAACCGTTTCGCTGTATCGTGGCAACCGATTTCGAACGCTGGTTATGAGAAATAAAACGTTTAAAATTTAGCTGTTAAATAAAAATTAACGATTTTTAAAGTGTGAACCCCCTTAAAACAATTTGATGAATAACCTTTTGTGAAGTAAGTAGGTGCTAGCCCTATTAGTTATAAAAAAGCTGATTGTTCTTTTAAAATACATCTAAGTCACGGTGCCCTGGATAGGATTTAAATAAAATTTTGGTGTTACTCCAATTTTTAAGTGGATTATGTTTTTGGACGATAAAAGAAAGAGAATGAGCCAAAAAAAGAAAAAAAAGTGCTAGGCGTTTTTTTTTTTTGGCGGGCAAAAAAAGGAATGTAAAAACAAAAAAGAATCTATTTTTTTAAATGCATTAAAATTTGTTTATAAGGATGTAAATTCATCACATATTTACTTACACTCAAAAAAATAAAACTGTAAAGTTAGCAAAAAATTTAGTTAAATTTAACTAAAAAAACACCTGATTTTGAACCTACTAAATTTCTAGTTAATTTAACAAAAACAAGTAAGAAAATTATAGTCGGTCAAGACCGACCATATAATACCCTACACCAAGGTTTCCCGGAAAATGGGTCCCATGGATCGATTAGATCTATATGTTGTAAAACCTTTAATAAGTGAAGAAAACACTCACAAATCAAATTTGAGTGAAATAGGCTTCTATTTGTTGACAATAAACCGCTTTAACTGAATATCGGGAGAAATTTTCACAAGGGGCCTGAGTCCAAAACTGGTCCGATGATTATCAGGTTTGATAAGGTTATTTAAGTACGCGTTTAACATACACAAACAAAATTTTAATTAAATATTTTCTATTTTCATGAAATTTGAGACATTTATGTGAAAATCGGGAAGGTGGTTTGTATGGGGGCTACAAGAAGAACTGGTCCGATTTCTTTGAAATTCGGAATGATGATATGTGAAGACAAAACATGTTTACCATCCAAATTTCAAAGCGATACCTTCTACAATACGGTTATTAGAGTCATTTGAGCCAAAACTAAAGAGGACCTTTGTATGGGGGCTAGGTCTAAATATGGACCGATTTTTTCCAATTTCAATAGGCTTCGTCCTTGGGCCAAGAGAGACTTAAGTTTCAAATTTCAAGTCAATTGATTAAAAATTGCGACCTGTATCGTGTTTACACCGTTTACATGGACAGACAGACAGACGGACGGACGGACGGACGGACGGACGGACGGACGGACATCGCTAAATCGACTCAAAAAGTGATTCTGAGTCGATCGGTATACTTAAAGGTGGGTCTAGGACCAATATTTCGGGTAGTTACAAACATCAGCACAAACTCATTATACCCTGTACCACAGTGTGGTGTAGGGTATAAATATTTAGTTAACTTTTCGTAGAATGAATGTAGCAAAAAAAACGTAATTTTAACTAAAAATTCAGCTGAAAATTTCGTAACATTTTTTATTAGTTGAGTTCAGCTAAACTTTTTGTAAAAAATTTTAAGTTTTGTAAATATTGGTTTTAAACACTAACACTTCACTTATTTTTTTTTTTTTTTTCACAGCATTAAGTTCAGCTTAAGTAGGACTTATGAGATTTGCATAGGAGGCTACACAAGAAATGTTTAAAATTTTTCACTTGACAAAAATGTTACAAAAAATCAGCAAATTAATTAGTAAAAATTCGTAAACTCAGTTTTAAAGTCAACAAAAAAAATTAATTCAAAATTTGTACAAAATTAGTATTTTCGTAAATTGAACTTAACTAGAAAAAGTAGTTAAAACGCTGATTTTAACTAAAAATTTGCTAAAAAGCCAGTAAACTCGAGTTAACAAAAAAAATTTGGTTAACTTTACAGTTTTATTTTTTTGAGTGTATCAGTGAGATTTAAATATATGTGTAACATGTTTTTCCCGATATGAGAATTAAAAGAATAATTTCACTATTAATTGAAACTAATTGTAAGTGAAATTTGTTCTTAAACATTATTTAAAAATGTAGGTTCATAAAAGTTCTTAGTGCATAACTCAAAAGAGAAGAAAAACTCAAAGTTGCCCCACTTTAGACATTAGTAAGTCATATTATTTTAAAAATATTTATAATTTTTTGTTAAAAATGTTTTTTTCAAAACTAAGAAAAATTAAAAAAGGATAGCAAAAATCATTTCAAAATGAGTTTGCAGTGCCTAAGGAAGAGTAAAATAATGTAAATAGTTTGAAAAGAGATGCCGAAAGTGGTTGGGGTAATTTGTTTCTTGTCAATGGATGGACTAAATATCCTTTAAGAATATTGTTTATTTCCCCAAAACTCCTTCAAAAAATTTTGTTTGTATTGTTGGGATAACTTCCCCCCTTCAAAATCTAGAAATAGGATCAGTCTTAAATGTGAAGTGACTCCTTGAGTTAAAATTTTCATTAAATTAAAAATGATATTTTATTTAGTCTCAATAAACCTTGAAATTATTCTTTTAAGTCTCATATCTGAAAAAAAAATGTCACATATATATTTTAATCTCACTGATAAGTGAATATATGATGAATTTACATCTGTATAAAAAATTTGTAATACATTTGAAAGAATAAATTATTTTTTCGTTTTTTGTAATTCTTTTTTTTTGCCCGCCAAAAAAAAGGGCCTAGTACTTTTTTTTCTTTTTTGGCTCATTCTCTTTCTTTTATCGTCTAAAAACATAATCCGCTTAAAAATTGGAGTAACACCAAAATTTTATTTAAATCCTCTCCAGGGCACCGTGAAGTATTCATTTTTTATACCCTACACTCTACAGTCGTTTATTATCGATTTTTTTTGGATATAATTCGGCCATGTCCAGTTTTTCGGGAATAGGTTGGTTACCTAACGTCCGACCTATAAATTTGTGATATTTTAAAACCGTAACGAATAAAATACCTTTTTTTGTTAAAAAAAAGACGATATAAGCTTTAATGTGATATCAAGGTTCCACTGCTTTTCAGAATCTTTAGAGACTCATTTATAGAAATTGGTCACCAAACTGTATAATCCGAGTATTGGTAGGAACAGAACAAGCCCGGCACGACTTTTTCCATACGATTTGACAGTTAAAAACCGTGACCGGCACGGCAAAAAATTAAAACTTATTTTATTTTATCTCCGGGTTCTCTCAATCTCCCTCCCTCTCACACTCCAGGGTTGCCGCATTTTCACAACAATTTTTAATTTTTTCATTCACAATGGTGTAACAAACGTACAGTAGTGCCAACTTAATCACATTGACTTTGTGATAAGCGATTTTTTCCGTAAAATTACTCTAATTTTATTAAAAGTTGGCACCACTGAACAAACAAATGACATTTTTTGCCGTCGCCGTCCCCCGTCATTGTTTTGGGCCTATATTCTCCGGCAACGGCAACCGTCCCCCGTGCCGTGCTTGTTCTGTTTCTACCTTATAGTGTTTTACTACCTCTTGGTAGTATAACACTGTGGAACAAATTCAGGTTACCAAAAGTTAGGTCCATTCTGAGAGTGAGGTGTAAAAATAGAGGCTAAATTAGAAGACCGGTATAGTGGCGTTTGTTTATGTTTGTTAAAATTTTTTAATTGACCTTCTCACTTTGCAGTCAAATGACGATTTTCAGCATATTGTTTATATGGTTTTTTGGCTATAACTCGTCGACCAATTGATATTTTTTCAATCTGTAACAGCCAAATTATTGCTAGAGACCTGTCCAACAATTAAAATTTTTTTAGAAAATTGATTTAGAAAATTTTTCTGGTGCTTATGAAGCAAAATGTTGGAAAAATTATAAAATCGGGATTTGACTGCAAAGTTCGAAGGTCGATTAAAAAAAAAATTCGAACTAACATAAACAAACGCCGCGATACGGGTCTTCTAATTTGGCCTCTATTTTCACCCCTCACTCTCAGAATCGACCTAACTTTTGCTAACCTGAATTTGTTCCACAGTGTAATCGAACCTATATAGTTCTTGTGTTTTTCCATTTGTTGTACAGTATTATTACTTAAATTTTAAAGAAAATAAAATATTTGAAATTAATTTAAGTCAATGAATAAAATAAACAAACGAGGTACATAAATATATTCCATTCATACATGGGACTAATTCGTTAAACGTACTTATGAATTGACGATTTTATTGGCATTACCCAGGCAGAAAAAAACAAACTGGCTGTAAGTGGCTACGGACGTTTTACGTCAGCACACATAGACTCTGAGGTCCAATGTGATACCACGGGACTGTAATAGGTGATCCCACTAGTCCGTGCTTTGAAACCAATTTCAGCTTCTTATGAAACTCTAAAGCAATAGTTCCCAACCTTTTTGCGCCATGCCCCACTTTTAAGTCAAAAAAATTACCATGTCCCCCCTACACTCAGCAAAAATTTGTATATTTTACAAATTCGTTTTACAATTCAAAATTACTAGTGGTTTAGCAAACTTTTTGTTAAAATCAGCGTTAAAACACAGTTTCTAGTAAAAGTTTTGAACAAAGAACTAAATTTTTGTAGTTAATTAACCTAAAATATATGTTTTTTTAGTTAATTTAAATTAAAATAATCTTTAAAATATGATCGTTATCCCCCTGGAGCATTCAAATTGCCCCCGGTGGGGCGAGAATCAAAGGTTGGGAACCACTGCTCTAAAGGGTTCGTTAGTCAACTGGTTAAGTAATCAAGTAACAGTACTCGCTAGATTTTTCTTACGTGACAATCAAAATGCATTATATTACCATGTTACTTCGTTCAGTAATGTTTACATGTATTGCCATATGATAAAAACGAACAGCTGATTTGTTACTGCTACTTTTGTTGCGTTGCTAGTTGAGTAACGATCCCTTTAAGATATTAAATTTTGACATGCCTACGGCAAAAGTCATTTGACGGCACATTTAACCACTCAAAAGTCATTTGACAGCACATTTAACCGCTCTGCATGCTTTCCTATAATACGGTGTCCGGTAATTACAGCAATTACCGTCGAAATCTCTCCTCTTGGAAGCGATATCAGGTTCACTTATACGTTTATGATTAAGAGAAGGCCCATTATAGAAATTTTTTATATGACAATGCTAATTAAAAATTCCCAAGTATGATCCCATTTTTCTCGTTCCATATAAAAAATGTGAGTACAATTAGTCCAAGTACAACTGAAAAGTCATTATGCTTTATTATTCTACCCCAGGTGCTTTATTGTACAAATCACCAAAGATAACAAACAAAAAAAAAAAAAAAAAGAGATTGAAAAATGTCTGAATAGCACAGCAAAAAAAAAACCAGATTATTGTGAACAGAAGAGATTAGGAAATGAAAAAGACAGTTCTTTTTGTTCACAATATACAATTGAAATAACAAAATCTAATGGAATCCTGCGAATATACACTAGAGTGGAGCTTATTTTGAATTTTCGCTGCTCCTGAAGCATGGATTCGTTAAACGACCTAAAAAAAGTAACGGATGAAATTTGAAGCCAAATCGGTTAAATCTATGACCGCGCTAAAAACGATTTATGTTTCGCGTTTTGGGCAAAAACTCAATAAATTTTACACAATACCACAGCCAAAATCTGAATGGGATGAGACCAAAAGCAAATGAAAGTTGACATATTACATAACAAAACCCTCGAGGCTTTTTTTTAATTCAGCGCTAGATTTTTTTACACGCATTCGAAGTTGGTGAACTTTTATTATACAGTTAAACTCGGTTATAACGAACTCGGTAATAACGAATTCTCGGTTATAACGAACTAATTGTAAAGTCCCGACGTTTTAGCATCAATTTCACACAAAATACTTGTTTTATAACGAACTCGGTTATAACGAACCCTCATTTAAAACGAACTGCTTATTATGGTCCCACGAACACAATTTCATGTATATTTACCTTTTTATAACGAACTCCCGTAAATATTTTGTAATGTGTGGCAATCATGTTTATCAAACTAACAAAAGGTTGGAATTTTTTGGTTTATATTACAATTATGATAAAATTTATTTATATTTTTAATGATTTCTTCTCAATAAGTAGTTTATTTACGAAAAAAAAAAATCAAATTAAAAAAATTGTGATCTATTTTTTTTTAATAGAACTACACTCAAAATAATTCTGCAGTATAAATATTAGTAAGTGATTTGGTACCAAAATCTACTAATAAGTTACTAATTACCAGTAGTACAGTAGTTTTTTAGTATCTTCAAAGTACTAAAATTAGTAATTTTTACTGGTTTTGAATAATATTAGTAAAAAATTTTAGTATTGATTACCAACGCCTGCACTAGATCATTTTGGACTAAAAAATTAGTTCATTAGTAAAATTTTTAGTATTGAATACCCACGTTTTTTTTTGGGTGTAGGTTGATAAAAAATATACCGCGCCTTTAGCGAACTTCGCTTATAACGAACTATTTTTACTGGTCCCTCGGAGTTCGTTATAACCGGGTTCGACTGTAATTATAAAAATCAGGGCTGTCAGATATGGCGATTTCTCGCCAAACGTGGCGATTTTGAAATGTGTTTGGCGACGAGTTTTTCGATTTGGCGACGTGGCGATTTACAAAATGATTGGCGATTTCTTTGGTGATTTTGTAAAATTAGTTTCTGAATATTTTCAAAAGATGTGTTGAACCATCTATATGTCAAATTATAAAATTTTATTTACTTTTGCTGCGCTTAGATAGTAAAAACTTTTTTTAACATTTTCGACAGACTTTCTACAAGTCTGCTCGTCTAAGCGGATCTTTATGAATTAAAACCAAAAAAAAAAACATTTGGGAAATTTGTCCAGTGTCTAGGAGAGCCAAAAACTATAATACGCGAATAACAAAAAAATTAATTACTTTTTTTCTACAATTTCACACTTTTGTAAACTGTTATTGAGTAAAAATAGCGATAAGAATATTAGGAAATATTCAAAATATTCCGATTATCATGGGTCGATGGCGATTTTTGCATTAGTGTAGAAAACAAGACAGATTTTAGAAATAATTAGCAAAATTTTTATATGGAGTAATTTATAAATTACCGACTGAAGTAAAAAATTACTAAAACTAAAAAACTTGACTTTTGGCGATTTTTATGTATTTTTCTAGGTATTTGGCGATTTTTGAGTATTATTATTTTCTAGCCATTGTTAAAAAGACAAAATATATTTTTTTTTAATTAAAAAAAAAAATTATTTTTTTTTTAACAAAAACTGAAACAATTTGAATTTTGGCGATTTCTGGCAATATTTGACATCCGCTTTGGTAATGAGCGTAAAAAAAATCTGACAACCCTGATAATAATAGCTTAAAAACAGAATAAGGCGTATGATTAATTTTGTAATTGCCTTTAGGTTAGGTAGGTTAGGTTGGATGGGCGCTCGCCATTTGGCGAGTTCACTCGGAGGCCATAAGGCCCATTGTGATTCCCCTAATCATATTCCCCCTCTCTCTCCCTAATATAAAATTCTATCTTTTAAACCACCCCGTTTCCCTGAGGTATTCCGCTAGAGACGTCAATGAGACACCGCTTAGGCAGTCTAGGTCATCGAAAAATCTTTGCCCTAAATGCTTAAGGCGGCTCCTCATCAGACCCGGACATTCGCATAGCAAGTGCTTCACTGACTCCTCTTCCTCCACTTCCCCACAGCTCCTACAATAGTCCCTATCAGAAATTCCCATACGCACGGCCATTTGGCCAATCATACAGTGTCCTGTAAGTACTCCAACTAATAGGCTAACTGTCCGTTTGCTAAAAGTAAGAAGACATTTTGTCCTCTTAGGATTCGGCAATGGCCACAGGGTTCTAGATATCCTGCACGTAGTCAGTGATGTCCACCTATCCTTCATACTATTCTCAGATATCCTATCAATTTCGTTCATCAATTCTACTATAGGAACCGAGATGTCAGGTTCTACACGTTCCCCCACCGATTCAGAGCCCTTCCTCGCACACTCATCAGCCAATTCGTTCCCAGCGACCCCACTGTGGCCTGGGACCCAAATTAGCCTGACTGTGTGCTGACCGATTCGACGAAGCGATTGTATACAATTCAAAACTATTCCCGATTTTACAGTATTTGACTCTAAGGCCTTCAGAGCTGCGAGACTATCCACGAAAATGTTAATGACGCAAGGACGAAGATCCCTTGCCATAATTAACTGCGCAGCTTTGTCAATTGCAAGCACCTCAGCCTGGAACACACTACACTTTCGAGGCATTCAGAGTAGACTCCCGAACCCGTACCCATCTCCATTTTCGATCCGTCCGTAAAGATTGAGATCGCATTCTCTGTAATAACAGAGTTTTCTGCCCAGTCTTCTCTAGTCGGTATTTGGACTTCGAAGGTTCTGTCAAAGTTCGTCTGTGGTGAGATATAGTCGGTTCTCTGTTCCAGTTCCGTTCCGCCCACCGTTCTTAATATAGTCGAGTGTCCCCAAGAGCGTTGCTTAAGCATTTGCGACTCTCTTAACCTGAGAGCCGATTTTGCTGCTGTGCTCTTGACGTAAATATCCACGGGCTGAATGTTTAGTATCACTTCCAAACCCGCCTGGGGTGCTGATCTAATAGCACCAGTGATACCCACACACGCCAGTCGCTGTACCTTCTGTAGATTGCAGAGATATGATTTCTTATCCACTGCTTTCCACCACACAAGGGCACCATAGGTAAGTATTGGTCTAATTATCGCACCATACATCCAGTGTATGATATACGGTTTTAAACCCCACCTCCTCCCGAAAGTTCTTCTGCAGGTGTAAAAAGCGCATAACGACTTTTTCATCCTTTCCTCTGTGTTTCTTTTCCAAGAAAGCTTTGAGTCCAGGATCACACCCAGGTATTTCGCCTCATTGGATAGCTCCAGGGTGATTCCATCTAATTTGGGAAGGACAAACCTGTCTATCTTAGTCCTCTTCGTGAACAAGACGAGTTCGGTTTTGGCGGGATTGACTCCCAGACCGTTGTCCCTTGCCCACTTTGAGAGTATCTTAAGCGCTGATTCCATTAGTTCACTAATCGTTGGTAAAAACTTACCTCTTATTAGGATCACAACATCATCAGCGTAAGCAACCGCCTTGATACCCATTTCGTTAAGTGACTCGAGGATTTCATTTATTACAAGATTCCACAGAAGAGGAGAGATGACTCCTCCTTGTGGAGTGCCCCTTGTAACTATTTTCCTCGCCTCACCATCACCTATCTTCGAGTTAATTGCCCTGCTTTTCAGCATGTTGCCCGTCCATGAGGTAATCTGTGTGTCCGTGCCCGTATTCTGTAGGGCATTAAGAATAGATGATATTTTGACATTGTTGAACGCACCTTCCACGTCCAAAAATGATGCCAAAACATACTCTTTTCTGTGAAGAGTGTCCTCAATCAGCCCGACAACGTCGCTTAAAGCCGTTTCAACAGACCTACCTTTAAGATAGGCGTGTTGAGCCACGCTGAAATTGTCTGATGTGAGGGTACTTTTCACATAGACATCTACCAGTCTTTCCAGTGTTTTCAATAAAAACGATGACAGACTGATAGGTCTGTAGTCCTTTGCGGTACTGTGGTTTATCTTTCCCGCTTTGGGGATAAAGACCACCCTTACCTCCCTCCATTCGGAGGGTATATACCCCGATGCCAAGCTACCCATAAAAATACGTAGTAGCCATGGCATGATTATCCCGAGGGACTCCTGCAAGAGTGCCGGAAAAATACCATCAGGCCCTGCCGATTTGTAGGGCTTGAAGGAGTGGACCGCCCACGTTATCTTGCGTTCGTCCACCACTGTCTTGATGAAATCATTTACCGGAATTGTAGTCGGTGAAAGTGTACCCGAAGGAATATTTCTTTTCACCTCGTCACTGCAACCCGGAAAATGGGTGTCCATCAGAAGTTCAATGGTTTCCTGACTGCTTTCTGCAAAGGATCCGTCTGGCTTATAAAGAAATCCCGGTACACTGGGAGCTTTGGAGAGAACCTTACGGAGTCTCGCCGCTTCCGTAGTTCCCTCCAATTCCCCACAGAAAATGGACCAGGATTCTCTTTTCGCCTTCCTGGTTTCCCTTTTGAAAGCATTAAAACTGAGACGATAGTTCTCCCAGTCTTCCGCCGTGTCATCTTTCCTTGCCTTGTTGAAGAGTCTCCTACTTTCCGTCCTTAGAAGCTTGAGTTCCGGTGTCCACCAAGGTTGATGGATCTTTTTCGGAGGCAAGCGCTCTGGACATGATTTAAGATACGCTTCCCTAAGGGTGTTCGTCACTAAACTAACCGAGTTTTCCACATCTAATATGCTGACCGGTTTATCCATTTCAGGGGCCGGTAGTGCTTTAACAAGATTACGGAACTTAGCCCAGTTTGTTCTCTTGGGGTTCCTATACGGGATCCTATTCTCGATTGAGAGGTCAATGCTAAAGAGTATACAGTAATGGTCCGAGAAAGAGCATTCATTCGATACTCTCCAGTCTGAAATTCTAACTGAGTCCGCATTTGTGACCAAGGTTATATCGATAACCTGTTCCCTAATTCTGTTATAGAAAGTCGGCCTATTGCCTTTATTGCATATAACTAAATTAGTGGATAAAAGGTAATCAAAAATGGACTCACCTCGCCTGTTGATGTCAGTGCTACCCCATAATGTATGGTGAGCATTGGCATCCCCACCTACCACAATATCCAGGCCCTTGATCATGCCAACTTCGATAAGGGTTCGTAGATGTTGTCCTGGGGGTTCTTCCTCCTCATATGGCAGGTACATGGACGCAAGGATTAATGTTGGCAACCCCTTGCGTTCGAGCGCAGCCACCGTTAGATCGCCATGACTGTAATGAGACAGAAGAAATAAATTAATACTTTTCCTATACAAAATGCAGCTTCGCAACCTACCTTCACCAGGTGGAGAGATGAGCATGAATTTTTGCGACTTCAGTCCCCGAACCCTGTTTGCAAGCAACCAGGGTTCTTGGATCAAAGCCACGTCAATTCCGTCCCTCTCCATGAAGCGCAGCAATTCATCCGTAGCTGCTTCGCAGTGATGCAGATTAATCTGTACCACCTTGATGCAGCCGGGATTCATTTTTGCGCTTCTTCTTTGGGAAGAATCATCTTCAGATGATTCAACCCGAATTTTACTTCGCCTTTGGAGAGGCGCAGAAGGCGCAAGGACTCCGAGCTGATTTTTAGCCAGAGATCCTTACCGTCTCCCTTGTCCCTCCCACGTCCCCTGATGATTCTCCAATCATCAGAACCAAGCCCCTTATTTTGGCGTTTAAGCAGCGTAAGTATGGATTCATCCTCTATAACTGGAGGAGGAATCCACACCTTCACTGTGGCCTGATAAGGAACCTGGTCAACAGGGACGACCTCTACCTTCATCCCAGGCCAAAGGTCATCAAGACCGTGGATGCAGGTTTTGAGAAAGTTTAGCGCTTTATCATTGCTGCAGCCCACGATCTTGATGCCCTTATTCCATTTGGCGTGGTCAAATTCAGTGAATGAATCATCATCACTGTCCTTGAGCGCGTCAACTAGTGACCTTAGGATCCGTTCCTCTATAAGCAGCCACCTGTCCGTAGCCATCCTGCCTTCTGGATGACTTCGGTCGATAATGGCTACTTGTAGCTCAGGTGCTGATGTCAAGCTAGTTGATTGTTTCAACCTCTTTCCCTCAGACACCTGCGTTTCACCGGATCTTTGCCGCTTTCCACCAGATTTGGAGGCGTCAACCTTGCAGCCTGCAGTACCACCTTTATTCGAGGTGTGTACGGCTTGCCCCTTCGGTTTACCGTCTCCATTTCTGGCTTTGGCGGTTAGACCCCCGCAAATCTTGGTACCGCCCACAGCCGCCCCACGTGATGTGGAGGGGCGTGTGTCCAGTGCGTTTGATTTGGCGGACGTGATCAGTCCGGATCCGCTAGGAACTACGGAATCCGGTTTTCGCACATCGGAGTTGTCATGGCGCCCAGATTGATCAGAGATCGCCATGGCTTGGCACCGATCTTGTGCTTGAACGTTTGGCCTGTCTTCCATGTCTGGTGTATTCATTCTCTCATACACTTTGACATGGAATTCATGCTTCCGCCTTAGACGCTTATCCCTTGTACTTAGGGTAGCTGGATCGCGTAGAGCCAGCTTCCTCAAGTACCTGAGAGAGCGCCTGTAGCCTGCCAAACGTTTTGTGTCATCTTTCACCAGGCGGGCTTCCGTGGCGATGGCTTCACCTGCATCACCCTTGACCCCTTTTTCGGGCTTAGAAATAACACTTGCTTCCTGAACCGGTCTGGGGGATAGCAGCAAGATATCCTCCTCGTCGGTATCATATAAAGCAAGGTCATCCAAGCCCGACAGTTGGTCATTGGTGTCACAATCTGAAGTCACATCCATGTTCGCCTGCCTGGTGATCGATGACGGTTTTGGTTTTTCTACCCCAGTAGCATGTCCGCTGTCCAGGCCTGAGGTAGCCACCTGGACAGTAGTTGGGGCTGACGAGTGTGGGACCTGCAAATATTGCGCCCCGGCCACAGAATCCTCGTGAGAGGGTTCTATGGGTGGATTTACGGACTCAGTCCGCGTACCACTTGCAGATATTAATTCAATAGGTGCACTCATCATAGGGGGGGGGGGGGGGGGGTTGGTAACCTTTGGTTATGCCATTCGCGATTTTCTGCCTTTGACGTTAAAAGAGAATTTCTTTTAACGACCCAGACTGAAACTCAACTAATGTACACGTAAGCTCCCGCATCGCGTCAAGATTGTTACCAGTGGCGGAAGAACGATAATACGCAATATATATAACAATCATACGCAACGGTGAACAGTGTATTATTTTTAATAATTTGACTATTCAGTAAGTAGGTACGGGACCGATTGCAGTGAAATTGTTACCGGTTATAGCTTAGGTTATTTTGAGTTTAAGTCTGGACGCTGGACCCCACATGTCCAATAAGGGCAACACCAGGGGCCCCTAATGTGGGACATGTTAAGTACACAAAATCCTTAAATGCTTTAAAATCATCAACTTTAAATGCGTTTAAAAAATAATCTAGCGATGAGAGGATTTTTTATATAAAATGTCAACTTTCAGTTGCGTTTGGTTTCATTCCATTCCGATTCGGAAAGTTCGATTTTGTATCACTGTGTTTAAAAAAAATCTCCACTCATTCCCATACACAAGTTTCAGAACAATCGCTAGGTGCTCTCTGAAAGAACTTTCTTGTAAGTAATACAGTACAAAAAGGTATAACATATTTAAGTTTACTGTTGTTTGAGAAAATTTAAAAAAAAAAAATAATTTTATAGATTTTAGAAACGTGCCAAATTTAAAAATAATTTTTGTAAACAAATTTAAACAAAACAAATGTTAAACAAAAAAATATTTTTTCAACATACTCAAACAAATTGTATTTTTTTTTAATTAAGGGATTTTTGACGAAAACAAAAAAACTTTGGCCGATTTTAGCACGGACTTTGAGTAAACCGATTTATATCAAAATTTTACCAGTTACCAGCGAAGATCCAAAATTCTCAAAATAAGTACCACTCTAATTTACACTCATAAAATTAGTGCAGTTACAATATACTATCGTCCAAATTCATAAAAAAATAAATGCGTCCAATAACAGGTTTATTAATCGAATTTCCATACCGTGCATTTAATCAGGCGCGGATCCAGCTCTTGGGTTTGGCTCTTGGGTTTTTTTGGAAATTTTTTTTGTTCAAAAAAAAATTTTTTGCAGGGAGTTTCAGGTTGAATTTTAATCATTGGTTGAGGGTTTTTAGTGTCAACTTTTGTTTATTATGATTTTTTCTATAGAAACATTTTCAAATTTTAAAAATTTATTCCTATAATAAAAAAACTTAAATGTTTGATATTTTTAAAAATGTCTCTTCAAGAAATTTTCGGGTTCTAAAGCATTTTTCTGATAACAATAGATACAGTCGGGTTTGAGATATGTTTTCTGATTTGGAAATTTTTCCGAGTCATTTTCTTAAAGAGAAAGTTTATTGGCCTTATTTTGTAAAACGCAACGCGGCGCGTTCTCAAAATTTCAATGCAATTTGTTGTTGCAACAAAAACAAATTACACAGAAATTTTGACAACGCGGCGCGTTGCGTTTTACAAAATTAGGGGGTATGATTCTGAAACGTTATCCCAATAGAAAAATTCTGAGTTTCTGAGGCATTTTGATATAAAAAAGCTTTTAAAATGTATACAAAAATATTTTGAGTATGTTTATTCTAGCTCGAGGTCATTATTTCCATCACTTATTAAAACTGTGATATTCTCATAGAATAATTTTCAAAAAATAATGAAGAAATAATGACCTCGAGCTAGAATAATCTTACTAAAAATATAGGTTAGGTTAGGTTAGGTTGTAAGTGGCTGCTGACGTTTTACGTCAACACACGTAGACTCTGAGGTCCATTGTGATACCACGGGATCGTAATAGGTTTCCCTACTAGTCCCTGTCGTTAAACCAGTTTGAGCTTCTTATGAAACTCCTTAGATGTTGTATTTTGACATCCGACAAATCAGAAAGATCGTACAGCTCCCTAGATCCCAGTGAAGCAAGTCGCTGACCAGAAAGTGCCGGGCAATGGCAAATAAAGTGTTCGATAGTTTCCAACTCCTCTTCGTCCATGCAACTTCGGCAAAAGTCATTCGACGGCACATTTAACCGCTCTGCGTGCTTCCCTATAAGACAGTGTCCGGTAATTATAGAAACCACCGTCGAAATCTCTCCTCTTGGAAGCGATATCAGCTCACTTGTGCGCCCCTGATTAAGAGAAGGCCAAATCAGTCGTGTTGTCTCACATGTCCATCCATTTGCCCATCTTTGATTAGTCTCCGTCGCAGAACAAAGCCGTAGGTTTTGCTTGCAAGTTTCTAGAGGCATACCAACACATTCCAATTCTGTTGGAACCTGTAAGGTAGTTCCTAGTCTTGCAAGCTCATCGGCTTTGCAATTCCCTGGAATGTCTCTGTGCCCTGGGACCCATATGAGTCGTATGTTAAACTGCTTGGCCATCTCATTTAAAGACGTGCGGCAGTTAAGGGCAGATCTTGTTTTCAGAAACATTGAATCCAGGGACTTGACCGCGGCTTGACTGTCAGTATAGATGTTGACTGCGGTTGTAGACAAGACATTGCAGCTCAACCAGTCAGCCACTTCCTTTATTGCCAGCATCTCTGCCTGGTAAACACTGCAATGATCTGGCAATCTACGAGCCAGGCTCAATCCAAGCTCTTCCGAATAGACCCCAAAGCCCACTTGTTCGTGCAGCCTCGATCCATCTGTGTAAAAATTTATGGTAGCTCCACTACCCGGAGTATCCCCCATCCAAGACTCCCTGGATGGTATCATAGTGGTAAAGTGGCGCTCAAAGAGGCTCAAAGAGGGAGCACAGTCCACATTTTGTGGTATTGTTATCCCCTTCAAGATCGCGCCATGGCCACAATCACCGCTCCTCCATTGCAGCGTGCTATTAAGTCGAATTGCCGACGCAGCCGCATACTGCCTACCCAATATGTCCAAGGGTATCAGGTGAAGGAGGATTTCTAATGCAGCCGTAGGTGTAGTTCGAAGAGCACCAGTGATGCACATTGACGCCATTCTCTGTACCTTCGTGATAAAGACAAAGTTCGCTTTTGTTTCCAAAGCAGGCCACCAGACAATGATTCCATACAGCAAAATTGGACGCACCACTGCTGTATAGATCCAATGAACGACTTGAGGGCTAAAACCCCATCGTTTTCCAATGGCCCTTTTACAGGAATACAAAGCAATCGTTGCTTTTCTCACCCGTTCCTCAATATTACGCCTGAAATTCAGCTTCCTATCTAGAAATACTCCAAGATACTTGGCTCCATCTGAGAAGGTGATTTCAGTACCGTCCAGAGAAATAGGATCAAAAGCAGGAATCTTATTTTTCCTTGTAAACAAAACAAGCTCTGTTTTACTGGGATTAACTCCTAGACCACAGTCTCTTGCCCATTTAGACAGATCTTTCAGAGAACCCTGAAGAATGTCCCGCAATGTTGGCAGATGCTTCCCCTTTACCGCTATCGCGACATCGTCAGCATATGCGATAACATGACAACCACGTGCTTCTAGAGATAGTAGCATTGAATTCAGTGCCAGGTTCCAAAGAAGCGGCGAAAGAACACCTCCTTGTGGTGTGCCCCTATTGACAAATCGAGATATGACGGACGCTCCCAATTCAGACGTTATACGTCTATTGGCAAGTAGGTTTTCCACCATTAAAACGATTTCACGCTTTACTCCCAGACCAGACAATGCCAATATTATCGATTCTGGAATGACATTATTAAAAGCCCCCTCAATATCAAGAAAGGCCACCATAGTGTACTCCTTTACCGAAAGCGATCTCTCGATGGTACCAACGAGCTCATGAAGAGCTGTTTCCGTTGATCGTCCCTTGCTGTATGCATGTTGCTTTGTCGAAAGCAACCTCGGGTCAATCACTCTACGCAAATATGAGTCTATCATTCGTTCCATTGTCTTTAACAAAAAAGAAGACAGACTAATTGGTCTGAAATCCTTCGGAGCTGTGTGGGAACTTTTCCCAGCCTTCGGGATAAATACGACTCTGGTATCCCTCCATTTTAAAGGAATATACGACCAGTTGATGCATGCTGTGTATAGATTATACAGCAACGGGGCTATATAGTCCAACACTTGCTGCAACTCAGCCGGGATTATACCATCAGGTCCCGGGGATTTATAGGGCCTGAAGCTTTTTATCGCCCAGATTAATGTTGGCATATTTATTATTTCCGAAGCAATTTCAGATGCTTGGGCGTCAGAACGTTCCAAAGCTTGAAACGGCGTCATGGAATTGCCCGGAAAATGCGTGTTTAAAAGGAGATCCAGCGACTCTCCACTGGAGGAAGACCACACCCCATTAGGATCTTTCAGGTATCCTAGGGTGCAAGGAGAAGAAGCCAGAACCTTGCGCAGCCTGGATGCCTCAGAAACGTCTTCTATGTTTCCACAGAAGTTTTTCCAAGAATCACATTTTGCATTTCTGATCATCTTTTTATAACTCTTAAGTTGCAGCCTGTATGCAGACCAGTCCTCGTCCGCTCTTGAAAATTTAGCCTTATTAAAGAGCTTTCTGCAGGAATCTCTGCTCGTCTGCAACTCATTTGACCACCAAGGTGGCTTTTTTTTCCCTCTAGGCTTTGCAGAAGGGCAAGACGCATCCAGGCACCTATTACAAACATTTGTTATATGGTCAACCAGACAGTCAATTTCCGCTAAACTATGCGGTTCAGATAGGGGTACTTCATCCAAAAGCAAAGAAAAAGTATCCCTATATTTCACCCAGTTTGTTCTTCTCAGATTTCTAGAGACTGTCTCAACCGGGGCACGCTCCCTGAGTAAAAACTCAATGTAGAGATGATCTGAGAAAGAATGCTCTTCCAAAACTCTCCAGTCATCAATTCTGTCAGACAATGTATCTGATACAAGTGTTACGTCAAGAACCTCTTGCCGCGTACTTGTAACGAAAGTTGGTTCACTACCCTTGTTACAAATATACAGGTTAGTGCTTAACAAAAACTCCAAAAGTGATTCGCCTCTATCATTTGTGTCTGTACTACCCCATATCGAATGATGTGCATTAGCATCACAGCACACTAGTAACTGGTGTCCCCTAGATTCAGACTCCCGAATCAGACCGCCAACCTTCTCCGGGGGTATTGGCCCCGGATTAGGAAAATACGCAGAGGCGAGCCAAATAGATTTCCCATGAAGCTCTAAGCTAGCCGCTGTAACATCCATATCACTAAAAGTTGATAAAAAGAATATATTTAAGCCATTTTTCGCCAAGATGCAGGCTCTTGGTGAGCCCTCACCTTTGGCAACCATCAACTTAAACCCAGGGGTCTTCAATCCGCAAACCCTGCCACCCCGCACCCAGGGCTCTTGGATAAAAACCAAGTCAACTGCTCCTGTCGTCAGGCGCAGCAATAGTGCAGCTGAGGCTGCCTTACAGTGATGGAGGTTTATTTGTAGGAACCGCAACATCTTGCTTTTTTTCCACCATCCTTTCCACCACCGTGTTATTGGCTTCATCCTCCGTGTTATCATAGAGGTCGCATTCGTCCCCAGATTCGGTTTCGAATAAGCCAGATATGTGTCCCATCTGTTCTGAATCAGAGGCAACAGAACTCTCCGAATTCCTCACTGCATGGGCCTCGTCCTGAATGTCACCCATAGTGGCATCAGCTTTATCCTCCATGCCATCACAGAGGTCGCATTCGTTACCAGATTCGGTTTCGAAAATGCCAGATGCATCTCCCATCAGCCTAGAATCGGTCAGCTGAATATCAACCTTTTCCAGATTCTCCTCCCCAGCCGACTCTGCCACTGGCTTGTCTGCTTCCAAAATAGGCTTCTGGTCGCCCTTGTAGACATTGACTCTTATATGAAAAAAGCCAAATCTAATAATGCCGTCAGTCCTGGCTAAAAGCGGAAGCGATTCCTCATTAACCAAGACCACTGCTTGACGACGAGCGCCCTCCATCTCACCCAATCTGGCAATTTGCCAATTCTGAGTTGGAAGGTCAGGATTGCAGACTTTTATCATCTTTAGAATCACCGCAGTGTCACTTGTAGCCATTGGGATCCATGCATGAGCTCTGGGTTGCGAGGGGATATCATGTTTTTCCACAACGTCCAGTCTGGCTCCAGGCCATAACTCTCCCACTTGGCTAATGGCAACCTTAAACACGGCTGCGGATCTTTCGTTTCCAAAAGCAACGAGTTTTACTCGCCCCTGATACCAACCTGCGTTGACAGTAGTAGGGAGAAAATCAGGCATACTCTCAAGAAGCCTATAGTAGATTTCATTTAGTTTAGTTTCAACTAAACTCCACTTGTCCCTTGGAATACTACAATCCCCATTTTGCCTGTTTATCACAGCCCTAACGAAGTTACCTTTCACCACTTCACTAAAAGACTGAGTCCAGACGTTGCCGGTCACCTTAGATCTTTTAGGTAAAGGTTTCTCGTCGGGCGAGCGCAACCTTTTACCAGACTTCGATGACGAGGCCGAAACAGCGCTCTGTTTGTCAGATGCGCGCATTGCCGAAAGTTTGTCCTGTTCTTCAATGACTCCTTTCGCCCATGATAGCGACGCCCTCTCACGTTCGGAGAGCTTCGTTCCATCGAGTTGGCTTAGTCTGTTAATTATTTTCAAACAAAGCCTTCTCTGGTTGTGCCTGACCTTTGATGGCTTAAGTTTCTTTTTCTTTTTACCACCAATATTAGGCTGAGCACCCCTACCAGAATCAAGGCCGGACTTCAAGGTCGCAACCCTAAGACCAGTGCTAGGACCAGCACCAGTCGGTGAGGCAGAGCCTCGAACTAAATCGGTATCATTTGTGTCCATATTTTCATTTTCCTTGATGTGGTAATGAAAATATCACAAAAATACCTATTACGAACAAACCTATTACGAACAATTTTAGTAATTCAATTTATAGCACGGAGTTAAAATAAAACACGTCCACACTCGTCAACAGTTGAACGAATAACCTAAAAATATAATATTTTAAAAATGTAACGATTTTTATTTTTGAATAAAAATTAATCAGAATTAATACAAAGATTTTTAAATTCTGATGCACCTTCATTAGGGTGGGTCGATGAAATGCATATTTGCGAATCTCGTGTACTAATAGCAAAAACTCGACGCGAATTTTCGAGCTGATAACGGGAAAAATCATGAAAAAATTTTAGGAGGGTACTTTTAGGCCTCTACAAGCGGTTTTAGTTCGCGGTTTTTGGAAAAAGAATATTTTTTTGGATTTTTTAAAAATATTTTAAAAATTAAGTAAAATAATGCTTATTACAAAACAATATCCAAACAAAATTTATCTCGCCAATTTTAGCCCGTGGATGCGTTTTTATACCCAGAAAAGTTCGATTTATATATAGAAAAAAAAAATATTTTTTATTTCATAATAGCACTCAAATGGTGCATAAGGCCAATTTAAGAACATGAATGATAAAAATTAAAAAATTGCGGGTATTTATAGCAATCCACAAGTGCAAAAAATTCGCAAATTCAAAAAAAAATAAAAATGGGTATCAAAATTTTGGTAAAATAAAGCGTTTTAAGATAATGAAAAAAACAAAACAAATTGGCGGCTATTTATAACAATTCGCAAGCGCAAAAAATTCGCAAGTACCAAAAAAAAAATAAAAAATGGAAAAATGGGTATCAAATTGTTGGTAAAATAAAGCGTTTTCAGAAAAAAAATAAAAAATATATATTAGAGGATCAATTTGGTCCATGGATGCATTTTGAAAATCTGGTGTTTTTTTTTGTTTGATATTAAATTTTTGTTTGTTTTTTCTAACACAATTTTTACACGAGTTAATTAATATTTAAAACATTTATTTTTATTTACATTGTTAACATATATTTCTAAGGCTCTGGAGTTTTTATATATTTTTTTTCCATTCCGTTTCCATAAAATAAATAAACTTTTCAGATTTTAAAATGCATCCATGGACCAACTACAATCGTAAATAAACATTTAAATATCAAACAAAAAAAAAAAAAAACCATCAGATTTTCAAAATGCATCCATGGACCAAATTGATCCTCTAATATATATTTTTTATTTTTTTTCTGAAAACGCTTTATTTTACCAAAAATTTGATACCCATTTTTCCATTTTTTATTTTTTTTTTGGTACTTGCGAATTTTTTGCGCTTGCGAATTGTTATAAATAGCCGCCAATTTGTTTTGTTTTTTTCATTATCTTAAAACGCTTTATTTTACCAAAATTTTGATACCCATTTTTAATTTTTTTTGAATTTGCGAATTTTTTGCACTTGTGGATTGCTATAAATACCCGCAATTTTTTAATTTTTATCATTCATGTTCTTAAATTGGCCTTATGCACCATTTGAGTGCTATTATGAAATAAAAAATATTTTTTTTTTCTATATATAAATCGAACTTTTCTGGGTATAAAAACGCATCCACGGGCAAAAATTGGCGAGATAAATTTTGTTTGGATATTGTTTTGTAATGAGCATTATTTTACTTAATTTTTAAAATATTTTTAAAAAATAAAAAAAAATATTTTTTTTCCAAAAACCGCGAACTAAAACCGCTTGTAGAGGCCTAAAAGTACCCTCCTAAAATTTTTTCATGATTTTTCCCGTTATCAGCTCGAAAATGCGCGTCGAGTTTTTGCTATTAGTACACGAGATTCGCAAATATGCATTTCATCGACCCACCCTAACCTTCATATAGAAAATTCTCAGATACTTATGCAATTCTCACACCAAAAAAGTTCCATATTTAGAAAAAATTTTCATAAAGAAAAAGTCTCAGATTTAGTGAGTTTTTTCCCATTTAAAACTTCTTAGGTTCTGAAATATTTTTTTCTATTCTATTTTTCTACAAAAAAGGTTTAAGATACCGAAACGATATTTCTACACATACATTTTTAGGGTTTGAAAAAATATTCCATAGAAATTACCTGAGATTAGAAAAATTTAAGACTTTAATGCTTTTTAAAGTTTTTGGAGGCAATTTTCTAGATTCTGAGACATTTTTCTAATAAAAAAGTTTTGCTTTCTGAGAAACTTTTCCCAGAAAAAAGTCTAAGGTAGTCAAGCATTTTCTGAGAAATATTTTCATAAGAAAGTCTAAGAAATTTTTTCCCAAAAAAATGTTTTAGTTTCTGAGTCATTTTCCCATAGAAAAAGTCTCAGAGTCTGAGTCTCCGAAATTTTTCCTACAAAAAAGGCTACAAAAAAGGCTCTGAGGCATTTTTCAAATAAAAAAAATCGGAATCTAAGACCTTTTTTAGATTCTGTGATATTTTTTTCTAAAATTCTAAGGCATATTTATAGAAAAATACTTGAATTCTTAGTTATTTTTCCTATCGAAAAAGTCATAGATTTTAGAATATTTTTTTAATATTAAAACTCAAAAATTCAGAGATATTTTTCCTATCGAAAAAATTTGAAATTTTTTTCTAGTATTCTAGGACTTTTTTCCTATAGAAAACGTGTCAGCTTTTCCTATTAAAAAGTGTTAGATTCAGAGATATCTTTCTAATAAAACTAATCTCAGATTCTGATAAATTTTTCCTACACAGAAAAAAAATTTGTCAATTCAATTAATTTCATTGTTAATACAATTAAACATTTAATTGAAACCGAGCCTACATTGGATATTGTCAATACAACAATGACTTTTGTAACTTTTTTAAAAAAATAAATCTAAAAATAGAAATAAATAAACTAAAAAAAAAAATATAAAAAATAAATCATCCACCGGCACCTGGCATCGAACCCGCAACCTTAATGATACGCGTCTAGCACACTACCACCGTGCTATCCTCATATATATTTATGCTTGACTAAACAGCATATTTAAAAAAAGAATGATAAAAAAATCTAAAATAAGAAAAAAAAATATATCTAAAAAAAATCATCCACCAGCACCTGGCATCGAACGCGCAACGTTCGTGCTACAAGTCTAGCACACTACCACCGTGCTATTTCTAATATATATTTATAGTTGACTAAATGTGTACATAAAGTGTCTGTAGAATCAGTGTGTACTCTTTGCTGTTTTTACAATAATAAATAAATGTGGCATTATATTTAAAAATAAATAATAATGTGGCTTCACACATGTTTAAAAAATTTAAAATAGAATAACAAACAAAATATCACAAATTAAAAAAAAAAATGTGTTCAGCCAACTGGCAGCGAACCCGCAACCTTCATGATTCGAGTCTGGCACACTACCACCGTGCTATCGTCACATATATGTTTGCTTGATTAAATGAATTTATAAAGTGTCTGTGTTATTAATAAAATAAAAATAAATGTTTGTCACATTAACAATATACATTGTTGATACAATTAAAAACGTTGTTGAACTGTATTTAAGGGTACTTTTCACTATCACACATTTCCATTATACAAGCGTAATTTCACCATGTTAGCGAAATATTTTTTTAAAAAATTTGGCCAGAAATTGTTCACTTATTAGATACGACTAGGTTTCAATCAAAAAAGAATCCAAAAATCTTTAGGAAGTTGGTAAATTTTGATGTGTATAATGGAAAAGTGTGATAGTGGAAAGTACCCTTTAGTTGTTAACAATTTGATTGGTTACTTTGATTTTACGATATTTTTTTCTGTGTAAGGAAAATAATCTCAATACTTATGGCGTTTTCTTTTCTGGAAAAAAATGTTGCACTTTCTGCACTTTTTTTTCTTTAATGACTCTTTGTGCACAGTTATGTACAGTAAATATAGACGTATTTGGTACCAAAAGAAAGGTATTTATAAGGACTATAAAATTCTATATCAAGCATTTGAAAACAATACTCAGTTTTTGAGCTGATCCGATAAATGTAAAAATTTATGGGTTTTTTAAATTTTTTTCAATAAAATAAGCTTGTTTCGACATTTTATAATGAACAGTTAGATAGAACTCGAAAATACCTTTCCTTTGGTATCAAATATGTCTATACTTACTGTTTATTACTGTCCACAAAGAGTCATTAAAGAAAAAAAAGTGCAGAAAGTGCAACATTTTTTTCCAGAAAAGAAAACGCCATTAGATTCCGAGATATTTTTCCTATAAAAGTCCCAGACTCTGTATAATTTTTCCTTTACAAAAAGTCAAAGATTCTATTGCATTTTTTGTATAAAAAATTTTAAAATTTTCCCTGAAGAAAATTTTCTTATTTTTCCTACAGAAAAATTTTATTTTAATTTTACTTATTTTTCTGTAAAAAAATTTAAGATTTAAAAACATTTTTTCTACAGAAAACTTTTGAGATTCTTTAAAATTTTAGAAAAAATCTTACTCATGATTGCATTTCCTTTCTTCTTTTTACCCACAAGAATTGTCAAATTTTCAATATAGAAAATCAGAAATCAGATTTTTCCTATAGAAAAACTGTTAGATTTTCATATAAAAATTGTCAAAGTTTTAAGATTTTAAAATTCCGAAATTTTTCTTTTTGAAAAATTGAAAAAAAATCGTCTTATAAGGAAAAGTTTTATCACATAGAACAATTTCAACATTCAGAAACAGTTTAGGATTCGCAGATATTTTTCATAGAAGAATTTTTATAGAAAAAATTTCTCCTATAGAAAAATTTCCAGATTTTTCATATAGAAAAATTCTCAGTTTTTTTCTTAAAAAAAAATCAAAAATTTTTTTCATATCTAGAAAAAATTTAAGATTCTTTAACATTTTTCATAGAAAATTTTTTAAGATCCTTGGACATTTCTCATAGAATTTTTTTTCAGATTATTTCGTTTTCACTTTCCTTTCTTTTCTTTCCTTTCCTTTCCTTTCCTTTCCTTTCCTTTTTTTTTCTTTTTTTCCTTTTTTTTCAATCGAATTTGGTTTGGGGGGAAATTTCCTTCCCCCCCATGGATCCGCACCTGATTTAATAATTGTTGTTTTCTTGTGTCTTTAGTTGTTGTTGGTTAACTAATAACTAAAAATGCATTGACATATGTTTGTTGTTGTAGTTCTTGTTGTGTTTATATTAATATGAGTAATAAAACTGTATGTATGTACTCGTACATGTGGTTTCTTTTATTTGGTTCCGTTTCATAGAGACTTAAAATTACGCATTCATATATCTATGTTGGCAAAATAAATATGCAAATGAAAACATTTAGCCTTACCACAGAAAATTAAAATACATTTAAAAACAGCTTTTAATTCTAGTTTCCATACAAGTTGTCTTTGTTTTTAAAATGTATGAAAAATTTTAAATTTAAAATAAACTTTTGTTAAAATAGACTTTTTCTTTATTACGGGCCATTATTTTTTATTTCTACCTTGGTTAATATTGTGGAGGGTATTTATAGATTCGGCCAAGCCGAATTTAATTTTCCTACTTGTTTTTAACTTATTTAGAGCGGATTGCTCAATGAAAAGTTAGCTGCTAACTGCCGATTTAACGGAGCCTTATGTCAAAATTTGTATGAAAAAGTTCAATTTAACGGAGAGTTATTTTACAACGGAGCATTGAGTAATCCAGTCTTAATCATCCAAATTGTTTGAGTGTTTGCATACATCCACCTTGTACACACAGTTTATAAAAGTTCAAGTGCTTTTCATTTTGTTTTTTATTTCCACACAAAATGCTGATGGTTTTTTAAATAAAAAAAAACAAAAAACATTTATTAAGTATCTGTATACTTTATTTTATTGTTAAATTAAATTCTGTATAACTGTATAAATTAACTGATGATTTGTTATTTCAATCGAAGGGATTTATTAAAGTTATATTGTCTTTAACAGAATTTTTCTATAGAAAAAATGGTTTAAAATCTAAAACCTTTTCTATGGACAAATGTCCCAACAAAACTTTGGTAATGGGTAGTGATTATATAACACATTACCAGGTAATGTATATACCTTATTTGTAGCATTATTTTAGGATGTCTTACCAAACATTTGTACCACAACGTATTATTTTCAAGTGAAAAATAATGCATTACTAATAATTTGCTACGTAATGCATGATTATTGGAAAAAATGTATTTCATATTTATTATTTCTAAACATTAAATCATGGATGACTTATATTTGGTTACATTATGTATTACTTGAAAGTTTGAAATAATGCATTATTTATAATTGGATGCATAATGCATTACAATAATATAAAAAATAATTATTTTATAAAAAAATGCATAAGTTTAAACTAGAGATGGGCTCACGACAGGAAATTTCTAACAACACACACTCACGAGCATATTTTATCTACTTACACTCACTTACATTCACGAGAGTAAATTTAATACAAAATTACTTTATCACTACTCGTAACACCTTATATATTATTTTCTGGTATGCTATATTATTTCATTTCTCGTAACCTATAAAATATCATATATTTTACACCTTACTCGTATTCTTCGTTATAAATTTATGACTTATTTTATACCTTACTGGTATTCTTTGTGATAATGTGGATGTATTACTTTGAGTTTCATCGCCTGTTAAAATCATCAATGCTGAAATGTATAAAACAAGAGATCCTATACCTTATTTTATACCTTATTTGGTAATCTAAGTTTTGCTGGGGTGTCAAAATTTCAGAATATTCCTTCATAAAAAATGTTTTAAAAAACTCAGAGATTAACAATGATAACAAAGGCCAACACTCAATTTGCTTCTTTAAATTTATCAACTGATTTTAGTTAATTTGGGTGCGCTGAATTCAAATCTGTAATCAGTTTGTCTCTATCAGCTCTAGTTTTCATGATATAGCTTTTTTATACCCTCCAATTATGACATCCAATCAGGGTTGCTAGAATTGTTGGATACAAAATCGTCAAAAATGTACGATTTTTACAAAAAAAAATCGTCAAAATCGTCATCCCATTTACAAAAATCGTCAAAAAATCGTCAAAATAAAAAAGGTATATTTATCCTTTATTAAAGAGTAATTCTAAGACATTCAAGCGATGTCCGCGCGTCTGTTGAAGATATGATACAGTCCAATTCCAAAAAAGCAGTTTGGCACAAATATATCTTATGGCCATTGGATGATTGAGTTCGAAAATTGGCAAAATCAGACCAGGAAGAACAAAGTTCCCCCTTGTAAAACTGAACCTACCTCTGATTTTTTTTACATTTTTTGTTATATTTTTAACCATATGAAATATTTTTATGAAAGAAAACGTAATGTAGTTGGGCCAAGTTAATTGGAAAATGTATTTTTTTGTCCACCCCTTTTTGTGGACACTTCTAAAAAAAATAATGATAAAATTGCAAATTAAATCAAAGAAAAGGTCCTCCGCCAAAAAACTCCCTATAATTTTTTTACATTTTTGAGGGAACAAAAGAATGTAACACTATCACTTGTTTCTTTTGTCCCTTTTTGTACAAAAATATTGGTGGATAAATTTTTTAACAACAATAAGCAAAAAAATATTCATTGAATACTAAAGTTCTATTAAAAAAATTTTAAAAAGCGGACAAAATTGTCAGGTTTTTGTTATTTTGAAAAATCGTAATTTTTGGGCAAAAATCGTCAAATCGTCATTTTGCTATTTTGGGGAGTAAAAATCGTCAAAATGCAGAGAAATCGTCAAATCTGGCAACAGTGCATCCAATTATGACAGCCTGGCCGTCTATCAGTTTTTTCAAACATTTTTTTTTCATCAAAATTTCTTATTTACAGTTATGGTAGTTATCAAAAAAACATTTTTTTCGGAAAAAAATTTTTTACCCAAAATTTTTTTTTAATTCAAATACTTTTTTTTGTTTGAAAAGTATATTTTAACTTCCAGTCAACTTATAGGTATCTAACCGGTTCGCTTAAGATGTACTTTTTTGATGAATTCGGTTAATTTAACTGTAAATAAGAAATTTTGATGAAAAAAAAAATTTCGAAAAAACTGATAGACAGTCTGGCCGACTGTCATAATTGGAGGTCATAAGTGGAGGGTATTAAAAAGCTATATCATGAAAACTAGAGCTGATGACTTTTTTGATGAATTCGGTTAATTTAACTGTAAATAAGAAATTTTGATGAAAAAAAAAATTTCGAAAAAACTGATAGACAGTCTGGCCGACTGTCATAATTGGAGGTCATAAGTGGAGGGTATTGAAAAGCTATATCATGAAAACTAGAGCTGATAGAGACAAACTGATTACAGATTTGAATTCAGCGCACCAAAATTAACTAGAAGCAGTTGATAAATTCAAAGAAGCAAAAATCTTTTTTAATTTTGTCGGGCTGTGTAATAAATAAAGCTTACAATTTTTTAGCATCCGACATCTTTACTAATGATGAGACTTTTGTGTGGAAAAATCTTTCGGAATTATAGTATCTTTCACAATGAAAAATCTGCCAGAATGTGAGTGTGATACTTTTTCTAAGAATAACAGTTTTCAGAATTAATGAGTTTTTCAAAAAATATTTTTTTTTTAAATATTTTTTTTCAGAATCTAATACCCAGATTCTAAAAGATTTTTTTTTTTAGAAAAAGTCTCATATTGTGAGACATTTTTCTTATAGAAAAAGTCTTAGATTATGATACATTTTTCTTACAGAAAAAGTCTCAGATTCTGAGACATTTTTCTTATAGAAAAAGTCTCAGATTCTGAGACATTTTTCTTATAGAAAAAGTCTCAGATTCTGAGACATTTTTCTTATAGAAAAAGTCTCAGATTCTGAGACATTTTTCTTATAGAAAAAGTCTCAGATTCTGAGACATTTTTCTTATAGAAAAAGTCTCAGATTCTGAGACATTTTTCTTAAAGAAAAAGTCTCAGATTCTGAGACATTTTTCTTATAGAAAAAGTCTCAGATTCTGAGACATTTTTCTTAAAGAAAAAGTCTCAGATTCTGAGACATTTTTCTTAAAGAAAAAGTCTCAGATTCTGAGACATTTTTCTTAAAGAAAAAGTCTCAGATTCTGAGACATTTTTCTTAAAGAAAAAGTCTCAGATTCTGAGACATTTTTCTTAAAGAAAAAGTCTCAGATTCTGAGACATTTTTCTTAAAGAAAAAGTCTCAGATTCTGAGTCTCAAATTCTGAGACATTTTTCTTAAAGAAAAAGTCTCAGATCCTGAGACATTTTTCTTAAAGAAAAAGTCTCAGATTCTGAGACATTTTTCTTAAGGAAAAAGTCTCAGATCCTGAGACATTTTGCTTAAAGAAAAAGTCTCAGATTCTGAGACATTTTTCTTAAAGAAAAAGTCTCAGATTCTGAGACATTTTTCTTAAAGAAAAAGTCTCAGATTCTGAGACATTTTTCTTAAAGAAAAAGTCTCAGATTCTGAGACATTTTTCTTAAAGAAAAAGTCTCAGATTCTGAGACATTTTTCTTAAAGAAAAAGTCTCAGATTCTGAGACATTTTTCTTAAAGAAAAAGTCTCAGATTCTGAGACATTTTTCTTAAAGAAAAAGTCTCAGATTCTGAGACATTTTTCTTAAAGAAAAAGTCTCAGATTCTGAGACATTTTTCTTAAAGAAAAAGTCTCAGATTCTGAGACATTTTTCTTAAAGAAAAAGTCTCAGATTCTGAGACATTTTTCTTAAAGAAAAAGTCTCAGATTCTGAGACATTTTTCTTAAAGAAAAAGTCTCAGATTCTGAGACATTTTTCTTAAAGAAAAAGTCTCAGATTCTGAGACATTTTTCTTAAAGAAAAAGTCTCAGATTCTGAGACATTTTTCTTAAAGAAAAAGTCTCAGATTCTGAGACATTTTTCTTAAAGAAAAAGTCTGAGATTCTGAGACACTTTTCTTAAAGAAAAAGTCTCAGATTCTGAGACATTTTTCTTAAAGAAAAAGTCTCAGATTCTGAGACATTTTTCTTAAAGAAAAAGTCTCAGATTCTGAGACATTTTTCTTAAAGAAAAAGTCTCAGATTCTGAGACATTTTTCTTAAAGAAAAAGTCTCAGATTCTGAGACATTTTTCTTAAAGAAAAAGTCTCAGATTCTGAGACATTTTTCTTAAAGAAAAAGTCTCAGATTCTGAGACATTTTTCTTAAAGAAAAAGTCTCAGATTCTGAGACATTTTTCTTAAAGAAAAAGTCTCAGATTCTGAGACATTTTTCTTAAAGAAAAAGTCTCAGATTCTGAGACACTTTTCTTAAAGAAAAAGTCTCAGATTCTGAGACATTTTTCTTAAAGAAAAAGTCTCAGATTCTGAGACATTTTTCTTAAAGAAAAAGTCTCAGATTCTGAGAAATTTTTCTTATAGAAAAAGTCTCAGATTCTGAGACAGATTCTCTCAGATTCTGAGACATTTTTCTTATAGAAAAAGTCTCAGATTCTGAGACATTTTTCTTATAGAAAAAGTGTAAGATTCTGAGACATTTTTCTTTCTCTGAGACATTTTTCTTTGAGCCATTTTTCTCAGAATCTGAGACTTTTTTTATAAAAAAAATGTCTCAGAATCTGAGACTTCTTTTCTATAAGAAAAATGTCTCAGAATCTGAAACTTTTTCTATAAGAAAAATGTCTCAGAATCTGAGATTTTTGCTATAGTAAAAATGTCTCAGAATCTGAGACTTTTTCTAAAAGAAAAATGTCTCATATAGTTTCATAATTTTAAAAATGTTTAACAGTTTTCCAAATTTAAATAAATTAATTTATTTTTGTGCTTACCTTGCGACCCATTACTACCGATCCAATTAACGACGGAAATCAGGGCTTTGGTGTAGGTATTTATGATTAAATGTTCATTTTGTATCATCAGCAAATTTATAATGAATTTTTAATGAATTATCATCATTTATCGATTAGATAGTAATACATGATTGTATTAATATTGACACATCATTAAAAAATGATGATGAATATCGTCTTCTGAAGCATCCATTTTATACCATAGGGTGACACTTAAGTGAACTAATAATATTTTTTAAAGGCGTGATTAGACGAGAGAGAATTCCCCTAAATTTAAAGTAAAAAACAACTCTGTAGTAACTTTTAAAATTGGAATGTCAAATAAAATTTTATTATATATATTTTATTTACTTTAATTCGGTTTCCAATCTACAAATTATTGACTAAATGTGCGAAAACAAATAATAATATTATGAAAATGGTAAGCAAAAACAAGTATTAAAGAAATGAGATTTGACACAAAGTCAAAAGTACATTACCACAGAGTTGTGTTTTACTTTAAATCTAGGGGTTTTCTCTCCCGTCTAAACGCGCCTTAACAAATAATGTTGATAAAAATTTATATAAAACAAAGTCAGACTGTTTTACTTGGCTGCAAAATGTAGCTGTTGTCAAACCATGAACAACGATATGAATAATGTTAGGATGGGACTTACAATGGCGATGCGGTGAACGGGGGGCGTGGCACGGGGGTGACTTTCTCAACTTTTTTTGACGACCCACCCTAATACCTACCGATTGTCCTGAAACTTTCATATGGGAATGAAGTGATTTATTTATTATGGATTACGAGACAATCATTTTTGGCATTCAAGTTTTTTTTTTGCAGAATTAAGCATTTCAAATAGGTAAGTTTCATCCTTTTAATATTAGCTACTTAATTATCAAAAGTACACAGAAAATAAAGTCGTTAAATTTAAATCAACAAACATCAATTGTAAATCAACCAAACATGATATCAACCAAACATTTGGTAAAAACGGCCGCCTGTTAGTCCATAATACAAAATTTCGATTTTGTTTTCAACAAACTCAGTCAAGTAATTTTATTTCGAAATTATTTTATCATGTCAATAAATACTATTTGTTTTTTTTTAAATTTCTTTGTTGAAAAAAAATTTTATTTGTCAGATCAACAAATTGTGTTTGTTGAATTTTTTTGTTGAAAAAAAAATCAAGATTGTTTACTTTTGTCATATAAACAAATAGTGTTTGTGTTTGCTAAATTTCCTTGTTGAAAAAAACAAAATTCTTTTTTCAACAACCAAAATTTACAAACGTTTGTTGATATTACAAATTTCCGTATAGGAGCACTTTCAGTGAAAAAATTAATTGTATTCACAAATATTGGGGTCAATATAACATTTCGTTTTTTCTGTGTACTCATTGACAAATAGGCTCAGTCTGGTCAACCTTAGATTTTTTTTTCGCTATCTTGAGTATAAATTTTAAAGAAATCAGATTTGTTCACTTTGAGGACTTTCCTTGAAGGATAACAAGAAAACCCAATGAAATTAAATTCTGACTCGAGTTCAGGAGGTCACAATACATAAAGATTAATAGGTATAATTTCTGTTTAGTTTTTGTGGATCTGTGTATTTCAATCGTCATTTGCCTGTCCAAAAATATGCACAGGCAAATGACGAATTGGGACAAAAACTCTCTAAAATGCCCATTTAAGTACTTACCTTTAAAAAAATTTACTAGAATACAAAGTTAATATTCAAAAAGGATTTTAAAAACACACACAAAATTATAAAAAATATTGAACTTAAAAAAAAAAAAATAGCACTGCCAAATGACGATTGTAGTTGTGAAAGTTCATTACGAAAGACAAAACGCGATAGATATCTGATAATTAAATTTTTGTGGAAAAGCCGGACATATGTTTATGCAGTAGATGTAATGCACTTTTAAATCTGAATTGTTGCAAATTTATTATGTTTTGGAAATTTAAATTTTAACGAATTGAAGAATTTTTTTAGAAGCTGGGAATTTATAGAAAAAAGTTGAGAATTTTTTTTGTTGGAAAAATCTTATAATTTTGACAATTTTTATATGAAAAACCTAACAGTTTTTCTGTAGGGAAAATCTGAGAGTTTTTTATAGGAAAAAACAGAGAATTTTCAATATTGAAAATTTGACAGTTCTTCTAGAATTTTCAAGAATCTCAAAAGTTTTCTTTAGAAAAATTGTTTTTAAATCTTAAATTTTTTTTATAAAAAAAAGTAAAATTAAAATAAAATTTGTCTATAGGAAAAATAAGAAAATTTTCTTCAGAGAAAATTTGGGAATTTTTTATACAAAAAATTAAATAGAATCTTAGACTTTTCTATAGGAAAAATTATACAGAATCTGGGACTTTTATAGGAAAAATGTCTCGGAATCTAATTATTTAGAAAGATGTTGAAAAGCTGAGACCTTTTCTATAGGAAAAAAGTCCTAGAATCTTAAAAAAAATTTCTATTTTTTCGATAGAAAAATATCTCAGAATTTTTGAGTTTTAATATTAAAAAAAAAAATAGTCTAAAATCTATGACTTTTTTGATACGAAAAAAAAAATTGCGTTAGACTCTGAGAATTTTAGAAAAAATATCACAGAATCTAAAAAAATGGTCTTAGATTCCGAAATTTTTTTTTTTTGAAAAAGGTCTCAGAATCTAAGATTTTTTTTGTAGAAAAATTTTGGAGAATCTGACTCTGAGACTTTTTCTATGAAAAAAATGACTCAGAAACTAAAACATTTTTTTAGAAAAAAATTTCTTAGATTCTCTTATGAAAATATTATTCAGAAAATGCTTGACTATCTTAGACTTTTTCTAGGGAAAAGTTTCTCAGAAAACAAAACTTTTTTAACTGAAAAATGTCTCAGAATCTAGAAAATTGCCTCCAAAATTTTTAAAAAGCATTAAAGTTTTGAATTTTTTTAATCTCAGGTACTTTCTACTGAATATTTTTTTAATCCTAAACATTTTGGTGTACGATTTAATATCGTTTCGGTATCTTAAACCTTTTCTGTAGAAAAATAGACCAGAAAAAATTTTAAGTATTTCAGAACCTAAGAAGTTTTCAATGGGAAAAAAAACTTAACTAAATCTGATAATTTTTCTTTGCAAAAATTTTTTCTAAATGTACAAATTTTTGGTGTGAGAATTGCATAAGTGTCTGAGAATTTTCTATATGAAGGTGTATCAAAATTAAAAATTTTTTGTAAATTCTGATTAATTTTTATTCAAAAATAAAAATCGTTACATTCGACCTTTAAAATATTAAATTTTTAGTAGGTTTATGCTAGCTCGAGGTCATTATTTACTTTACTTATTAAGACTTTGATATTCTCATAGAATAATTTTTTGAAAATTATTCTATGAGAATATCATAGCTTTAATAAGTAAAGGAAATAATGACCTCGAGCCAGAATAAACCTACTCAAAATATTTTTGTATAAATTTTAAAACCTTTTCTGTATCAGAACCTCAGAATTTTTCTATTAAGATAAGGTCTCAGAATCATAAACATTCTCTTTAAGCAAATGACTCGGAAAAATTTTCACAAACATTTAAGTTTTTTTATTATAGATATAAATTTTTACTGGGCTGTTCATAATGAGTAAATTAAATCTAATGTAGGTTTATTTGACTGATATTGCATGAATATCTGTCAAATAAACCTACTTTAAGTACGCTTTAAGTATTATGAATAACCGCCTTAAAATTTGAAAATGTCTATAGAAAAAATCATAAAAAACAAGAGTTGAACACTAAAAAATTCGACCTGAAGTTTCCGGAAAAAAAAATACCCCCCCCCCCCCCCCCCAAACCAAAGAGCTGGATACGCGCCTGTTGTAATGCTGGTCAAATTTCGAAATCATATAATTGTTTTATTTCTTTCTCACTGGGTTGACACAATAAAGAAAATTACTACTTGATATTTGGACCAAATATTTTACCAAATTTTCTAAGGAATGATGGGGAAATAGGAAAACACCCAAACCCATCGTCAATTCATTCCTAAAAATTACCAAATTTTTTGAAAGCAGAAACTCTAGGATTATTTGTTCGGAGAATATTCTGATAAAGAAAGTAGAGTTACCATAAGTACTTGTGATGTGAATTCATAATGGGGAACATAAATATCCCCGAACCCGTCTATTACAATTAGTACGAAAAATTTGTCTTCTATTAAAAGCAAAACTTGCAGTTAACATTCGCCGACGGCAAACATGCAGAGCCCACCTGCTTTTAATATTAATTATGTTTGGTTGTAATGCTGATGTCAAATTTCGAACTCATAGATTTCTTTTATTAATTTCTCACTTGGTTGACCCAATTGAGAATATGAATACTTGTTATTTGTCCACTAACAGTATTACCTAAATTTCTTAAGAATTCTGATGATGGGGAAATTGGAAAATCCCAGACAATACCGTCAATTCTTTCCTGAAAATGACCAAATTTTTTGGCAGCAGAAGCTCTATTATTATGTATTGGAAGAATATCCCAATAAAGAAAGTGGAGTTAACATAAGTACTTGTTATGTGAATTCATAATGGGGAACATAAAATTTCCTCGAACTAAAATACAATATTTTTCAATGCAAAATAAAAAGTCGCATAAATATCTATTTTTTTATCGTTTTTAACAAACATGAAACAAACTTTATAACTCTTCTCTAATACCTACTTAACACTATCACACTTTTCCATTATATACATCAAAAATTACCAACTTCCAAAAGATTAATGGATTATTTTTTGATTGAAACCTAGTCGTATCTAATAAAAGAACAATTTCTGGTCAAAATTTTTTTTTTAAATATTTCGTTAACATGGTGAGGTTAGGTTAGGGGTGGTGGAGCCTAAAGTTCAGACTCCTCGCATAGACCGGCTGGTACATAGCGATACCACAATTTCCTTCAGCGACAAGGATATAACGCGTTAGTCCATGTTGCGAACAGTTTTAGTTGCGTAAGGTCCGTAACCGCGATATCATCCAGATTCTCGATTTCTGCTTTACCTAGTATTCGCTCGCGGTGTCTGGCCAATGCGGGGCATTTGCACAGAATATGTTCAACTGTTTCATCTGTATTAGGTTCATCACATCTTCTACAATTGGCATCTGAGATAAGTCCCATAGTTTTCGCGTGAAAAGCAATTAGGCAGTGTCCTGTGACCAGGCCCGTGAGTAAACGACAATCCTCTCTGTTAAGAGAGAGTAGGTAGCGAGTTTTCCCGAGGTCGTAATGCGGCCAGATTGTTCTGGTAATACTGCTCGTGCTTAGCTCACTCCATTTCCTGTTTGCAATAGAAATGCAACGACAGTCACTTCTCGTTCTATAGTACTGAATCGGGGGCTCAATATGAACAAAAGTTCCCACGCCATCTGCTCCAAGCTTAGCGAGCTCATCAGCTTTCTCGTTCCACATGGTGAAATTAAGCTTGTATAATTAAAAAGCAAAACAAAAAAAAAAATGCATTTAACATTTGCCGACGGCAAAAATGCAGAAATTAACCAAACTGCTTTTAAATTATATTTGTTTTAAATGCTAGTCAAGTTTCGAAATCATAGGCTACCCCAGCAAAACTTAGATTACCAAATAAGGTATAAAATAAGGTATAGGATTGCTTATTTTATACATTGGGATGAGACCCAAAGTAATGCATCCACATTATGACAAAGAATACCAGTAAGGTATAAAATAATTGATAAAATTTATAGCAAAACATACGAGTAAGGTATAAAATATAGCATACCAGAACATAATATATAAGGTGTTACGAGTAGTGAAAAAGTAATTTTGTATTAAATTTACTCACGTGGTTGTAAGTGAGTGTGAGTAGATAAAATATGCTCGTGAGTGCGTGTGTGTCATTAGAAAATTCCTGTCGTGAGCCCATCTCTAGTTTAAACTTAAGCATTTTTTTATAAAATATTTATTTCTTATGTTATTGTAATCCAATTATAAATAATGCATTATTTCAAACCTTGAAATAATACATAATGTAACCAAATATAAGTCATCCATGATTTAATGTTTAGAAATATTAAATATGAAATACATTTTTTCCAATAATCATGCATTACGTAACAAATTATTAGTAAAGCATTATTTTTCACTTTAAAATAATATGTTGTGGAACAAATGAGGTATATACATTACCTGGTAATGTGTTATATAATCACCACCCATTACCAAAGATTTGCTGAAACTTAACATGGAAAATTGAGATGAATTTGTTATTTTTCTTTATGCTAGTACAATTTGAGATGATTTTATAAACCACTATTTGATTTTGTTTAATGAAAATCACATAGCGATTTAAAAATCATCCAAGTCTGTATACACCCAAGCAGAAATTGACGACGGTTTTAAAAAAAAAGCGTTCTGAAAGCACTGTAACAAAAAAAAAAGCATTCTCAAAACGCTATTTTCTTTCAAACGCTTTGCGAGCGTTTTTGAAAAGTGTTCTGAAAGCTCTATAACAAAAAAAAAAGCAATCTCAAAACGCTTTTTTGGAACGCTTTGCGAGCGTATTCGAAAAGCGTATTAAGAGTTCTTTATATTTTTTTTTTTTTTTTTAAATTTCTAAGTTCCGAAACTATTTTTGAATAACAATTTTTTTTCAATTTTTTTTTGTTTTTTTAAGTAAAAAAATCATAAAGAATGTTTTTAGATTTTTTTTTTAATTTTCTAAGTTTCGAAAATTTTTTGGAAAAATTTTCTAAGTTTTTTTGAGTACAAAAACTTTTTTTTCGGATTTTGCTTTGTATCGAACAAATTATTATAACAGAACTAAAACAGAAATTCTTTACTATGGGTTTTTAAAGCGCTTTGATGACTTTAAAAAAACGTTCTCAAAGCACTTTTTTACATCGCTTTTAAAACGCTTTAAACCTAGCGTAGATCGATGTTATCATGCCGATCATCTGAAGGCGCTTTGAAGTTGGTATACAGAACGCTCGTACAACCGTCCACAACGCTTTTGCGATTGTATTTTTCTGACTGGGCAGTAATAGATTTTGTATTTCTTTCCAGTTGGAAAATGTGTCACTGAGGAAATTTGGACAATTCCTCTAAGACTTTAAAAAGGAAATGTCTTCAGAAGAGCAGTATATTAAATTAGACTTTTAAATCTGGGCAACTCTTCAATTTCCAAGAAAAATATGGCAATATTATCGATTTATTTCAAATAAAACCAAAATCTAACAAGTAGTATAAATGTAATAAATAGACAAACAATTTTCAAAATAAAGTTTAGAACAAGTAGTTAGGTGTGGGACTTATAAATTGGAGGTTTCAGGTTCAAATCAAGTTGGGACTTAAAAATGCGAAAAGTTTTTTCTTAATATGAGAAAGATATTTTATAAAGGAAAAAATAAAAGTAAAAACAAAAGGAAATACGATTTTTTTTTGTATTTTCACATGACCTACATCAGACATTTTTCCTGACTACTACTGACTTTGAGTGAGGGCATTTTGAAAATTTATATAAAACTGTGCTCAACTCAGTACATAGAGATGTCTAGTGGATGTCTGCAGGGACTATGACCTGTCACCGCTCCGTCACTGAAGATGGCTCGAGGACGTTGCCAACTGGGTTTCTCAGTAGGATTTTTTTAAATTGTTAAATAAGTGGCCACAAAAAGTAATTTAACACATTCAAGTCCAATACAATTTTTATGTTCATTTAACATCATTAATGTCATTTATGTAGAACATAATTATAAAATGTTATTAATTAAATATTCTATGCATTTAAGTGCTTGTGTCTTCTTTATTAGTCATAAATTCACAATACTCGTAATGTTATTGATGAGAAAATTTTCACTTATGCAATAATTACATTAAGTACATTTCAGTAAATTCCTTTAGATATTAAAACATTTTAATAACACTGTGCTACAGTGAAAAAATACTTCTGATGTGACATAGTATAGGTTGTTGTCTTGTCGAGTAGATCACAAAAATGTCCATTAAAGTTGCCAGACACCCTAAAATTTTAGAGTTATTGTTAAAAAACTTTTTTTTGGGACTTTTCTCACTAAACCTTTTGTAATTCAGAAAATTTTCAACCGATTTTAAATTTTTTAACTGTTTTTGATAGAAGAAAGATAAGGCTTTCTATGTGTGTGAATTGTTCTATACATATAAGAAAGATATTTATTGTTTTTTTCTATAAAACCTCATTTTTTTTGTTATATTTTGAAAATTTTTCGAGTTTATCGATTTTTTTCTGCTATAGTTCGTTTAACAACCTCAATATTTATAAACGTATTTTTAAAGCAAATTTGATTTTAAATACGATAAGCTTTATCCTAAAGAAACCGGATAACAATTGACAGAGCTGTGATAATTTTTCTAAAAAAGAAAATTAAGATTTTGCAGGAAATCGCCGTTCAGATATCCCAGGAAAAAAAAATAACTTTATCATGAGAGGTCATGTACAATATTTTTAAAGGTTTTTGGTGCTCTGAATCAGATACTGGCCTTTAAATTGCTCTATCTCGTCAGGTTTTTGAGATATTTAACATAAACTGATATATCAAAAACTTAATAAGATAGCGCAATTTCAAGGTCAAATTCGAATTTAGGAGGCCAAAAACCTTTAAAATAATGATACGCCACCTCTTAGTAAGTTCGTTTATTTTTTTATTTTTTTGCCTGGGTTATCCGAACGGCAATTTCAAGCAAAATCTTAATTTTCTTTTTTTTAGAAAAATTATCACAACTCTGTCAATTGTTATCCGATTGTTTCGAAATAAAGCTCATCGTATTCACAATTAAATTTTCTTTAAGAATACCTTTATAAATATAAATGTTGTTGAACGAACTATAACAGAAAAAAATCGATAAACTCAAAAAATTTTCAAAAAATAACAAAAAAAATTAGATATTGTTGAAAATATCAATACATATCTTTCTTATATGTATGGACCAATTCACACACATGAAAAGCCCTATCCTTCTTCTATCCAAAACAGTTGAAAAATTGAAAATCGGTTAAAAAATGTTTAAGTTACACGTGGTTTAGTGAGAAAAGTCCCAAAAAATCGTTTTTTGACAATAACTTTAAAATTTGAGGGTGTCTGGCAAGTTTGATGGGCATTTTTGTGATCTTTTCGACGAGACCTACAACCTTAACTACCTAATTTTAAAAGTATATTTGATTTTTTTTTTTGTAGCACAGTGTAATAAATGTTTGCTGTATTATTTTACCATTTGAATTTATGCTTTAAAAATAACAAAGGAGAGAAAACAAGTGAGAGTGTTACATTCGGCTGTGCCGAATCTTTTATACCCTCCAAAATGTAAAAAAAAAAATATAAAAAAAAATCCAGGGGCGTCTTTTTTTTTTTGGGGGGGGGGGTTGGTGGGAGACGTTAGGGGGCACCTTCCCCTTGTGATTTTTAACTTCTTCTGATAGAAGAATGTTGCAAAACCGCAAAAAATGCGGTTTTTCTTGGGTTGGTTTAGTTCTCCAAAGGGGAAATTTTTTCCCCTTGGTCCGATTTTGCCCATTTCCGAACTTAACTTGCCTAGGAATATAAGACATATTCGTATCAAACTTCGGAAGTCTAGCTCTTTTATTTTGGACTGTATCGTGTCCTCTACAGATGGACAGACGGACAGACGGACGGACGGACGGACGGACATAGCTAGAATGTCTTAGAATCGATCACTGATCAATAAAATATATACTTTATGGGGTCCTAGACCGATATTTCGATGCGTTACACACGGAATGACAAAGTGAGTATACCCCCATACTGTGGTTGGAGGGTATAAAAACTAAATTAAGGATCGATGAGCTCTCCAGACCTGCTACGATTTTTTTTTGTTCGTCATTACTAGGGTTCGGACTTTTGTGCAGTTAAAATCGCGTTTTATGCGCATAAAACATGCACCAAAAATATAAAATTATGCGCCAAAAATGTAAAAAATATGCACTTAAAAATTTTTTTCAAAACATTAATTAATGATAAAAAATAAAATTAACAAGAAAAACAAAAAAGAACATAAAAATCATAAAAATTAAGTCTTATAAACGAAAAAAAGATACAATAAACACAAAAGTTCAAGTTCAATTAAAGTAAAACACAAAATTATAAAAGTAAAAAAAAAAAAATTTTTTTTCTAGTAAATTTGTAATACTATTGAGTAAAAAACTACTCAATTTTGCACCAGTAAACGATTTAAAAGTATTTCGTAAACTTTCAATAAAAATGTATATCAAAAATTTTTAGTAAATTTTTTGTTTTTTTTTTTAATAAAGTTTTTTATTTGTGTCAAGTAAAAAAAGTTTCACATTTTTTTTTTACAAAAAAAAAAAAAATTTTGAATCTTTTACCAAAAACATTTAATACATTGAAAATTTCATAAAGATGACTTCAAACTTTGATTTACATAAACAAAAAACTATAAACTAAATGAGAATTGAAAAAAAAAACTAGAGAAAAAAAAAATAAAAAAAAAATATAAAATTTTTATTAAATTATTTACTCAATTTTTTTTTTAAACTTTTGAGTAAATTTTTAATTGTGTCAGTTAAAAAAATATTTTAATTTAAACAAGTGATTACTCAATATTTTTTTCCCATATTTTCTTCTTTAACGCATACATTATAAAATAAAAAATATATACAGCAATGTAAAAATATCATAAAATTTTTTTTTATTTTTTTTTTTTCAAAATATGCGACAAAAATATGTAATATCAACAATATATGCAAAAATATGCATTAAAAGCAAAATATGCAAAAATATGCACTAACAAATCAATGCCATTTTACTGCAAATTTCTTGATTCGCAAAGATATTTAGTTTTTGTTGCTCTCAGACTGATGACAACAAATATGCATTTGCATAAAAATCCGAACCCTAGTCATTACAAAGAGTGATTTAAAGAGTCCTCATAGCGATGCATGTTTTTAGACTTCAGTTCTTCCAAAGACTGCTCTCATCAGCGTCCCTTCCCGAAAAAATCGTGCCCGAAAGAGTAGGTAAAAGAAAAGCACCTGTCAACATTAAGGCATATTCTTCAGGGCGCTCTGAAAAATCTGTCTAAAAGGACCAGAGATTGTGGTCTGGAAGTTAATCCAAGTTATCGTGCCTGAAAAGAGTAGGTAAAAAAAAGCACCTGTCAACATTAAGGGATATTCTTCAGGGCGCTCTGAAAAATCTGTCTAAATGGGCCAGAAACTGTGGTCTGGAAGTTAATCCTAGTAAAAATGAACTTGTCTTGTTTACAAGGAAAAATAAAATTCCCGTTTTTGATGCTCTTTCTCTGGACGGCACTGAATTCGCCTTCTCAGATGAAGCCAAGTACCTTTAAGCATTTCTAGATAGAAAAATGTATTTTAAGAGTAATATTAAGGAACGAGTGGGAAAAGCAAGGTTGTCATTGCATTGCTGCAAAAGGGCCATTAGAATACCGTGATCTTGAAAAGAATAACAATACCATAAAATGTAGACTGTAGCTTTTACACAGACTATCGCACTTCTCGAATAAGTGGACTTCGAAGTCTATTCGGGAGAGCTTGAGATGAGCCTGGCTAAAAGATTGCCATACCATTGCAGCACAGAGATGCTGGCTACGTTAGAGCTGATTGTAGGAAAATTTATGAAAAAATTTTGCAAGATCATCTTCAGTCGGCAACCAGCGGTCAAAGTTAGAAAAAATTACGTATTTCAACAATAATTCATGTCCGAATTTTTTTACCAAATCCGGCACAAAAATTCGGAAATTTTGCGTACTTCATTGGAAAAATATTTAAAAAAAAAAATCCAAAACCACCAATTTTGGTACACAGCTGCTGGTTTTTAAACATGGAAATTATTTTTTTTATCAAATTAGTCTCAAAAGTTGGAAATGTTAAGTGTATTATCTAAAACATATTAAAAAAAATATAAAAACACGATTTTGGTCCGAAATGCTGATCAGCATCTGTGGACTAAGATCGCAGATCAGCATTTTTGGACTAAAATAGCGATTTTATATTTTTTAGATAACACACTTAACATTTTCCAGCTTTTGTTATCTAAAAAATATAAAAACACGATTTTGGTCCAAAAATGCTGAATTGCATCTGTGGACCAAAATCGCAGATCAGCATTTTTGAACCAAAATCGCGTTTTTATATTTTTTTTAATATTTTTAGATAACACACTTAACATTTTCCAACTTTTGAGAGCAATTTGTAGAAAAAAATGATTTACATGTTTAACAAGTAAGAAAATTGTAGTCGGTCAAGACCGACCATATAATACCCTACACCAGAGTTTCCCGGAAAATGGGTCCCAAGTTCAAACATGGACTGATTAGAACTATATTTTGTCAAATCTTTAATAAGTGTAAAAAGCACTCACAAATCAAATTTGAGTGGAATAGGCTTCTTTTTGTTGACAATAAACCGCTTCAACTGGATATCGGGTGAAATTTTCACATGGGACCTAAGTCCAAAAATGGTCCGATGATAATCAGATTTCATAAGGTTATTAAAGTACGCGTTTAACATACACAAACGGAATTTTAATAAAATATTTTCTATTTTCATGAAATTTGAGAGATTTATGTGAAAATCGGGAAGGTGGTTTGTATGGGGGCTACAAGAAGACCTGGTCCGATTTCTTTAAAATTCGGAATGGCGATTTGTGTGGATGAAACATGATTATCTGCCGAATTTCGAAAAGATACCTATTAAAATGCGGCTATTAGAGTCATTTGAGCCAAAACTAAAGAGGACCTTTGTATGGGGGCTAGGTCTAAATATGGACCGTTTTTTTCCAATTTTCCAAGGCTTCGTCCTTGAGCCAAAAGAGGCTTCGTCCTTGAGCCAAAAGAGGCTTAAGTAAAAAAATTCCAAGTGAATTGATTAAAAATTGCGGACGGATGGACGGACATCGCTAAATCGACTCAAAAAGTGATTCTAAGTCGATCGGTATACTTAAAAGTGGGTCTATGACAAATATTTCGGGTAGTTACAAACATCAGCACAAACTCATTATACCCTGTACCACAGTGTGGTGTTGGGTATAAAAATCAGCATCTGTAGTCCAAAATTCCTGTTTAGGATTTTATAAATATTTTTTCAATAAAGTACTCAAAATTTTCGAAATTTTAAACCGGACTTAATCAAAAAATTCGGACATGAATTTTGGTTGAAATACGTAATTTTTTTCAACTTTGACCGCTGGTTGCCGACTGATGATGACCTTTCGAAATTTTTTAATAAATTTTCCCACAATCAGCTATAACGTGGCCATCGTTTGGTAGGTATAACGACACGTAATTCGAAAATTTGAATTTGACGGGACTCCCTAATGGTCAAGCAGTATGATTTACGACTCATGTGGGTTTAAGGAACATTTTATGGAATTGTAAAGTCAAGACTAATCAAAGATGGGCACATGGATGGACTACGCGAAAGATTTCCACGGTGGTTGCTGTAAATACTGGACACTTTGGGCGGTAAAATGTAACATCAAATGACTTGCGCCGAAGTTGCATAGATGAGGAGCAGTTGCACTTTATTGTCAGAGTCATTCTTTACTGGGATCTAGGGAGCTACATGGTCATTCCGATTTGTCGAATGTCAATTTTCAATATCTTAGTAGTATCATAAGGAGCTCACATTGGTTAAATGGCAGGGACTAGTAGGGGAACACCATTACTGCCCTGTGGTATCACATCGGAAATCAGATTCTATGTGTGCTGACGTAAAGCTCTAGCAGTGACTTAAAACCTTATCTAGAATAGGTTTAAAAGCACTCTTTGACTTGGGACTTCCGTCCAAAAGCTGTTTAATATTTGATTCAGTTGAATTTTACATTTTTACTACAAATGTATGTAGTTTATTAACCGCACTTCATAGTTAAATAAACTACTGGAAAGTAGTTTATAACCATATTTACTTAGAATAATTTTTATTTATGAATGTTATTTTGTAAATAACTGCTCTTTACATTCTGTTTAAACCACAATGGTTTATAGTTGTATGACTTTGCAACAATTTTTAAACCACATATTTCAATGTATTTGGCATTTGTTTATTACTTTGTATATAAAATTTTACACTTAGCGGAATTATAATGATGTAACTAAATTGTATATATTTTTATAACCTCCAACCACAGTATGGGGGTATGCTCACTTTGTCGTTCCGTTTGTAACTAATAGAAATATCGGTTTATTGATTCATGATCGATTCTAAGACTTTCTGTGAATATCTGTCTGACCGTCCGATGTAGCTCAGGGTCATAGGCAGGTTAAGTTCGTAAATAGACAAAATCGGACCAGGGGGAAAAGAGTTCCCCTTGAAGAACTAACCAACGTCAATAAAACACATTTTTATACCCTACACCACACTGTGGTACAGGGTATAATAAGTTTGTGCTGATGGTTTTAACCGCGCGATTTTTTGTTAAAATTTGTTGGTAAAATTTTTCGCCAGCGGGGCTTTCATCCGAGTTGCATGCTGTTTTTAAATTCATTACTTTTGATTTTTTACTGCGCTGCGATAGAGTAATATATAGCGTGGTAATCTGCATGTAAGAGCAGGGGTTTTGGGTTTGATTCCCACCAGAGCCTTTGTATGTTAGCAACAACGAAACGGGTTTGCTTCAGCTTATTCTTGGTTAGTTAAATATATAATTTAAAAAAAAAACACGATATGCGTTTACTGTTTCTAAAAATAATAATATACTGATTTATTGTGACATACATATTTCAGTTTTGACATTTTAAGATTTCGACAAAAATAAAACCAATATAAAATTGGGCAATTTTTCATATATAATTTTTGGATAATTTTTCGTAATGAAAAATCACCCAATTTTAATTTTCGAAATTTTGCCCAAAAACTATGAAAATTTGCCCAAAAATTTTGGGTAACTTTTCATATGAAATATGACCCAAATTTGTATGAAAAATTTTTGGGCGAATTTTCGTTTTCTTTTTTGGGCCATTTTTCTTTGGGCGATTTCATATAAATGAATTATTTTTATACTGCCAAAATTTTTAAAATCCCACCATTTTCGTAATTTTGTTGTGTTTGTCAAAAAACCGTAAAAACATGGATTTTTATAGAGGAAGCTTAAGTTCTTCAAGGGGGAATTTTTTCCCTCTGGTCCAATTTTGCCCATTTTTGAACTTAACCTATGACCATCTATATATAGTGACTGACTGACTGACTGACTGACTGACTGACTGACTGATTCATCATCGCCCAGCCCAAACCGCTGAAGCTAGAGACTTGAAATTTGGACTGTAGGTTCACCTCCCGGAATATAGATCCACTAAGGCTGGATTTTTGCCAGTGTTGATTCTAAGGGGGTAAAAAGGGTAAAAAACCGTACTTTTGGTACTTTTTATATCTCTCGAAATAATGGTCATAGAGACTTGAAATTTGGACTGTATGTTAACCTCCCGGAACATAGATCCACTAAGGCTGGACTTTTGCCAGTGTTGATTCTAAGGGGGTAAAAAGGGTAAAAAACTGTTCTTTTGGTACTTTTTATATCTCCTGAAATAATGGTCATAGAGACTTGAAATTTGGACTGTATGTTAACATCCTGGAATATAGATCCAGTAAGACCGGATTTTTGCCAGTGTTGATTCTAAGGGGGTAAAAAGGGTAAAAAACTGTACTTTTGGTACCATTTATATTTCATTGAGTAATGGTCCTAGAAACTTGAAATTTGGAATGTAGATTCATCTCCCGGAAAATAGGTTCACTAGGGTTCGGTTTTTGCCAATGTTGATTCTAATGGGGTAAAATGGGTAAAAAAGTGTACTTTTGGTACCTTTTATATTTCCTTAAATAATGGTCTTAGAGACTTGAAATTTGGACTGTTTGTTCACCTCACGGATTATAGATCCTCTAAGGCTGGATTTTTTCCAATGTTGATTCTAAGGGGGTAAAAAGGGTAAAAAACTGTGCTCTTGGTACCTTTTATATTTCCTTAAATAATAGTCCAAGAAACTTTAAATTTTCAATGTAGGTTCACCTCCCGAGAAAAAGATCCACTATGGCTGGGTTTTAGGTCAATGTTGATGCTACGGGGGTAAAATGGGTAAAAAAGTGTACTTTTGGTTCTTTTTCTATTTACTGAAATAATGGTCATACAAACTTGAAATTTGGAATGTAGGATCCTTTGCTAAAAAAACAATATGGAAAGGTACTTTTTGAAAATTTTGAGTCTAAGGGGGATAAAAGAGGTAAAAAGTGTACTTTTGGTACTTTTTTTTTATTTCTTAAAATTGTGGTCATAGAAACTTGAAATTTGGAATGTAGCATCCTTCGCTGAAAAAAACATTCTGGAAAAAGTACTTTTTGGAAAATGCGTTTCTTAGGGGGAACCTTTTATAAAAAGTACCTTTTATAAAAAGTACCTTTTATAAAAAGTACCTTTTATAAAAAGTACCTTTTATAAAAAGTACCTTTTATAAAAAGTACCTTTTATAAAAAGTACCTTTTATAAAAAGTACCTTTTATAAAAAGTACCTTTTATAAAAAGTACCTTTTATATAAAAGGTACCTTTTATAAAAAGTACCTTTTATAAAAAGTACATTTTATAAAAAGTACCTTTTATAAAAAGTACCTTTTATAAAAAGTACCTTTTATAAAAAGTAACTTTTATAAAAAGTACCTTTTATAAAAAGTACCTTTTATAAAAAATACCTTTTATAAAAAGTACCTTTTATAAAAAGTACCTTTTATAAAAAGTACCTTTTATAAAAAGTACCTTTTATAAAAAGTACCTTTTATAAAAAGTACCTTTTATAAAAAGTACCTTTTATAAAAAGTACCTTTTATAAAAAGTACCTTTTATAAAAAGTACCTTTTATAAAAAGTACCTTTTATAAAAAGTACCTTTTATAAAAAGTACCTTTTAGAAAAAGTACCTTTTATAAAAAGTACCTTTTATAAAAAGTACCTTTTATAAAAAGTACCTTTTATAAAAAGTACCATTTATAAAAAGTACCTCTTATAAAAAGTACCATTTATAAAAAGTACCTCTTATAAAAAGTACCATTAATAAAAAGTACCTTTTATAAAAAGTACCTTTTTTAAAAAGTAAATTTTTTTTTAAAGTACCTTTAATAAAAAGTACCTTTTTTAAAAAGTACCTTTTTTAAAAAGTACCTTTAATAAAAAGTACCTTTTATAAAAAGTACCTTTTATAAAAAGTACCTTTTATAAAAAGTACCTTTTATAAAAAGTACCTTTTATAAAAAGTACCTTTTATAAAAAGTACCTTTTATAAAAAGTACCTTTTATAAAAAGTACCTTTTATAAAAAGTACCATTTATAAAAAGTATCTTTTAATAAAAGTACCTTTATAAAATTACTTTTACTTTTTATAAAATTTACCTTTTGTAAAAATGACCTTTTGCAAAAAAAAAAATTCTAGGAAAAGTACTTTTTGAAAATTCCTTTTCATATGGGGAAAAATAATACTTATGGTACTTTTTATATATCCTGAAATAATGATCATAGAAACTTGATATTTGGAATGTAGGATTCTTAAGTGACAACAAATTCTGGAAAAAGTAATTTTTTGAAATTTCCTTTTCTTAGGGTGGAACGGGTAAAAATTTAAACGTTCTAATTACGTTCTAATTTTTTACGTTCTAATTTCCGGTAGTAATTGCCCTAGAATCTTGAAATTTGTATTGTAGGATCTTTCGGTTAAAAAACATTCTGGAAAAAATACTTTTTGGAAATTACGCTTCTTAGTAGGGTAAAATGGCTAAAAAAGTGTACTTCCGGTAATTTTGATATTTTCTAACGTAATGGTTCTTGAAACTTAAAATTTTGGATGTAAAATTCTTCGGTGAAAACAAGAATTTTGGGAAAGTATTTTTTGGAAATTCCGTTTCTTAACGGGGTTAAAAAGTATACTTTTTGTACTTTTAATATTTGGTGAAATAATATTCTAGATAATTGCAATTTGTAATGTAGGATCCTTTGGTGAAGAAAAAACATACTGGAAAAAGTACTTTTTGGAAATTCCATTTCTAACGGGGGTAATAAAGTATAATTTTTTTACTATTTTTTTTTTCCTATAATAATTGTTTTAGAAGCTTGAATTTTGGAATGTGGGGTCCTTCGGTATAAAAAAACACACTGCTATGCTAAAGTATTTTTAAAAGATTCAGTTTCTAGGGGTGTAGAAAAGTGTTTTTTATACTTTTTATACTTCTTGAAATAATGATCCTAGGTAGTGAAAATTTGAATGCTGTATTCTTTATTGAAAAAATATTTTGGAAAAAGTACTTTTTGGAAATTCTGTTTTTAAGAGTCGTAAAGGGCATAAAAAAGTGTAAGTTTGGTACTTCTTATATTTCTTGAAATAAAGGTTTTTGGAAAATTTAATTTTAAGTGGAAAAGGTGGCAAATGGTTATTTGTACCTATCTAACTATTAAAGCCTAGAAACTAAAAATTTGACGTGCAGTATCCTCCAGCCGAAATAACACCCAAGAGATGGAAAAGGTAAATAGGGGTACCTAAATTGGTACAAGTGGTGTAAAACGGTATTTTTATATCTATAAGATAAATACAACAGCACTTTTTATTTCTGTAACGCATATTATATGGAGAGGAATGAAACTTGCATTGAGATTGAATTGGAAATGAAATGGAGTAAAAAGGGGAACGAAATGGAATTGAGCGGGTAACAACATAGAATGATACTTTTTACTAAAATTTTTCGTATTAAACTTTTTAACTCCATATTTTTTCTCTCTATATGTTTTTTTACCCAAAATTTTTTTTATTCCAATTTTTTTTTTCACTGAAATAATTATTCACTCAAGATCCAAAATCCCCATATAAGGGCTCGAAAATTGTCAAAATCCTTTTCACCGGAACGTGCATGACAACGTACCACCGAAATTATTAAAATTTTATTGTTTAAGTTATTCAATGAAATATTATTTTATGAAAGACTTAAACGTCCACACTTAAATAAAACAAAGACTACATATTAGTCATTTTTTGAAATCGGTACGGTAATCCTAATCCTTCTATTGTCCGGTATTTAACATAACCGGTAACGAAGTTCGGGCGGACGAGCTAGTAAGACATATGCGTGCCAAACTTCAGGCGCTTAGCTCCTTTAGTTTGGACTTCATCGTGCTTTCCACAGACAGACGGACGGATACCGGGATATCGCTACAATGTCTTAAAATAAATCATGGATCAATACTTTCTGGGGTCCCCGACTGATATTTCGATGCGTTACACACAGAATGACAAAGTGAGTATACCCCCATACTGTAGTTGGAGGTTATACAAATATTTTTTACATGATTAAATATAATTTCCACGGTTTCACAAACCACACGTTTTTCGATGTTTTGTGTAAAAAATTAATGCATACTTTAAGGCCAAATTTTCAATTGAAAGAAAAAAAAATAATCAAAATTACAATCGATTTTGAGAGTGTGAAAACCGATGCTTTGGCATCTCAAATACAAACTAAAAACTAGGCAAAATCTAAGACACTTGACTTTATCAAAAAAAAAAAAACAATTTACAAAGTACCTCCTTACAATGATTTTAACACTCAAAAAAATACGTTAGTAAAAAAGTTTGTAAAATTGTTTGTATCCCAACTTTACAACTTTTTTACTAAATTGTACTAAAAAAATATTTTTTTGTAATTCGTTTTAGTAAACTCGCGTTACAAACTATTAATTTTTTACTGATTTTTTAATAATTTTTTCAGTTGATTTTTTAAAAATTTCGTATTAACTTTTCGGTTTTCTTTTCTAGAAAAGTAATGCACTAATGAAATACAAAAAGGAAATGTAATTAAAATATTTGGAAATTAAAAAGAGCATTTAAAAAAAAAATATACAGTTAGTTATTTTTTTATTTTAATGGTAAAACTGCGCTTTGATGAGTATGAATATGTTTATTATTTTCAATATTGAATTACACTTATTTGTCTGCTTCATTGTAACTACTTTGTTTTCTTTCAAATAAAAAAAGTATATTAAAAAGGGAACAAAATGCAGTAAAGAGAAGATTTTCAAAATTCAAAAAAACGCCGACCTTTTTCAATTCTTTTTTCTTTCTTCTCCACTTGCGGTCATTTTTTGTTTTAGGCTATCTGCGATTTTTTTTTTTCTTGTGTACAGTCACTGTTGCTAAGTTGGAGGTTTTCCCGCTAAATCTAGCGCTTTTTGTTTGGATTTAGCGGGGGAAAATTGGTTTTAGCGGGAACGGTGCTTTAGCGGGAAAATCTAGCGCTTTTTATTTGGATTTAGTGGGACAAATTTAGAGGTTTTTTCCATTTTTTTCAATCGAAAACGCCAAGTTTGTCGAATTTTAGCGCTTTTTTTGTAACTTAGCGGGAAAATTTTGTATTTTCCCGCTAAAATTTTATCGGCGGTTTCTTGCGCGTTTTTAATGAAAAGTAAATTTTCGTAAAAAAAATAATTTGGAGGTTTTTTTTTTAATTTTTCTTTTTTGTCAATCAAAAATGCCAAGTTTTTCGGTTTTCAGCGCTTTTTTTTGTAATTTAGCGGGAAAATTTTAAATTTTCCCCGCTAAATTAGTTTTTGGCGGTTTCTAGCGCTTTTTTCGTGAACTTTAGAGGTTTTTGGTTAAAAATAGTTGGCAACAGTGTGTACAGTGTACACAAAGGATTGATTTCTTAATACTCAGAATAGTATTGGTAATTTTGTGTACTTTTCTTCATGCCTTTCTTTCTATTATTCAGTTGAAAAAAAGCATTTGAATTGACAACGTCGCGGAGCGGAAGAAATAAAAAAATGTACAAACAACAAAATATTACAACACAAAATACAGGTAACCAAATGTTAAAGTATTTTTTGTTTAAAATTAACTCTTTTTTTTAGGACAATAAATAAAACAGAATAGAAAATGATGAAAACAGGTAACAACTGTATATTTATGTGTTCCATTTAAATAATATCAATATAATGTATTTTTTATTCTAGAACACCAACATATTCAACATGTCAATTTATTCAACACAATTTTCAAAGCATTTATTTTATGTGGTATGTAATTTATATTTTGTATTAAAAAAAATGTATTCAATATTTTCTCTTACATATTTCAGATCAAAAATTCAAACAAAATCTGACTTGCATTGAAATAGTAATGGCGACAACAAGCGCAATACGCAGTTTACATATAGTAAAAAAATACCAAAAATTTAAAATACACAATTTACAATTTTTTTACAAAAAAATTTAGTAATACTAATTTTTTTAGTGTTTTTTAAGATTACTAATTTTTGAAAACCAAAGTTTGTAATGGTAACTGAAAAAGTTATCGGGCACAAATTGAAAACTTTATTAGTAATGGTAACAGACTTTTTTGTAAGGAATACTAACAAATTTTTATGAGTGAATCATATTTCGTTGAGTGTACGAACATAACATTGTATTTAACATAAAGTGCCATAACTACTAGTATTTATGTTCCATATTGTATGACTTCGTATTGGGGTGATTCAAAATGTAAAACATTCAAAATATGTAGCTTATCTAGGTCTCATATATTTGGGTCATACCATGCCAAATCGGACACTTTGAAGTTTTTTTTTATTTAACACTATCACTTGTTTTAACCCTAATTCGAATTTCATTTCATCTCTTACAAATTCCAATTGATCTATTTCGAATTTAAATTGATCTTTTACGAATTTCAAATAAAAATTAAAAAAATCAAATAATCTTTTTCGAATTTCAAATAGACTTTTTCCAATATCTATCTATAAATCTTTTTCAGATTCCAATTGATCTTTTTATACCCAACACCACACTGTGGTACAGGGTATAATGAGTTTGTGCTGATGTTTGTAACTACCCGAAATATTGGTCCTAGCCCCACTTTTAAGTATACCGATCGACTTAAAATCACTTTTTTAGTCGATTTAGCGATGTCCGTCCGTCTGTCTGTCCATATAAACGGTTTAAACACGATACAGGTCGCAATTTTTAATCAATTGACTTGAAATTTGAAACTTTAGCATCTGTCGGCCCAAGGACGAAGCCTATTGAAAAAAATCGTTTCATATTTAGACCTAGCCCCCATACAAAGGTCCTCTTTAGTTTTGGCTCAAATGACTCTAATAACCGTATTTTAATATGTATCTTTTCGAAATTTGGCAGGTAATCATGTTTTGTCCACACAAATCACCATTCCGAGTTATAAAGAAATTGGACCAGTTCTTCTTGTAGCCCCCATACAAACCACCTTCCCGATTTTCACATAAATCTCTCAAATTTCATGAAAATAGAAAATATATAATTAAAATTCTGTTTGTGTATGTTAAACGCGTACTTTAATAACCTTATCAAATCTGATTATTATCGGACCATTTTTGGACTTGGTCCCATGTGAAAATTCCGCACGATATCAAGTTGAAGCGGTTTATTGTCAACAAAAAGAAGCCTATTCCACTCAAATTTGATTTGTGAGTGCTTTTTACACTTATTAAAGATTTGACAAAATATAGATCTAATCAGTCCATGCTTGAACTTGGGATCCATTTCCGGGAAACTCTTGTGTAGGGTATTATATGGTCGGTCTTGACCGACTATAATTTTCTTACTTGTTTTTAATTGTTTTTGTATTTTTGTTAAACAAATGCAACATTTTTTTGCAAGATAAGTTCAAAGTCCTGCATTTGGACCCAGGGGATTAGAAACTGACGGTTTTTTTGCCCGCCTCTTTTGTTGGCGTGGATGAAAAAAGGATTTCAAATAATGATAGAATTGTCTAATTACAGGAAAAATGTATGTCATAATAAATGACTTTTATTACGATGGGGAATGTGCCCCAAAGTCCCCTGCCGACCCCTCCAGAAAACACCCCTGACAATTTTTTTTACATATTTTTTACATTTTTGAGGGTATAAAAAATTCGGTACAGCCGATTTTAACACTCTCATTTTTATACAACAAACCACTCTGTGGTACAGGTAGGGTTGCCATTCGTACTGTTTTAAACAGTACATGTACTGTTTTTTATAAAAAGTACTGTTTTATGCACAGCACCTAAAACAGTACGCAACAGTATTGTTTTTTAAAGCGTGTACTGTTTTTGTACTGTTTTTTATACTCATCACCAAAATGTAACATTTTTCGAAAAATGTTTCATATTTGACAAAATTTTAATTCAATTTTAAAAAAGGAGTTAAATGCAATTTAGTTTTATACCACACTCAAAAAGAAAACTTATTTAAAAAGTGGAAAACTTAACTAAATTCAATAATGATTTAGATCCATTGCCATGTTTTCCTTCTTTTTATCTAAATTTTTCTGAAAAATAAGAAGAAAAAACTAGAAAATGGGAAAAATTTATTTTATTGAGTACATCTCATTTAAAGTTCCGATTGCGGGCAGACCCCATTAGGTTCGGAACCTAGGGTCCAGACCATCTCAGGCCCAGTCCCATTGGGTCTATTAAGGATCGTCATAGATTTTGATTCAACATCTTTGCCCTTTTCGCTCTACCTTGCTTAGTTTTTAGGATACGGGAATTTAAGGGCCCAAAAGGGTCTTTAGAATCTTAACGGGATAACTAAAAAACTATTACATGGAGGGATTAAGACGGTCGTGTAAAGAACTACAAAAATGTATTTGGCATTTTTTTTTGTTTCGGCAATATTTTCTGAGAAATGAGGAACGCCCAAATTTTTAGATTCAATTGAGGAGTCCATACATTGAAAGAGGACCGGAGATTCTTTAGAGATTTTTAGAATCGAAAATGAACACTTTTTCTTTCTGGCTTAGTTTTTGAAATTTTTGAAACATTTTTTGAAAAAAAAAATCCTTTAATTGCATAAAATTTACTAAACCTGAAGAAAAAACTTTATCAATTCTAAGAAGATAAATATGATGAACTAATTGCAAATTATGTCAATTGCAAATTATGTCAAAGAAATTTAAAAGTTTTTATTTAATTTTACTAAATTGTGAAAAAAAAACATTTTCCCAAAATTTAGTTAGGCCTTTGCTTGAGTGTAATAGCACAGACTAAATACAGACTCGACAGTAGGGTTTTATAAGAAAAAATGGGGAAAAACTAAGCGATTTTAGGAGAAAACACAGCGGTTCTTAGTCTGTTTTACGCTAACATGGCAACACTTTCTACGACTTAGGAGTGAGTGAAACAACAAAATCCGATCTGGCATCCATTTTTCTTATGGCGCGTTATATCAGTTTTCTCTTTCTAACCTAATTCGTAGAATAATTTGAAAATATTAACCATATGGTTCAGAACTACTTTTTTGACACCTGTCACTTATGTCGTGTCTGTATTAGTCTGTGGTAATAGTACCGTTTTCGCGTTTGCTTTTTAAAGTCTTGTTTTAATTAAAAGACTGTTTTATAGATTTTTTCATATGTTTTTGATAGGAAGATCGGTGTTTTAGTTAAGCGAAAGCATAGACTACAAAAGCTTTTCAAGTAAGATATCGCGGCAACTGAGACAAATGCTCCAAAAAGTCAATCGCAATTTTTTTCAACACTGATAAAAAAAATAGAATAAATTTGAGACGGTTTACCTAAAATGTTCCACCGTTCTGTTAACAACCTTTTATGCTCGTTTTGGCTGAGATCTGTTTAAAATCAGGGTAAAAGGGCTAAGTTTTTGTAGTTTGATATAAAATAAGACTTTTAAAAAAGTACTGTTTTTATTTGCAATGTACTGTACTTTTTGAGACCAAATGTACTGTTATTCCATATTTCAAATCTGGTAACCCTAGGTACAGGGTATATTGAGTTTGTGCTGATGTTTGTAACTACCCGAAATATTGGTCTTAGGCCTACCTTCAAGTATACCGATCGACTCAGAATTACTTTTTGAGTCTATTTAGCGTTGTCCGTCCGTCCGTCTGCCCGTTCGTCCGTCCGTCTGTCCATCTATCGGTTTAAGCACGATACAGGTCGCAATTTTCAACCAATTGACTTGAAATTTGAAACTTAAGCATCTTTTGGCCCAAGGACGAAGCCTATTGAAATTAGAGAAAATCGGTCCATGTTAAGACCTAGCCCCCATACAAACGCCCCCTTTGGATTCGGCTTAAATGACTCTAATAGCCGTATTATAATAGATATCGCTTTTAAATTCAGCAGGTTAGCAAATTTTGTATGCACAAATCACCATCGGGTCAGTCCTTCTGGTAGTCTCCATACAAACCAAATTCCCGATATTCACATAATTCCCTCAAAATTCATAAAAATGGAAATATTTGACAAAAATTTTATTTTTAGGTGTTAAACGTGTACTTCAGTAACCTAATCAAATCGGAATATAATTGGACCATTTTTGGACTTAGTCCCCCATATAAAAATTTCGACCGATATTCGGTTAAATTGGTTTATTGACAAAAAATAAACCAACTTCACTAAAATTTGATCTGTGTGTGTTTTCTGCACTAAATAAAGATCTAACAAGACAGATACAATCGATCCATGTTTCGACTTGGGACCCATTTTCCGGAAAACACTGGTGTAGGGTATGATATGATCGGTCTTGACCGACTATAACTTTCTTACTTGTTTTTATTTTATTTTTTTTATTTGGTTAAGATTAGATCTGTAATAATATATAGTGAGAATCGACTTTCGTCGATTTTTAGAGTCTTGTTTTCTATCCTTTAAAATGTTTCTGTTTTATAAAACACTCTTTACTAATATAATAAAAAATATAAAATAGAGTTTATTCCAGTTCGAGGTCAATTATTTGCCTAACAAGTACTTATGGTAAGTCTACTTTCTTTATTAGGATATGCTCCCATTAAATACTCATAAGTGTTTCTGCTTTCCAGCAATAAATTGAAGATCATTTCGGAGACTTTCCAATTGCCCCATCATAAGAATTCTTTAGAAAATTAGGTAACACTGTTATTGTACAAATATTAAGGGTAGGGTTGCCAGACGTCCCGCATTTGGCAGGATTGTCCCGCTTTGTGTCAACGTTTCCCGCTTCCTTCCAAATTCCCGTTTTATTTTTAAGCATCAGAAAAGTAGAGGTAAAATTTACTGGTCTCACTAATAAGCAAAAAAACTTAAGCGAGTGGAATAGAGCTCACTTTTTTCGTACATTAACCACAAAAGCAAATACATCTACTGGAAAAAATAATAATAAAGGCTTAGATGTCTGGCGATTTAGGGAGTGATGCGAAGTTAGGCCAATACATATCTCAAAATTGATAAAGGACAAAATGACAAATAAATTAAGTACTCAACGAAAACTTGACGGAATTTGTTTTAATGTCCCGAATATGTTAAAAGTTGTTTCTAAATACTTTCATAAATAACAGATACACAAAATATTGACCAAATTTTAGATCTGATATCAGATAATATAATAAAATATTGTTATTTTGTCCGAAAAATATTCAGTTTTTCAGCAAGGTTAGAATGACTTGAAAAAAAATTGTTACGCCAAGAAAACTCTAAAAAAACACTTCTGAATTTTTAATCTGCATATAAATGAATTATTTTTATACTGCCAACATTTTTAAAATCCCGCCATTTTCGTAATTTTGTTGTGTTTGTCAAAAAACCGTAAAAACATGGATTTTTATAGAGGAAGGTTAAGTTCTTCAAGGGGGAACTTTTTGCCCTCTGGTCCAATTTTGCCCATTTTTGAAATTAACCAATGACCATAAGACATATTCGTGCCAAACTTCAAGAGACTAGCTCTTTTAGATTGGACTTCATTGTCCTTTCCACAGACAGACGGACGGATACCGGGATATCGCTACAATGTCTGAAAATTAATCATGGATCAATACTTTCTGGGGTCCCCGACCGATATTTCGATGCGTTACACACAGAATGACAAAGTGAGTATACCCCCATACTGTAGTTGGAGGTTATACAAATATTTATACCCTACACCACACTGTGGTACATAGGGTTGCCAGATACTAGAAGTCAAATAACTGGAAAATGCCAAATTTTCAGCTGGATTTTTAAAAAGTAACTGGACCCATACATATTTTTTTTTTTTAATAATTAAAAAAAAATATCTATCGATTTTCATATTTGAAATACATATTCTTATTTTGGACTAAATGACCGTCTCTATTGCCACGGCAAAATGTGCCTTTTTTAAGCATTTCTATTACTTTTTCGAGCATCTCGAAATACTGATGCTCGTCATTGGCCTTAGGATGGTTAGAGCATATTTTTCTTTTTAAATAACCCCACAAAAATCAGTTCAAAGTGGTCAAATCTGGAAATCAAGAAGGACAGTTAAAATTTCCCGGCCGTGCGAAGTTAAAAAAGGGCGACAATAATTGACCATCATTTGCAGATTTGACCCATCCAGAGATATTTTTGTGGGGTTTTTTTAAAAGGAAAATGTAAGCCAAAAATTCTTAAATCTTCGGCGAGCGAAATCAATTCTGGACTGGCCGAGATGCTCGAAAAAGTTGTAAAAAAATTAGCGAAAATGCAGCAAAAAGAGCACATTTTCGTATCAAAAAGAGGCATTTATGTTCTATTTATGATTAATGTTTTATTCAAAAAAAAGTCCCAAAAAAATTTTAAAAAATATTTAATAAAAAAAATAATTGTTAAAATTATGAAAATCCTTGTTCAACTGGATAAATTATGTTTTAACTGGAAACTGGACCAGACCTCAAATAACTGGAAAATCCAGGCCATTCCAGGCCGTCTGGCAACCCTAGTGGTACAGGGTATAATGAGTTTGTGCTGATGTTTGTAACTACCCGAAATATTGGTCCTAGACCCACTTTTAAGTATACCGATCGACTTAGAATCACTTTTTGAGTCGATTTAGCGATGTCCGTCCGTCCGTCCGTCTGTCTGTCCATGTAAACGGTGTAAACACGATACAGGTCGCAATTCTCGATCAATTGACTTAAAATTTAAAACTTAAGCCTCTTTTGGCCCAAGGACGAAGCCTATTGAAATTGGAAAAAATCGGTCCATATTTAGACCTAGCCCCCATACAAAGGTCGTCTTTAGTTTTGGCTCAAATGACTCTAATAGTCGCATTTTAATAGGTATCTTTTCAAAATTTGGCAGGAATTAATGTTTTATACACACAAATCACCATTCCGAATTTTAAAGAAATCGAACCAGTTTTTCTAGTAGCCCCCATACAAACCACCTTCCCGATTTTCACATAAATCTCTCAATTTTCATGAAAATAGAAAATATTTAATTAAAATTCTGCTTGTGTTTGTTAAAGGCGTACTTTAATAACCTTATCAAATCTAATTATCATCGGACCATTTTGGACTTAGGTCCCATGTGGAAATTTCGCCCGATATTCAGTTGAAGCGATTTATTGTCAACAAAAAGAAGCCTATTCCACTCAAATTTGATTAGTGATTGCTTTTTATACTTATTAAAGATTTGACAAAATATAGATCTAATCAGTCCATGTTTGAACTTGGGACCCATGGTCCGGGAAGCTCTGGTGTAGGGTATTATATGGTCGGTCTTGACCGACTATAATTTTCTTACTTGTTTTTACATGATTAAATATAATTTCCACGGTTCACAAACCACACGTTTTTCGATGTTTTGCGTAAAAAATTAATGCATACTTTAAGGCTAAATTTTCCATTGAAAGAAAAACAAGTAGAAAAGTTAAATTCGACTTTGCCGAATCTATGAATACCCTCCACAATACATTTTTTCAAAGGATAGTACATTTTTTAACGTAAAAAAATTAACAAGTTTGATTAGAAATATTTTATTTTGAGTAAAAAACTCTTTTTTTTTCATAAAAAAAAAAAGAAGAAAAATTACAATTTTTTTTTTTTTGAGTGTAAAATTTTTTTTGAGTGTAATATTTTTTTTACTGTAAAAATATTTCTGAGTGAATGCACGTACGTATGTACACAAAATATTCTCATTTTTGTAAAAAAAGAAAAACAAAATTTTTTTTTTGAGTAAATTTTTTTTTTGAGTGTAAAATTTTTTTGAGTGTAAAATTTTTTTAAGTGTAAAATTTTTTTCGAGTGTAATTTTTAAGTTACCAATGCTTTTAAAACTAAACAAGTTTAAAAAGCATTGCTTTAAAATTAAACAAGTTTGAAAAGCATTGTTTAGTACCACCAATGCTTTTAAAACTTGTAAAAACACGTGGCATTTTAGATGAAGCAAATCTGAAATTCAGGGTTTTGCTTATAACTTTTGAACCACTGGACCGATTGAGCTAAAATTCAACACCAAACAGACCCGAGGAACGGCAAAGATACATGCCAAGCTTCAGTAGACTCATTATTGTCTTTCGAAAGTTATCGTGTGTTTTATCTCGTAAGTTCGGGAAATACCCTTGCCGAAATTTACTCTTTTGCTCATAACTTTTGAACCACTGGACCGATTTGGCTGGATTGCAATACCAACCTGACCAGGTAAATGACAAACATATATGCCAAACTTCAGTAGCCTCTGTAAAGTCTTTCAAAAGTTAGCGTGTTTTCTACGGACGGACAGACAGACAGACGGACGGACGGACGGACGGACATCGCTAGATCGACTTAAAATCGATCGGGGATCATAAATATATATACTTTATGGGGTCCTAGACCGATATTTCGAGGTGTTACAAACGGAATGACAAACTTATATATACCCTCTATCACTAGAGTGGAGGGTATAAAAATAATCAAAATTACAATCGATTTTGAGAAAACCGATGCTTTGGCATCTCAAGGACAAACTAAAAATTAGGAAAAATCTGAGACACTTAACTTTATCAAAAAAAAAAAACAATTTACAAAGTACATCCTTATAATGATTTTAATCATATTTCGTTGAGTGTACGAACATAACATTGTATTTAACATAAAGTGCCATAACTACTAGTATTTATGTTCCATATTGTATGACTTCGTATTGGGGTGATTCAAAATGTAAAACATCCTAAATATGTAGCTTATCTAGGTCTCATATATTTGGGGCATTCCATGCCAAATCGGACACTTTGAAAATTTTTTTATTTAACACTATCACTTGTTTAAACCCTAATTCGAATTTTATTTCATCTCTTACTAATTCCAATTGATCTATTTCGAATTTAAATTGATCTTTTACAAATTTTAAATAAAAATATAAAAAATCAAATAATCTTTTTCGAATTTCAAATAGTCTTTTTCCAATATCTATCTATAAATCTTTTTCAGATTCCAATTGATCTTTTTCGAAATTCAATTGTTTTTTAATACCCACCACATAAATTGAATTGAAATGCAGGTCCCTGTATAAAAGTTCCACCCGATATTCACTTAAAGCTAATTTTGGTTTGTATGTATTTTCTTCACTAATTAAAGATCAAACCAAATATAAATCCGACTGGTTAATGTTTAGAATAGGGACCTACTTTCTGGCAAACACTGCTATTTTTTTTTTTTTTAAGTTTTGCAAAAGTTTATCTATAAAACAATCCTCAATTGTAATCCGTTTTTTACAGAAAGCTTCTTAATTTTGTTTTTTAGTTTTAAGTACCCTTCAAAAACTTCTTTCTAGTAAATTTTCAGATTTTGTTGATGATCCGTTCATAAAATATTGAATTTTCAAAAATTCGGAGTTGCTTCCTTTACTAAAAGTTCTATTTTTTTTAATTTTTGTTTTTATATACTTAAAAAAAAATCTAAAAAATTCTTGAAAGTGTGTTAATATGCAATTTTTAAGTTTTAAAATTTAAATCTCATTTTTGAAAATGTTTGTACTCTTGGATTTTCTTGTGGAAAACTTCTATTGATTCCACAAATTTTTGCCCAGTAAGATCGTGGTATCATGAATACTACTATTTTTCTTCGATTTTTTGAAAAGTTTTTATTACAATTTTCTAATCTTTAAATTACTTCTACTGCTTCAATGTTGTGTACGAGAGAGGTCAATACCAAGACCGGCGCCCATTATTATTACCCTTTACCATTTTTTTCCTAACATGCTCACTAGACTGGTTCAAAAAATAAGAATGTTTTTTGAGAAAATGTTAAAATTGAGCTAATATTGTAGGTCGGTCATACATTTGTTTTATGTAATCAGCTTATACCGGTCCAAAAGTGCGTCCCAAAAGGGTCAATACCAAGAACGGCTTCCATTAATTTTTACCCCAAAATTTTTTTAAAACATTCCTATACCCAGAGCTTCGAATAATGAAATCCTTTTCGAAAGAATTCTCAAAAAAATCAATTCAATTTTCATAGTCAGTGAATGCATTCGATTTCATAAATCAACAATGAATGCAGTCCTTGGAATTCATTCGATTGAATGGAAAAAAATGAATGCATTCGATTTATTGTTCATTCGATTTAGAAAAATCGAATGCATTCGATTTTTTATCATTCCACTGTGAATGCAATCGATTTTTCAAATAGATAGACCAAAGTGGAGCCAAATTTTGGTCCATAGTATCGCCGACTCTCTTTACATACCATGGAACTAATGGACCCTATTTTTTGAATCTAAAAAAATTGGTGTTTTCGAAAATTTTAAAAATGCACATATCAACTGCCTACACGACAAAAGTGTGAAGAGTGTTGGCGATACTATGGACAAAAAATTGGCTCCGTTGTGCTCTATCTTGGTTATTTTTTTAAGTTTTTTATGCAATGAATGAATAAGCCTTTCGATTTTTCAAAATGAATGAAAAGAAAATCGATTGCATTCGCAAGTGAATGCATTCGATTTTTAAAAGTCGAATGAAAAAAAAATTGAATGCATTCGATTTTTGAAAGTCGAATGAAAAATAAATCGAATGCATTCGCTATTTATAAATCGAATGAGTCTTAAGTGAATTCATTCAATTCGCTAAAATGTGATTGGGGAATGCAATCACTACCCGTGTAAAAAAATAATTATATCAAAACATATCTCCTTTGATAAAAACATATATGGATTATATATAAATAGATGTAAGCAGATCTACTCCATATATATTCTTATCTGCTTCAGATATGTTTTGATCCGTAAATTGAGTCTATCTGACAATTTTACATATATGAACATATATGAAAATGTCTGATCATATATGCCAGATAGACTCAATTTACGGATCAAAACACATCTGAAGCAGATATAAATATATATGGAGTAGATCTGATTATATCCATTTAGATATGATCCATATATGTTTTTATCAAAGGAGATATGTTTTGATATAATTATATTTTTACACGGGTAAATTTTCATTCAGAATGCCAAATCGAATTAAGGAATGAAATCCTTCGAAGCTCTGTTTCTACCCCATAAGTGAGGTCCCACACTAATTACATTGGGATCAAATTTTATAAAACTGGAATTTTATATGCTAGCTCACTTATGAAGTGGAGATAGGAGGTAGGAATGTTTAAAACAAATTTTTGGGAGTAACAATTGATGGCAGTGGTGACAACTTTTAACAGGCGAAACGCGCGAAACAGTGACTCAAAAAGCGCAAAATTTCAATTAAGAAAAAACGCTTAATAATTATTTTTAGTTTAATGGTGTTAACATACATTTTTTTAAAATCAACATTGTGTTTAAAATTTACTTAATACTATTAAATAGTTTACTGGTGCAAAATTGAGTATTTTTTTACTCAATAGTATTAAAAATTAACTCAAATATTTTTATACCCTACACCAGTGTTGCCAATAGTAGGGGGAAATCCCTACAAATAGGATTTTTTCAATAAAAAACGATAGCGTAGGGAAAAAGGGACAGATTTTCTTTTTTGATCAAAATGTAGGTATTTTGAATGATTTAGGTACTTTTTAAAAAAGAAATGATATTTTAAAATAATAAACGTTTTGACAAAGAAAAAATATTACCAAAAATTTTGTTTTTAAAATTGTCAACATTATTTAAGACCTGTAAGTTGTTCACCGGTGAAAAATGTTTCAAAATATAAATTTGTAGCGAAAATTTGAGTGTCACATGTTTGGTTATGTTTTGATCTTCAGCTGTTTTTAAATACAAAAAAAAAATAACTTGAATTAAGCTTTTTCTGTATATTTATCTGAAATAATAAATGTTTACATGCTGTGTCAATAACTTTAAATTCTGTTCTGAACAGGATACCTCATTAGAGAAATTTTTGCGTTTTTGTAAAGCCAGTTTAAATTTGATGTTTTTTGACATAGTTTGACAGATTTTCATATCAAAACCGAACAATTTACTTTCCTTCAGTAGTTAAGGTTTATTATATATTATTTGAAAATTATTCTATGTTAATTAGAAAAGGAAAAATGTCCTCGAGCTAGAATAACCCTACTCACAATCTAATATTTAAATGTTCGAATAAAACAACTTTTATTTTTTAATAAAAATTTATCAGAATTTGAACAAAATTTGTAGTATTTGAACAAAAATTGTAATATTAAATTTAAAACAAATATAATTGACTTATCAAAAACTTGCTTAAGGGCGGATTACTCAGTGAAAAGTTTGCTGCTAACTACCGATTTAACGGAGCCTTATGTCAAAATTTGTATGAAAAAGTTAAATTTAACGGAGAGTTATTTTATAACGGAGCATTGAGTAATCCAGCCTTAGTATTTTAACTTTTATTTAAAATTAAATGTAAAAAAGTGAATAAAATTTTGTTTTGTTTTAAAAATTTTAGCTGCTAAAACGTAGGGATAAATGTAGGGATTTTTTTTAACATGTGTAGGTTTTTTTCTTTAAAAAAAAATGGCAACACTGCCCTACACCACTCTGTGGTTCAGGGTATAATGAGTTTGTTCTGATGTTTGTAACTACCCGAAATATTGGTCCTAGACCCACTTTTAAGTATACCGCTCGGCTCAGAATCACTTTTTGAGTCGATTTAGCGATGTCCGTCCGTCTGTCTGTCCATGTAAACGGTGTAAACACGATACAGGTCGCAATTTTTAATCAATTGACTTGAAATTTGAAACTTAAGCTTTTTTTGGCCCAAGGACGAAGCCTGTTGAAATTGGAAAAAATCGGTCCATATTTAGACCTAGCCCCCATACAAAGGTCCTCTTTAATTTTTGCTCAAATGACTCTAATAGCCGCATTTTAATAGGTATCTTTTCAAAATTTGGCAGGTAATCATGTTTCATCTACTCAAATCACCATTCTTCTTGTAGCCCCCATATAAACCACCATTCCGATTTTCACTTAAATCCCTCAAATTTTATTAAAATAGAAAATATTTAATTAGAATTCTGTGTGCTTATGTTTAACGCATACATTAACAACCTTATGAAATCTGATTATCATTGGACCAAGTCTCTAAAGAAATCATATAGAAATATTGTAAGAATTTTGTTTTACAAAGTGATTTATTTCACCAAAAGTACAACCAAGAATTTTTTTTATTGAATATCCCTATTATTGCACCCAAAACAACTTTTAAAGTAAAATTCTATGAATATGTTTCATTTTTTGTAATGCATTTAGCTTCATTTCTTTTTTAACTTTATAGTATAAAGTTTATACACATTATTCAAAATACGAGTAAGGAAATTATAAGAAATCCTCGTCTTCCGTTTTTAGTATGGGGACTGTGTCAACATACATTTAAAATTAAAAGATATTGTTGGTATAAATGAAAAGTAAAGAAGAAAAACCAAGTTGGTTTATTGCTATGTATGCATTACTTTTCCAAACTTTTAAATTATTTTTTATTCTTTATGATTATACCATAGGAGGTTTTTTCTTAAGCCACGATTTAGCTAGTTAAAATTTCGGTTAAGGAATCGAAAAGTGTATATATTCGTGAACCGTAATCCAATGTTCGTCTATATGTTAAAAACACGATAAGGCTTAAAATAGGTTTGTCAATCCTTTTAAATTCAATATTTTCTGATTGGCGATGGTTTCTTAGTTAATGCTTTGCAATTATGAATCAGGCCCCAACTTGGGCGCCATTTTTCTTGAAAATTCTGTTAGTCAATTTTGTCAGACTTCAAAAAGTTTTCTGATTTAATTACATCAAATTTGGATAATATACCCTACGTTAATTCTTTCAGAGAAGAATCTAAGTTTTTTCAGGGGTAACTGGGTTGAACCTGACTTCAAAGTTGCCAGACCATTTCAAAGTTTACCAGAGTACCTGACTGGTTGGGATGTAATTATCTAAAGGACAATCAGCAATCCAATTAATGTTCCTGAATATATATATATATGTCCTTTATTTATTTAAATATGTACACTACTTATACTTTAGTATAACTAATATAATTTTGGTATAACTAGTAAATACTTAAATATAATGTTCACGAGGAACATAGGGCGTTAACAAACTCTCTCCAACTATTTCTATCTCTTGCAAGTAACTTGATTTGATTCCATGTTGTTTGAGCTGATTCGAGTTCTTTTCTTGTGCAACGTGTCCATGTGTTACGAGGTCGCCCTGGTCGGCGTTGACCTTGGGGGTTCCAATCAAGGGCTTCTCTAGCAATATCGTTCTGTGGTCTTCTGAGGATATGACCGATCCATGTCCATTTACGTCTTCGTATATCGAATTCGATTGGACAACAACCAGCCTGCTGCCAAAGATCTTCATTGGATATCCAATTTGGCCAGAAAATATTTAATATTTGCCTTAAACATCGATTTACAAATGTCTGGATCTTCTTTAGGGTGAGTTGCGTGTAGCTCCATGTAGTACATCCGTAAAGCAAAACTGATTTTACGCTGCAGTTAAATATACGCAATTTGGTTTTTTTCGAGATGTTTCTAGCACGCCAAACTTTATAAAGCTTATGGAAGGCGGTACGTGCTTTATTAATACGGTCGTAAATATCAGCTTCCGATCCACCATCTTTGGTTATTTTACACCCAAGATAGTTGAAGGTTTCTACATCTTCGATCACAGTGTCATTTACTATTAATGGCGTTGTTATATGAGTACCAATGCGCATAAGTTTCGTCTTCTTGAAATTTATTCTCAATTCAACTTTTTTTGCGTTTTCGGAGAGTCTCTTTATTTTTTCTTCAATATCCGCGAAGCGATGAGCCATTAAACATATGTCATCCGCATAGTCTATATCGTTTAAAAACTCTGACATGTTCCATCGTATGCCCACAGGGGCCTCCCTGTTGGTTTCCTCCATTACACAGTCCAGGAGTAAAAGAAACAATGTGGGGGATAGGACACAACCTTGCCTTACACCAGTAGCAGTAGAAAAAGGCTGACTATCCTTCCCATTAAAACGCACTTTACATGACGCATCTCTGTAAAGCTCGCTTATTAGGGTGACAATTTTTTCCTGAATACGAGACCTATTAATGTAAAGCAGTTTGACATTTGTTTTAAATAGGTCCAGGAGCACAAAAATATTCTAGGGCTTTGCAAAGCAAGTGAGCTTGCATGGTTGGAATGTGTTATTATATTTTTGGAAACGCATAACTTTCGATCTTGTTCTGCTGAAAATACATATTTTAATTTAGCGTATGGAAAAAATATGTCAAAACCTTAAACATATTTACAGGATTTTATTTTAGCATTTATAAAATAAATCAATTTATATGTTAATGAATAATTTTTAATAAGTTTTTTTTTTTCTTTCTATTTTTTCAGATTTAAATCCACTTACTTTATGAACGCAAAATTCAACTAAAATATAAAATTTTTAATAGAAGCATTTATCTCCAAAATTCAATTATAATTTAATAATGTCGATGCTGAAAAACACGTAAATAAAATAAATTAACAAAAACAGGACTTGTGGACACACTCAGTCATCATCAGCAATGCAAGAATACACAGCGACCATCGATAGTTCCACCACCGCCACCAACAAAAGAGCCAGTCAAACAAATTATTGCCAATTAATGAAAATCATGTTGACGTTGGAATAATATACAAAACATGTCCATTTTCAAGTGATGAAACAAAATTAACAAATACTATTTTCATGCATTCAAATATTAATTGAATTATTGAAAAACAATTGACGGTTGGAAAATTTTAAGCACGTACAATAAATATTCAATACTACATACCACACGTGTTTAATTAATTTTTTTTGTCGGTTTTGATGTTGTAGTCATTTGAAATATTCTGAAAATTGAAATTTTGCATTTATAGTGTGTGGGACATTATTTCATTATCAACGAAAAATAATTTTATACCGCCAAGTTGGAAGGAAAAAAACTTTTTACAGCAGTTAATCATTTTTTCACTGGTTCAACATTTGCCAGGGAAATCAGACAGCTAATGGTGAGTATTTACAGGTGTAAATTGTTCATACACACAAAAAAAAACCTTGCCAAATTACTAGAAAAATTCTCGTAATCCCATTTTACCAATATTTGACAGTTTTCCTTGTTTTTTAACAAAAAAATTTGGATCGAAATTCAATTTTTTTTTTTTTGTAATTTTACAATTTTTTTTGTAATTTTACAAATTTTCAAGATAACTAAGAAATTCACGAGAATTCCTTGTAAGTTTTATTGCGCCAAAAAAGTTGTGAATTTACAATTTTATTGGTAAAAAGTTAATAAAATTACAAAAAAAATCGTAATTTTTACTAGGAATTCTCATGAAATAGGAGGTAGCAAAAACAAGTAAGAAAATTATATCCGACCATATAATACCCTACACCAGAGTTTCCCGAAAAAAGGGTCCCAAGTTTAAACATGGACCGATTAGATCTATATTTGGTCAAATCTTTAATAAGTGTAAAAAACACTCACCAATCAAATTTGGGTGAAATAGGCTACTATTTGTTGACAATAAACCGCTTTAACTGAATATCGGGCGAAATTTTCATATGGGTTCTAAGTCCAAAAATGGTCCGATGACAATCAGATTTGATAAGGTTATTAAAGTACGCGTTTAACATACACAAGTAAAATTTAATTTGAATATTTTCTATTTTCATGAAATTTGAGAGATTTGTGTGAAAATCGGGAAGGTGGTTTGTATGGGGGCTTCAAGAAGAACTTGTCCGATTCCTTTAAAATTCTGGATGGTAATTTGTTAAGATAAAAAACTTTTACCTGTAAAATTTTTAAAAGATACCTATTATAATACGGTTATTAGAGTCATAACCAAAATATAAGAAGACCTTTGTATGGGGGCTAGGTCTAAATATGGACCGATTTTTTTTCAATTTCAATAGGCTTCGTCCTTGGGCCAAGTAGGGCTTAAGTTTCAAATTTCAAGTCAATTGATTAAAAATTGCGTATCGTGTTTACACCGTTTACATGGACAGACAGACGGACGAACATCGCTAAATCGACTCAAAAAGTGATTCTGAGTCGATAGGTACACTCAAAAAAAAAGTGAACTAAAATCTGGGAAAATTAACTCAATTTTGAGAAAAAGAGGGAATGATTTGGCTCCAAAGATTTTTTTTTCTTGGCTTAAGTTCATAATTTTCCCAAAAATAAGGAAAACAAAGTTACTTAATTTTAAGGCAATTGTAACTAGAAAATGAGAAAAATTATACTTCAAATTTTAGAAATAGATTGGATCTAGACCCTGGACCAATGGGTTCGGACCCCATTTAACTCGAGACCCCGTTGGGTCCTTTAAGGGTCCCTATAGATTTTGAACCAAAACTTGTGTCCGTTTCGCTCTAACTTGCTTAGTTTTTGAGATACGGTAATAAGGGGTCTGAAAGGGTCTTGAGAATCTTAAAAACTGGATATCTCAAAAACTATTTATCGGAGGGCTTTTGGGTATTTTGCGGAAGTGTTCTACGAGTCAAGAGCTACAAAAACGCCCTTGGACTTTTTCTCGTGTTGACAGTATTTACCGAGATATGTGCACATATAAAATCTCGGGAATTTCAAATTTTAGATCTAAATTTAGGGTCTTGAGACCCCGACAGATATGCAGAGCTAGGCTATTCCATATTTTTCTTTGTTGTCTTTCTTTTGAAAATTTCGTCCGTTTCGCTCTATCTCGCTTAGTTTTCGAGATATCGCCATTTTGAATTTTTAACTAAATTTTAAGAAGTTATTTACTAAATTTTCAGAAGTTATTAACTAAATTCTAAGAAATACACTTCCTCAATTCAAAGAAGAGAAAAACGATGATGTTTTTTTTAGTAAATTTTAACTAAACTTGAAATAAATTGTTTTTTAAGAAATATGTCTTAAAAATAAAGATACGTTTCTTAGATTTGTGGAAAATTTCTTTGGCAGTAAGAATTTTTTTCCTAATATTTAAAAATTCCATTTAAAGAAAAGTTTGAACTACTTATAAGTAAATGAACTAATTTTTTTTCCTCATAGTTAGGAAAATTTCTCATTTTTTAGTTAAATTTTACTAAATTTAAGGAAAATTCGAGATAAATTTTCAAAGACATTTTTTCCTTAATTTTAGTTATGTCTTTTTTTTCAGTGTATACTTAAAGGTAGGTCTAGGACCAATATTTCGGGTAGTTACAAACATCAGCACAAACTCATTATACCCTGTGCCACAGTGTGGTGTAGGGTATAAATATAGTAAAGTTACGATAATGCCTTGTAAATTTTATGGCGTCAAAAAATTCTAAATTTACAATTTTATAAATTAAAATTACAAAATTATTGGTAAAAAACTTGTAAAATTACTAGGAATTCTCGTCAAATAGGAGGTAGCAAAAAAAAGTAACAAACTTTTCTGGCAATTTTACAGCGTTTTTTTTTAGTGTATATATTAAATACTATCATACCCGCCGGAAATTCGTTACCGGTAATATTAAATACTGAATTATAAAAGGATCAGTATTGGAGTTCCGATTTCAAAAATGTTCCCTACGGAATTTTTGTTTTATTTAAAAATTACTTTTTTCTCCACGTTAGAAACGGATTTTTTTTTGTATATATTTTACATCGAAGAATCCTACATTCCAAATTTCAAGTTTCTGGAACCATTATTTCACAATATCACAAAATCCACCAGAAAACACATAAAAAATGCTATTTTCTGACCTTAGGTCTTTCGATTTTCTTTATATTAACGGTATGCATTCTCGATAAAGCCAAAAAAACATATCCATTTTCAGTTTTTTTAATTTTAAAAAAATCGCGAATTTTTCGCGAATTTAATTTTCGTCAAAAATTTAAAAAATCAAAAATGTATGTTAATTTGAAGAGCAATATCTTCTAAAGTATCTATCGGATTTCTACGATTCAAAAAGCATTTGATTCAAACGTTCGTCCTTTTTTATACCAATGCAATAAAAAAAAAGTTTTTTCAAAAAAAGTGCATTTTTGATGCAAATGCAATTTTTGGGAAAGTTTTAAAAAATGCATCCAAAAAATGCATTTGCATCAAAAATGCACTTTTTTTAAAAAATATTTTTTTTTATTACATTAATATAAAGTAAGACTATCGTCTGAATCGAATGCTTTTTGAGTTGAAGAAATCCGATAGATATTTCCGAAGATATGGCTATTCAAAGTAGCATACTATTTTGATTTTTTCAATTTTTGAAGAAAATTAAATTCGCGAAAAAATCGCGATTTTTTCAAAATATAAAAAACTGAAAATGGATATGTTTTATTGGCTCTATAGAGCAAATGTGTACCAAAAATTAGATAAATTTGAAGACCCTCGGTCAGATTTTATAAAATCTTTGCTGGATTTCATGATATATAAAAAGTTCTAAAAGCACACTTTTTACCCCTAAAAAAAAAGAAAGTACATTTTCCAGAATATTTTTTTTCACCGCAGGATCCTACATTCAAAATTTCAACGTTGAAGGATCATTATATCAGGAAATATGTATAAAAACTACCACAAACACTACTTTTTACCCCTTTTACGATCCTTAGAAACGGAATTTTCAGAAGGTACTTTTGCCAGAATGTTTTTTAACTGAAGGATCCTGATCCAAATATCAAGTACCTAAGATCATTATTTCAGTATGTATAAAAAGTAACAAAAGTACACTTGTTATCCCATTTACGGGAGAAACGGAATTTCCAAAAAGTACTTTTTCCAGAATGTTTTTTTCACCGAAGGATCCTACATTCCTAATTTCAAGTTTCGACGACCATTATTTTAGGAAATATAAAACTCGCCAAATGTATATTTTTCCCCCTTTGAAACGGAATTTGTAAAAAGTAGCTTTTCCAGAATGTTTTATTTTTTACCGAGGTATCCTACACTCAAAAAAAAAAAAGTTTGTAAAATGACATAAAATCCCCGTGATTTTACGGGGCAGGTTTTGTGAAATATGTACTAGCAAGAATCCCCGTAATGTTACGGGGATAATTTGTAAATTGGTTTAACAAAAGAAAATGTAAATTTACAATTTTTTTGTAAAATATTAACTTCGAGGTGAACATTTTTTTTGTAAATTTACAAAAAATTTGGTAAGTTTACAAAACAAAATTGTAAACCAACAGAAAAAGATTGTTATTTTACAAAGAAAAAATAGAAAATGAAAAAAAAGTTGTAAATTTACAAAATAAATTAGAAAATTAAAAACAAAAATTGTAAATTTACAAATTGTTTAGTTAAACTACTGTTTTTTATGGCAAAAAACTTGCATATTTACAATAAAAAGTGGTAAATTTACAATTTTTATTGCATATATACCATTTTTTCTTATTTTTTTGCCGTAAAAACAGTAGTTTAACCAAAAAATTTTTAAATTTACAATATTGTTTTTGTATTTTCTACTTCATTTTTGTAAAATTACAACTTTTTTCGTAAGTATACAATTTTGTTTTTCAAATTTTCATATTTGTTTTGTAAATTTACAAAAAATTTGGTTTATTTACATATTTGTTTTGTAAATTTAAAGATTTTTTTCCATTGGTGCATCTTATTTTTCCTTCTTCGGCAGCTGGAGTAGCACTTCAATAACCTGAAATGATTTTTTTAACTTGAACACTTTTAACAAACTTTTTAATGTATAACACTGCAGTTTTTTTATTTTTTTTCGACATTTCGTTTTTCTTAAGTAGATCATATGAGAATTGCGAAGGAGGCTACACAAGAAATTTCTTATAATTTCAGGAAAAATTAGAAAAAAATAATATTTTTTTTGAATTTTGAATTATTTTCACAAGTATTTTTAAAAAATCGATTTTTTTTTGGATATTGTAGATTGGATTTTTAAGTAACTGCTAAAATAAGAAAAACTCAATTTTTCATAATTGGCAGCTTTTTATTGACATTTTAGGTGCCAAATTTAAAAAAAGATACCGGAACTTAAAAAATTTCCAAAAAATTTTTTCATAATATTTTTTATTTATAAAAAATTGAATTTTTGCTCCAAAACGCAAAAAAAATCTAAACTTAGAAAATTTTTGCGTGTCCTATTGTTGAATAATTAATTTTTTTTTTGTAAAACAACTTAATTCTAGTAATAAAATAAGTTTTGTAAAATTACATTGGAATTTTATACTTTTCAATACATACATTTTTTGTAATAACACATTTTTTTGGTAGAAAGACTAAATAACATCAAGTAAAATTTTGTTGTACAATAACAGTTTTCTTGTGTAAAAAAACTAAACACCTTGTAATATTTTTTTTATTTGTAAAATAATTCACTTTTTTGTAAATTTACCTAAAAAAATTGTAAAATAAATTTACCAACATATAATAGTAAAATTACAAAGCAAACTGAAGTTTTCGTTTTATTAAATTTACAACAATTTTTGTAAAAAGACAAAAATATTAGTAAAATAGAATTACAAGACCTTTTACTTGTAATTTTACAAACTTTTTTTTTTGAGTGTACATTCCAAATTTCAAGTTTATGTGACCATTATCTCAGTAAATACAAAAAAGTACCAAAAGTACACTTTTTTGCCCCTTTTACTCCCTTTAAATCAACATTGGCAAAAATCCGGCCTTATTGGATTATATTTCGGAAGGTGAGCCTAAAATTACCAAAAAAAGTCTCGTAAAATAATATTTTGCGAAAGTTCCTAGAAAAATAACAATTTTGGTGCAAAAAAGCTTGTAAAATTACAATTACAAAACAAAGATTGTAGCTTTTTACCAATGAAATTGTAAATTTACAACTTTTTTGACGCTATAAAATTACAAGGACTTCCCGTGACTTTGCTAGAATTTGTTGTATCTCCTATTTTACGATACTAGTAAAAATTACGAGCTTTTTGTAATTTTACAAGTTTTTTACCAAAAATATTGTAAATTTAAAACTTTTTTGGTGCGATAATACTTAACATTATTTTTGTTGTAAAACTACCTTGGAAATTTGGACATTTACAAAAAAAAATTTTAAAATTACAAGAAAAAAATTATATTTCGATCGAAAATTTTTAAAAAACAAGGAAAACTGTCATATATTGGTAAAATGGGATTGGGCAAAACCATTTGTCATCTCCGATTTTAATGACATAACAAAACTTGAAGTGGTCACCCCCTAGGATTAATATTAAAAAAAACTTTTTTTTTGCCACGCCCCTGGCCATCGTACAGTGGGGAAAAAATTACTTTTTTTGTCCAATTTTGCCTACAGGTCGCAATTCTTAACCGATTTTAGTTTTTTTTTTTTGAGATTTAACTAATAAAATTCCTCATTTTTAAAATCCCTGTAATCGTTTCTCTTTGTGTTTGGAAAAAAGTGGGCGTTAGATGGGTAGAAAACGAGATACCGAAAGTCACAACAAAAATTTGACGTCGGAGTCAAAAATGAGCTTAGTCAAAAATGTAACTGTTGTCAAACCATGGACAACGATATGCATAGTGTTAAGATTGGGCTTAAAATGCCGTCGCAGTGAATAAAAAACGAAAATGTCGACGGCCAGGGGCGTGGCAAAAAAATATTTTTTTTTTTGGAATCGTCAACTAATCTTGAATTCTAGAGGGTGACTGGCAAAACTTTTTTTGAACGACCCACCCTCACGTATAGTTTACATATTGTTTTTTGTGTAAGCTTTTGCATATGAACTCAACGAGAAAATTTTGCCTACGACAACGTTTTCCTCCATAACTTTGAAACCAAATGAGTGTCCACCATAAAATTTGAATTCAAATATAGGGAAAGCCTTAATTATTAACATATATTTTTTTAAGAATTTTAATAACTATGGATTTTGAGATATGAGTCTTAGAACATTTATATTAAAAAAATTACCTTTGACCTTTTAATACAAAAAAAAAATTGGGACGCCATTTTAAAGGTAACATTCTCACCTTTAAAATGGTACCAATATGAAAATATTATGTTGTATACTTTAAAAGTTATGATCGACTTTGTATGGTCACTTTTTTGAAATTTTGACGTTTTTGCCAATTTTCAAGACGTCATATTTCGAAAACCAAAAGGTTTTGGGGTCGGAAGGTTAATCATTTTATGAACACTACCCTTTTACAATATTTATGACGAATTTCATTAAAATCTGAGATGACTGTGCGGTTTGACATGGAATGGCCCGATTACGGAACCTTTTCTAGCAATTTGACAATGTTTTTCTTTTTGAGTGTCCATATTTTGAACAAGCGCTAAACTCGAACTACGGCTACCTAACCATAAGGTGTCCCGCTTATCGGATTATTAACTAGCCTATTATTATACAAAATCCTTTATTAGAAATATTTCTTTTTATTTATTTATCACAGACCCGCAATACATCCGTAAGTGTCGATGACACTTCTGAAGTATTTACAAATGTTGAACAGTTGCAGGCGCCATCAGATGAACAACAAACAGACATTTCACAGGCAGTTGGAACGGCGGAAAACACACACAATGAAGAAAATACATCGATAGCACTACCATCACAATCGATAGATACAGAAATAAAAACACCTAGGCGACGACGATCACCGAGGCATCGCAAAAAAGCAATATCAAATGGTGCTGATGATGAAGACAAAGAAGTTGTAAAATCATCTCCTAAAAGACAAGAAGAAAGCAACAGCAGTAGACAAGATACTGGTAACCAACGAAGTCGTAGACAAAGAAATCAACGAAAACAAAGGCATACATCAGATCCCGATACAGATTCTTCGTGTGATTTTGCTAGCAGTACGGTAGAACAGCGTCAGAAAACACTACCGAATACCCGAGTAACTTATGAAAAGGCATTTCCTGAGGAAATTGTTTACGAAGACAACGATAATGAAGATGATGACAATGAAAAGGAGAGAGGCGATGCTGACTATGACGACGAAGAAGAAGAAGATGAAGAGTACGATGAGGAGGATAACGATGATGAAGACGACGACGATGATGATGGTAATGCCGATGTTGATGATTATTATGATTTATCTCCAAAACAAGAACGTAAACGTAGCAATACTTCAAGTACTGATGGCTTAAGTTTACGATATGGGTCTTCCCGTGAAATTCGCAGCAAACGCAAGACAAAACGACGTCAATTTTCTACGCAACGAACGTGTTCAAATGAATCGAATGAAGGTGGTAGTGGTCGAATTATTTCAAAGGGACAAATGAGAGGTAAGTTTTTTTTTATTGCTATAAAGAGAGAGCAGTTTAGGTTGTTTTCGGAGTAGTCAAATACTTGAATTGAGTTTTAGTAATACAAAGAATTAATTGAGCCTCGAAATTTTTGAGAGGTGCTTCATTAAGTTTTATAGAAAAATTTAAAGTGTCATCACGGACTAAATATTCACTGCATAGTAGGTTTTTATGGCAATTAGCTCATCAAATTATGCGTGAGTGCATGAAGCAGTAACACGAATCTCGAATCGGTTTTCTTCTAGACAGAGCTTCGAAGAACAAATCCTTTTGGAATAAATTCTTCAAAAAATCCATTCGATTTTTACAGTCACTGAATGGGCAAATTTGAATGTATTCAACTTTTAACAATTGAATGCATTTGAGTTTTAAAAATCGAATGCATTCTTTTACGAATATAGCCGGCTCTCTTTACATATGTCTACCATAACAGGACCTAATTTTGAATCTAAAAATTTGGCATTCCCGAAAATTTATGATTTGCATTCGCGATGGAATGCATTTGATTTTAAAAAGTCAATTAAAAAAAAAACACATGCATTTGATTTGTTAAAATCGAATGCATTCGATTTTTAAAAGTCAAATAAAAAATAAATTGTATTCATTCGATATTTTAAAATCGAATGAGACCAAAGCAAACTCATTCGATTCGCTAAAATGTGACTAAGGAATACAATTCTTACATTTTCATTCACGCCAAATCAAATCAATGAATTAAATCCCTCAAAGCCTTGCTTCTATCGTGGTAGTTTTGGGTCAAAACTTTCGAGTCTTTTTAGAGAATTCAAGAAAAATTTATGTAATAATATAATTTTACTAGTTGAAAAGTCCGTCGTTTCTCAGATCGACTTCATCCATCCTATTCAACTTCATCCATCCCATCCAAGTCTATTCAAGAAGAATCTTTAGAATTTTTAACTTTTTCTGAAGGATCCGAATTTTCCGACAACTTTTAAATATTAATAACTGATTTTTTTTTTTTATTTTTCTCTTTGATTTCAGAATTTCGTGAAGCATTTCGTTTGTTTGATAAAGATGGAGATGGCTGCATTACAAAGGAAGAGCTGGGTACTGTAATGCGTTCTTTAGGTCAATTTGCTCGTGTTGAAGAATTACAAGAAATGCTTTCGGAAATTGATGTTGATGGTAAGTAAATTTGTTTTAAGAAAAATTTCCAAACATTTAAAGGGGTTTCAAAAACTTATTAGCGAAGAAAAATACGCTGGTGCATTTTTTGGAACAAACTGCAATTGCAACTGTTTCTGGTATATTCTTCTGGTATATTCTAGAAATTACCAAACGTAATTAGATAAATAATTGAACTTCTTTAAATCGATTTTTACTATCAATAAGTTCGCTTCTATGCGCTTTTAATTCCAAGCTTTTATCGTATTCCAATCACTTTAAATGGGGTACAATCGAATTAGTTTGAGATCATCCTTTTCCAGAGGACTTATACCAGAATTAGTTATATCGTTAGTTTCCCACAACCACAAAAATTACCCGTTACTTTAAGCAAATCAGTTACATTTCTGGTTGACGAACCATCCACACCATTTACAGAAGTAATTCGAAAAATATAATTGTAATTACGAAGTATCTTCTTCGAAAATTCCATTTGTAATTCCAATATTCTACTTGAAATTCGAAAATTCCATTTGTAATTCGGAAATTCTATTTGGAATTCGAAGATTCTAATTGTAATTCAAAACAGATCAATTGAAAAATATCAATTGTAATTCGAACAAGTTCAATTGTAATTCGAAATAGATTAATTGTAATTCAAAAAAAAATCACTTGAAAATTGCCTTACAGTGATGAAGGTTTATTTCTTTCCTTTTCCTCCTTTCTCCCACCATCCTTTCTGACACAGTGTTATTCTCTTCATCCTCCGTGTTATCAGGAAGGTCGCATTCGTCCCCAGATTCGGTTTCGAATAAGCCAGAAATGTGCCCCATCATCCGCATTCATTACTCTTTAAACCTCTTCTGTCACTGGCTTTGCTGCGTCCAAAATAGGCTTCTGGCCGCCCTTGTAGACATTGACTCAGTCCTGGTTACAAGCGGAAGTGATTTTCACTAAAGGTGCTATGACATTTGCACATTACATTTCTAGAAAGTCGGGGCCCCTGGGCACGCAAGAATTTGGGTCCCGCTGGAACGTAAAAAGTTGCATAACAAAAAAAACATTCGTTTGCTACAAAATAAATTCATTTTATTACACCGTCCAACAAATTGCAACTTTTGGCTGTACACGTGAACCGGACCCGAAAATTCGGAAAGTTGGGCCAAAAATAAAATACCCGTGTCTCCCAGTTTCTCTAGATCAATTCGCGTTTTCGCGAAAAATGCAACAAAAAAAAGTTTTCACAATAGAAAAAAATTATGCTATTCAGAAAGTGGGGTTAAAAAAAACACCCATGTCTCTCAGGTTTTCCCGATCAATTCGCGTATTTGCGAAAAACGCTAAAAAAAAATTTTTGCACTGTTAAAAAAAAAAAAATTGGGTTTAAATCTAAGCATTTATGTCTCAGTTATTTCATATTCGCAAATTTGTAAAAAAAAAAATATTTTGTTCTTTTTATCACACTCGCAAAATTTCAAGTAGAGTTAAAAAGAAATTTCCCATGTATCAGAATTTTTCCTGCTAATTTAATTTTAATTTAAAAAAAATTAGGTGAATATTTTATTTTTAGTCCCACTTTTCGAATGTACACTCAAAAAAAAAAACTGTAATATTAGCAAAAAAAGCTTGTAAACCTACAAGAAAATTTGCTGATTTTGAACCCACAATTTTTTTGCTAAAGTCAGCAAAAATGTTTTGCCAATAATTAGTTAACTAAATTTTTTTTTTTAACTTACAAGGGAAGTATCTCAACCCTTATGAACCGATTTGCCTGAAACTTAAAATATATATAAAAGAGACGATTTTAAGGTTGGGGTGTCTCGGCTTTTCGGCCGTATGAGTGTTTCAAAATTTCGTTGTCCCCTTATGAAACAATGTGGACCTCCGGGGAAATTTCGATACCTCCCGAACTAACAGGAATATCCTCTAGAGCAAAAATACGTGTCGACTTAAATTTAATAAAGATTATTTCGTATTCATATGGACATCGTAGCTCTATGTCTTCATATAAATACCCCCCAAAATTTATACATTTTCATGAAAATATATTTAACGAAGCCAAACTTTTACAAGGTTATGCAACCGTTGGATAGGCATTAAAAAAACCTTTCTTCTCATATGGAAACATCATATAGTTTCTTAGAAAGAAATCGCTGAAAAATCCAAAAAACGATTTTTTCGCCAATTTTTGACCCCTTTTTTGAACCCCTAAATCCCCGATATGGCCGATAAGCCGAGACACCCCAACCTTAAAATGGTCTCATTTATATATATTTTAAGTTTCAAGCAAATCGGTTCATAAGGGTTGAGATACTTCCCTTGCATACACATCTGAGAACCCCATTGGGTTCGGACTCGATAGGTCCAGACCCCGATGGGCCTAGACCTAGTTGGGTTCCTTTAAAATCGTCATAGTTTTTGTTCCAAAATTTGTGTCAGTTTCGCTCTACCTTGCTTAGTTTTTGAGATACGTGATTATAGGGGACCACTGGGGTCTTGAGAAGCTTTTGACTATTTTGCGGTCTTGTTCTACGTGTTGAGAGCTACAAAAATGCTTTTGGACTTTTTGTTGTGTCGGCAATATTTACCGAGATATGAGCATTTTAAAATTTTCGGGAATGCTAACTTTTTTGGATCCAAAGTTAGGGCCCATTAGGGTCCACACATGTGAAGAGGACCGGCGATACTATGGAGAGCCCGAGAACCAAAAATGGCCTCCATTTTGCTCTATCTGGCTTAGTTTCCGAGATAGCGCCATTTTAAGTTTTCGGAAAATTAAAAAAAATTTACCATTTATTTTGCTAATATTAGCAAAAAATCTTGTAAAAATGTTGTCAACTCAATTTCAAATTTAGCAAAAGAAATTAGTTCAAAGTTTGTTTAAAATTGCTAATGTGCTAAATGAAGTTTACAAAAATTTTTTGCTAACATGCTAATCTCAACTAAAAATTTGCTAAAAGTTAGCTAACTAGCGTTAGCAAAAAAAAATTAGTAAATCTACTAACGTATTTTTTTGAGTGTAGTAAGTTTTTTTTATGTGTGCAAAAAAATGCATTTTCGCGAAATCGCGAATAGATACATACTACATTGGGTGACACGAGAATTTTATTTTTAGCAATTTTTGTATAAGGACCGAAATTCTACTGTAAATCATGTATATTTGTTACACTCAAAAAAATACGTTAGTAGATTTACTAATTTTTTTTTGCTAATGCTAGTTAGCTAACTTTTAGCAAATTTTTAGTTGAGATTAGCATGTTAGCAAAAAATTCTTGTAAACTTCATTTAGCACATTAGCAATTTTAAACAAACGTTGAACTAATTTCTTTTGCTAAGATTTGAAATTGAGTTGACAACATTTTTACAAGATTTTTTGCTAACATTAGCAAAAATAAATGGTAAATTTTTTTTTATTTTCAGAAAACTTAAAATGGCTCTATCTCGGAAACTAAGCCAGATAGAGCAAAATGGAGGGCATTTTTGGTTCTTAGAATCTTCTTACTTTCGCGGGTCCCCTTCACATGTGTGGACCCTAATGGGCCCTAACTTTGGATCCAAAAAAGTTAGCATTCCCGAAAATTTTAAAATGCCCATATCTCGGTAAATATTGCCGACACAACAAAAAGTCCAAAAGCATTTTTGTAGCCCTCAATACGTAGAACAAGACCGCAAAATAGTCAAAAGCTTTCCGAGTAATATTTATGAAGTTATCGATTTTTTTAATTCTCAAGACCCCAGTGGTCCCCTATAATCACGTATCTTAAAAACTTAGCAAGGTAGAGCGAAACGGACACAGATTTTGGATCAAAAACTATGACGATTTTTAAGGAACCCAACTAGGTCTAGGCCCATCGGGGTCAGGACCTATCGGGTCATGTGTCAAAAAAAATTTTTTTGTTAACTAATTATTGGCAAAACATTTTTGCTAACCTTAGCAAAAAAATTGTGGGTTCAAAATCAGCAAATTTTCTTGTAGGTTTACAAGCTTTTTTTGCTAACATTACAGTTTTTTTTTTGAGTGTAGAGATGGGCACATGAGCAGATTAGAGCGTGAATCACGCGTGAGTGTGACTGATTTCAATTTTACTCACGTGATTGTGAGTGGAGAAAAAAATTGCGTGAGTGAGTGTGCGTGAGTAAGATTTTTGCGTGAGTTTGCGTGAATTATTTTCTCTTTATATTTTCTATTGTACCAAAAAAGCAACAAAAACATTTTTAAAATTTGGCTTATTTTATGATTTTGTCCCAAAAAAAGCAAAAAAAAAAATTTAAAATTTCGCTGAACTGTAAATTTTGCTGAAAATTTTTGAAAGATTTTTGAAATTATAGTTTTTGAAATTTTCGTGAGTGTGAGTGAAGCTTGCGTGAGTGCACGTGAGTGTGAGTTGTTTTAAATTTACTCACGTGATTGTGAGTGAGTGTGAGTAGAAAAAATATGCTCGTGAGTGAGTGTACGTGATTCAAAAATTCCTGTCGTGAGCGTGAGTGAGTCAAAAATCACTCACGCGCCCATCTCTAATATTTATGTTTTATATTTATAAAAAATAATGCAATACATTTTTTCAAAATTGCATTTTTCGTGAATTAATATGGAAAAACTAGAACAATATTTTATTTTAAGCCCTATTTTCGGAATGCAGTAAATTTTTTCAAGTGTGTAAAAAAAAATTCATTTTCCCGAAAACGCGAATTGATATAGAAAAACCGGGAAACACAAGAATGTTATTTTGAGCCCCACTTTCTGAAAAGCGAACATTTTCTTTACATCTAAATTTTTTTTTTTTTTGCGTTTTTCGCGATCTAGAAAAACTGGGAGACACGGGTATTTTTTTTTGCCCTACTTTCAGAATTTTCGGGTCCGGTCCATGTGTACAAAAGTGTGTCGGACGGTGTTACCTGTTTAAAGAAGAGGTAATTTTTCTTTACTTATAAAAGCCATGATATCCGTGTAAAACAATTTGGTTTTAATAACCCCCTTTCTATCACAGAACGTGAGACTTCCTATACGAAAAATGTCCTAAAATCTGAAACTTTTTCTATACGAAAAATGTTTGAGAATCAGAAATTTTTTCTGTACGAAAAATGTCTCAGAATTAATTTCTTTACGAAAAACGTCTCTGAATCTAAGAATATTTTAATACTAAAAATATCTCAATATTTGAGATTTTTTTATATGAAACACGCCACAGATCTGAGACTTCATCAATACGAAAAATGTCTCAGAATCTGAGACTTTATATGAAAAATGTCCAAAAATCTGAGACTTTATATGTCCAAAAATCTAAGACTTTTTCCATACGAAAAATGTCTCAGAATCTAACACTTTTTCTATACAAAAAAATGTTTTAGCATCTGAGACTTTTTTAATACGAAGCATGTCTCAGAATCTGAGACTTTTTTATACGAAACATGTCTCAGAATCTAAGACTTTTTCTATACGAAAGCCGTCTCAGAATCTCATAATCTTGTCTCAAATTCTGAAACTTTTTCTATACGAAAAATGTCTGAGACAACTGGAAATTTTTTATGTAGGGAAAATTCTATGTGGTAAAAAAAATTTGGCAATATTGTTTTCTTTTTGTTTTATTGTATTTCTTGTCCTTTATTGCATTTGTTGTTTCATTCGATTAATCCTACAAAAATCCAATACAAAAGCAGCAAGTATCATAACACCTTAACCAAGATCATTGCATGGCGACTCACTAAATTGGCGATCGGCCAATTCCTAGTTGGAAGGAATTGGATTGCAGATCAGAATTTCCTTAGTGTCACTTGTAGCCATGAAAATCCATGCATGAGCTCTGGTCTACACTGATAGAAAAACGCTTCATATCACTAATGAATGGAATTCGTTAACATTGTTTCATTACAACAATGAAATATTTCATATGCCGAATAAAATTTCATACACATTGTGCTAGATTTTCATAAATTATGATTCAACGATTTCATAATTTTATTCATGGCTGTTGATCTTTCATTCCCAAAAGTTTTATTTGACATTGATACCAGCATGCATTGACAGTAGCATGGAGAAAATTAGGCATACACAAGCAGATCTCATTTCATTTAGTTTCCACTAAACTGCATTTGTCCCTTGGGCTACAGCAATCACTATTCCCCCGGTTGATGACAGCCAAACGATACTACTTTTCACCATCTCACTAAAAGACTGATTGTGAGTCCAGACTAGAGATGGGCGCATGAGTGGATTTTAACTCACTCACGCTCACGCAAAAAAATATACACTCACTCAAGTGATTGAAAAAAAAATAACTCAGGTGTGACTCACGCAAATCTCAATCACACTTACGAGTGAGTCACGCAAGCTTTATTCACGCAAGAAAAAAATTTTTACATTAAAAAAAATTGTATTTTTTTGAATAATTTTTTTATTAAAAAAATATATACATTAGGGATATAACTTTTGTACATTTTTTATACCCTCCACTTAGTGATAGAGGGTATATATAAGTTTGTCATTCCGTTTGTAACTCATCGAAATATCGATCTGGGACCCCATAAAGTATATGGGCTATTTCACGTCAACGGGAGACCCCCCGCCCTCAAAATTCTATTGGTCGTAGAGAGTTCTATTATGGCTTAAAATTTAGCCAATGATCTCTACTTTTGAAAGCTGAGTGGCGGAAGTTGAACCCAATGGTAAGTGAGCCAAATGCGGCGCGAATCGGGATACCCCGATCGGGATATGCTGAAAAATAATGAAGGAGTTATCGGATTTTTCTGAAATTTGTTATCAGGGGGTTTATTGGGACGCTTATTTCAAATTTTGATTCAGATTTCAAAAATTCAAAATGGCGGATCCAATATGGCGGATGACTTTTTCGAGGTTTTCGCGTTCAAATAAAACTCGGTTTCCGGGTGTATTATGGGTCACTAAACACGATTCTGAATTTAGATTTCCAAAATTTAAAATGGCGGATCCAATATGGCGTTTTTTTTATTTGTTTTTAATTTCGATTTTCTTGAAACTTGGTATCCGGGGGCTATTTGGGACGCTGATTTCGAATTTTTATTCAGATTTTAAAAATTCAAAATCGTTATTAAAAAAAATATAAGAGCCATGTTGGATCCGCCATTTTGAAAACCTGATGTCAGATTCGTACTAAGTGACTTATAATTCTCTCGGGTATCGAGTTTAACTTAAATGCGACAATTAAAAAAAAAATAATCTGCCATATTGGTTCCGCCATTTTGAATTTTTAAATCTGAATAAAAATTTGAAATAAGCGTCCCAAATAACCCCCGGATAACAAGTTTTAAGGAAATCGAAATTAAAAAAAAAAAAACGTCATATTGGATCCGCAATTTTGAATTTTGGAAATCAAAATTCAGAATCGTGTTAAGTGACCCCTAATACACCCCGGGAATCGAGTTTTATTTGAATGCGACAACTTAAAAAAAACCATCTGCCATATTGAGTCCGCCATTTTGAATTTTTAAAATCTGAATAAAAATTCGAAATCAGCGTCCCAAATAGCCCCCGGATACCAAGTTTCAAGAAAATCGAAATTAAAAACAAATAAAAAAAACGCCATATTGGATCCGCCATTTTGAATTTTGGAAATCTAAATTCAGAATCGTGTTTAGTGACCCATAATACACCCGGAAACCGAGTGTTATTTGAACGCGAAAACCTCGAAAAAATCATCCGATATATTGGATCCGCCATTTTGAATTTTTGAAATCTGAATGAAAATTTGAAATAAGCGTCCCAATAAACCCCCTGATAACAAATTTCAGAAAAATCCGATAACTCCTTCATTATTTTTCAGCATATCCCGATCGGGGTATCCCGATTCGCGCCGCCATATTGGCTCACTTAGTATTGGGTTCAACTTCCGCCACTCAGCTTTCAAAAGCAGAGATCATTGGCTAAATTTTAAGCCATAAAACAACACTCTACGACCAATAGAATTTTGGGGGTGGGGGGGTCTCCCGTTGACGTGAAATAGCCCATATATATTCATGATGCCCGATCGATTTTAAGACATTCCAGCGATGTCCGTCTGTCCGTCTGTAGAAAATGCTGTCACGGACAAAATATTGCACAGAGATGACTGAAACTTAACATATTTATTGGAAGTTCTCCCGAGAAGTTTGGTATTGCATTTGAGCGATATCGGTTCAGTGGTTCAAAAGTTATGAACGAAAATGTAAGCACACCTAAAAAATTTCAGTACATTCAACATAACCTAAAAATACAAAATGCTTTAATTCGACTTCTGGTTGACATATGTGAACATATTTGAACACCAAATGGTATTTAAACAAGTACGAACATATTTTTTGACAAAAAAAGAAAAAAATCGCGGATTTTTTTTTACCAAAATTTTTTTCGCGGAATTTTTTTTTTCAAAAGTAATTTCCTTTTAAATAAAGTTTTTTGCTATAATCTTTTTGAAATTGTGGAGGGTATCACTACATTCGGCAAGGCCGAATTTAACTTTTCCTTGTTGAAAATATCGAATCGGCCATATGCAGGCAGTATAGAGCATGAAAAACTATGAAGAATGGCGGTCTCTCCTTTTCACTGGCTTAAAAAAAGTTTCCGCATAAACCTCTTTGAAGTTTGGTGTACACTAGGGTTATGACTTTTTTGTAAATATCAAAGTTTACCTGCCCTAGCCAAAAAGGCCTTAAAAAAATATTAAGAATTGCATTTTTTCTTTTTCGCTTCCGTCAAAAAAGTTCCCGCACCAAACGAGATGAAATTTGGTCTATATTTTCTTAGTTTAATTAAAACTAAGAAAATATGAGACTCAAACGATGCTTAGGAAAAGCTATTTACGCTCAAAATGACGAATGCTTTTTGGAGGGACTTTTTTGATTCCATCAAGATTAAAATTTGGCGGTTTAACCCTTAATTGCATAACGTTAACTATTTATAACGTCAACTTCGGCAGCATGTAGCTCCAAAAGTAAAAGTCCGGGAGGCTTTTTTTATTCGTAAGTGTTCACAAGATCTTTTTTTATACAATTCATTCATTGGAAGGGTTAAAATTACCATATTTTTGAAAAATAGGACTTAAAGCAAAAAATACCTGTGACTTTTTAGAAATTGCGTTTGGTGCGGAAGGTTTTTTTGCCAAAATAACCCGCAAATACGATTTTTAATATTAATTTTGTATTGCCTATCTCGTGGTGATAGGTAAAAATTTTGTCAAAAATGAGTCATAACCCTAAGTACACACATTTCTTGAAAAAAAAAAATGTTCATCAATATTAATATAAAAACACAAAATTTTCTTTGGTTTGAATATTTTTTCTTGTTAAAAATATTATTTTCCTACCAAAATTCAAAGAAAACAAGTGAGAGTGTTAAATTCGGCTGTGCCGAATCTATAATACCCTCCAACTGATAAAAAAAAATTGCAGGGGCGTTTTTTTTTGGGGGGTCAGAATGGGTCATTTGGGGACACAGAAACCAATGCGATAAATAAATTGATTTATTATGCTTTTTGAGCTTAAGTAATACAATTTTATCATAATTTAAAAACATTTTTAAAATCCACGCCCACAAAAGGGGGGCGGGCAAAAAAAAATATTTTTTTTATTTCCCAAGTCCAAGTGCAAGAGCCTGAACTTTTTCTGGCATCAAATTGTTTCATTTGCTTAACAAAAATACAAAAAAACTGAGAAAATATGGCGTTTTTCAGACGTTAGTTAAGTTCTTCAGAGGGGAACTTTTTTCCCCCTGGTCCGATTTTGCCCATTTACGAACTTAAACTGCCTAGAACAAAAAGACATATTCGTGCCAAACTTCGGAAGTATAGCTCTTTTATTTTCGACTCCATCGTGTTTATACAGACGGACGGACAGACATACGGACCTTCTAGAAAAGTCTTAGAATCAATCATAGATAGGGTTGCCATTTCCTTTTTGAGAAAAAGAGGACGCCAACCTCAAAAAAGGAGGACATTTGACCCAAAAAAGAGGACAATTTTTTTTAATAAATGAATTTAAAAAAAGTAAACTGCGCGACACAATATGCAAAAAAATGCATTTTTATTAAGGAAACAATTTTCATTTCCACTAAAAAAATCACAAAAATACACAAAAGAAAATCTTCCAATTTTATTTCAGAAAATACCAATTTTATTTCAAAAATTTTTAACTATATTTCCAATTATATATGAGAAATTTTCAATTATATTTCAGAAATATTCATTTTTAATTCAAAAATGTTTAGTTAATTTACAAAAATGTCCAATTATAAGTCAAAAAATTTCAATTGTATATCAGAATTTTCTATTTGTGATTCAAAATTCTCTAAATGGTTTTCAGAAAATTCCATTTTAAGAAAAATAATTTTGAATTTAAATAAATTCAATTGGAGTTTTAGATAATTCAATTGTATTTCAGAAATGTTCATTTTTATTTAAAAATTATCTAAATGTTCAAATTCTGATTAATTTTTATTAAAAAATAAAAATTGTTGTACTCGACCTTTAAAATATTATATTCTGAGTAGGTTTTTTTCTAGCTCGAGGTCATTATTTCCTTTACTAATTAAAACTATGATATTCTCATATAATAATTTTCAAGAAAACTATTTTTTGTTTTAAATTTATGTATGTTGGTAATTTTTTGCAAGACTTTATCGACACGTGTTTCGGGATTTGTCTGTTTTTAATATTTGTTGGTTAATTAGCTGATGATCGTGACCTTACTAAGATGGTACAATTTTCGTCTTCTAATTCCCAATGGGAATAGAGTCGAATACGTATTTTTATTTGAGTTTGATCATTAACGATTGTCATTAAAAACCCTTTGCTACTTGTAGTATAAGGTTTTTATTTTTGCTAAATAATCTTGACAATGCACAGAGGGCCAGACAGATCGATTTCCGGCCAAAAGTCCTTATTTGTAAATTCTCAAAAAAATGTTTACCAGTTTGTTGGGCATATATTGAAGCAGGTTTTCTGAACTTATCTTTATGATCCAATTACACCCTTTCCTTTGACAGGTCTTCAAAGTTAAAAAAGTTGGTAAAAAATTTTTAAAAGTTGAGATACTTTTTTAATTTTTTTCCAAACTTCTATTGCTAATGTTTAACTTTTTGTTTCAGTGATTCAACCTTATATATAAGCCTTTGTAACGAAAATAACGTGGACAAATATAACTCATTTGCCTGGCAGCAATTCGCGTTTTTTGTGAAAAAGTTATAATTTTTTAGCTATTTACCTCGCGCCGAAAAAATCCTCAGCGATCCTCAGTTCGATACAATCGGTCTATATTTTTTTTGATATAGAATGGATCCATATCTTTCGAAAAAAGTTGCCCAAACTTGCTCGAAATGATAAATGACGAAATTACAGCTATATATGCAGTGATCCGAGATTTGTTTTTAAACAAAATAATTTAACCCAAAATAATGTTTTACGGCTTGAATAGTTTTTTTATCGTCAGAGAGTGCCTTAAGTGCAGGAAAAAAAAATTATCTACATTTCTAGTTTTTTTGTAGAATTATGGAAAATATAAGTTACACCATTTCCAATTAAATTCAAAGTTTTTTTAATGAATTTCCAAAATAAAGAAAAAAAGTGAATTATTTGTCGTCACCATTTCCAAAAGCTTTTCTGAAACTAAGTAAGTCATTTACACCATTTCCATATTTATATCAAAAAAATATATATATATGAAAAAATTATGTGCGTAGATTTAACTTCAAACACTCTTAATATTTTTAAAACTAATTTTTAGTTAGATCAGACAAAGTTAAAAAATCTAGCCGCCATGTTGTTTCCGCCATATTGAATTTTATCAGTTCGATTTTAAGATAACAGACCCGGAAATTTACTAGGCCACACTTTCAGCTAGCTTCAACAAAGAAAAGGAATATAACTGTTTTTTAATTACTTGTAACAAACTTTACTAAGCACCTTTAGTCCGCCATTTTGTTTTTCAAAATTCACGCCAGTAATTCAGATTCAGTAACTCCAAGACCCCCTTAAAACAAAATTTGAGTTAAATCGGACAATTTAAAAAAAAAATTGTCCGCCATATTGGATGCGCCATTTTGATTTTTTTCGTTTTTATTTAAATTTTGAAATCAACGACCCCGAAATATTCTGAATCACATTTTCAGCCGGTATAAGACTTTTTGCCCGAGTTGGATCATTCTTTAAACTTTAAGAAGCATATTAAGTCCGCCATTTTGTTTTTCAAAATTCGGAGTTACAATTCTTATTCAGTAACTCCAAGACCCGCATAAAACAAATTTTGAGTTCAATCGGACAATTTAAAAAAAAAAAATTGTCCGCCATATTGGATCCGCCATTTTGATTTTTTTGGCTTTTAGCTAAATTTTGAAATCAGCGACCTCGAATTCCTCTAGAAGCACATTTTCAGACGGATCCAACAACGATAAAGACTTTTGGCCGGAATTGGATCATGCTGGCCCTGTGTGCAATGGGATCTGACAAATCCCGAAACACGTATCGATTAAGTCTTGCAAAAAATGACCAACATAAATAAATTTAAAACAGAAATGTAATTTTCTTGAGAATTATTATATGAGAATATCATAGTTTTAATAAGTAAAGGAAATAATGACCTCGAGCTAGAAAAAAACCTACTCAAAAATAATATATTTTTTGATATTAAAATCTTTTTTCGGAGAGCAAACTTTAAGACACACAACAGCTGATAAGAATTGATGCTAACGTAGTTATTTTCGCACTACCTAGAGTAAATTTTTACTCGAAATATAATTAATTTGAAGCGTTTTTTTTTTTAATTTTTGTGCGTTTTGTTCTCAAAAAGTTGACATTACTGCTGATAAGCGAAAATACGGCGACGAAAATAATTCAAAAGTTTAAAAATAATAAAAAAAAATGTTATGGGAAAAAGTGAAAAAGTAGGACAACCCCGGACACTTTCTAAAAAAGAAGTAGGACTGCCCCGGACGCCCTAAAAAAGAGGACGGTGTCCGGGGAAAAGAGGACGGATGGCAACCCTAATCATAGATCAATAATATATATGAGGCATTCCACACCAAATGTCCCGCTACAGAAAAACATGTGTCCCGTAAATTTCTGAATAGGTTGTTTGGATAGCCCTATATGGAACTAAGAAAATTGCGTTTTTGGTTTTTCAAATTTTCAAAAACTGGGCTGAGGAGGCGTGGTCAAATATTAGAAAAATGGTAAAATTTGTGTCGAGTTGCCTTGGTTAAATATTTATGACATTAAAACGGAATGCACCACAATCTCAAAAATTTACATTCTTATATAGTTTTGTATGGGATATCGATTAAATTTTTTTTTTTTGGAAAATTTTCAGAACCCGTTCTGAAATTTTCCATTTTTTAAAAAAGTCAATTTATCAAAAATCCGGCCACTTTTTTTTAAATTTTTTTTTTTAAAGTTTAGATGTTTGTCCATCCACACAAAAAAATTCAGAAACACGTTCGTCGTTTTTTTTCGAGAAAATCGCATTTGAATATTGAATTTCACGACAATTTTGGAATTTCCTTGTATTTTCTTGTTAAAGCATGGCGTATGAGTAGGGTTGCCATTTCCATTTTGAGAAAAAGAGGACGCCAACCTCAAAAAAGGAGGACATTTGACCCAAAAAAGAGGACAATTTTTTTTAATAAATTAATTTTAAATAAATCGCCTTTTTATTAAGGAAACAATTTTCATTTCCACTAAAAAAATCACAAAAATACATAAAAGAAAATCTTCCAATTTTATTTCAGAAAGTACCAATTCAGAAAGTACCAAAATTAACTATATTTCCAATTAAATATGAGAAATTTTCAATTATATTTCAGAAATATTCATTTTTAATTCAAAAATGTTTGGTTAATTTAAAAAAATGTCCAATTACAATTCAAAAATTTTAATTGTATATCAGAATTTTCTATTTGTAATTCAAAATTTTCTAAATGGTTTTCAGAGAATTCCATTGTATTTTAAACATTTCCATTTCAAAATTTTCTCAATGATTTTAAGAAAATTACTTTTGAATTTAAATAAATTCAATTGGAATTTTATATAATTCAATTGTATTTTAGAAATGTCCATTTTTATTTAAAAATTATCTACATGTTCAAATTCTGATTAATTTTTATTAAAAAATAAAAATTGTTGTACTCGACCTTTAAAATATTATATTTTGAGTAGGTTTTTTTCTTGCTCGAGGTCATTATTTCCTTTACTAATTAAAACTATGATATTCTCATATAATAATTTTCAAGAAAATTATTTTTCTGTTTTAAATTTATTATGTTGGTAATTTTTTGCAAGACTTTGTCGACACGTGTTTCGGGATGATGATCGTGACCTTACTACGATGGTACAATTTTCGTCTTCTAATTCCCAATGGAAATTGAGTCGAATATGTATTTTTATTTTAGTTTGATCATTAACGATTGTCATTAAAGACCCTTTGCTACTTGTAGTACAAGGTTTTTATTTTTTGCTAAATAATCTTGACAATGGGATTAGACAAATCCCGAAACACGTGTCGATTAAGTCTTGCAAAAAATTACCAACATAAATAAATTTAAAACAGAAAAATAATTTTCTTAAAAATTATTATATGAGGGGGTTAGAGCACAAGGGGTTCAAGTGCCTTATATTTGATAATGAGAAAAAAGAGGTTAAAGTTAAATTGCAATAAAAAATGTTAGATGCTATCTATAATATTATTTTTTAGTTAATAGAGTTCCTGAGATATATTTTTATCTAACAAGTTAAAAAAATACCGTGTTTTACACCCTTTTGCACCCAAAAATTGCATCTGAAGTAAGTAAGTGGCACTTATACCCCTTGTGCTCTAACTTTTTTTATAAATTTGTAAATTCGTAAAAGGAAAACCACATTTTATTAAGAAAATGTGTAATGGTTCTTGTTTAATTTTTTAGTCGTCATAATCAGATTCCATGACATCATTGGGCTCATCTTCATTAGGGCATCCCGTCAAATCTAAACTTTCGAATTTCGTATCAAAATACCTGCCGAAAATTATTTAACCAAATCTGGCTCAAAAATTAGGAATTTTTGAGTACTTTATGGGAAAATTTTTTTAAAAATTCCACTTTTGGTCCACAGATGCTGATTTTCAAACATAAAAATTATTTTTAACCAAATTGGTCTTAAAAGTTAAATTTTAATAATGGCTTGGAGCACAAGGGGTTTAAGTGCCTTAAATTTAATAATGGGAAAAAAGAGGTTATAGTTAAATTGCAGTAAAAAATGTTAGATGATATCTAGAATATTATTTTTTAGTTAATAGAGATCCTGAGATATATTTTAATCTAACAAGTTAAAAAAATACCATATTTCACAAATACAAGCACCCAAAAATTGCCTCTGAAGTATGTAAGTGGCACTTATACCCCTTGTGCTCTAACTTTTTTTATAAATTTCTAAATTATGAAAAGAATGTTAGTTATTTGTAAAAGGAAAACCACATTTTATTACAAAAGTCTTTAATGGTTCATTGTTTAATTTTTTAGTCGTCAAAATCAGATTCCATGACATCATCGGGCTCATCTTCATCTTCATTAGGGCGTCCCTTGAAATCTAAACTTTCGAATTTAGTGCCGTGATACCTGCCGAACGATGGACATGGAGTAGCTAATTGTGGGAAAATTTATGAAAAATTTTTGCAAGGTCATTTTTAGTCTGCAACCAGCGGTCAAAGTTTAAAAAATTACGTTTTTGGACCAAAATTTATATCTGAAATATTTAACCAAATCTGGGTCAAAAATAAGGAACTTTTGCGCGTTTTATGGGAAAAATATTTAAAAAATTTCAAAATTGCGATTTTGGTCCACAGATGCTGATTTATAAACATAAAAAATATTTTTAACCAAATTTGTCTTAAAAGTCGAAAAATGTTGAGTATTTTATGTGAAAAATTTTAAAAATAAACCCACGATTTTGGTCCAAAAAAGCTGATTAGCATCTGTGTATCAAAATCTTTGATCAGAATTTTTGAACGAAAATCGTGTTTTTTATATTTTTTCAATATTTTTTAGATAACTTGCTTTACATTTTCCAACTTTTGGGACCAATTTGGATAAAAAAAAATAATATTTATGTTAAAAATCGGCATCTGTGGACCAATATTTTTTTTTTTTGGGATTTTTTTTTATTTTTCCTATTATGTACGCAAAAATTCCTAATTTTTGAGCCCAATTTGGTCAAAAAATTCGGACATGAATTTTGGTCGGAAATCGCCATTTTTTCACACTTTAACCGCTGGTTACAGACTGAAGATGCTCTTGCAAAATTTGATTACTATTACTACAAGAACTTCTCGGAATTCAACCACTTGTCCAAGTGAAAAACTAAATTTTAATAATTGCTTGGAGCACAAGGGGTTTAAGTGCTCATATACCCCTTGTGCTCCAAGCAAAACAGGTATTTTAGTAACAAGAGCTAGAAATGGTCGCCATATCTCGCTAACGGATAAGAATTTCACATTCACCTCTTGTGCTCTGAACTTCTGTGAACTTCACCTACTAATTCCATATGTTAACTCAATTTTTTTAAAAAAGTCACTTGAACCCCTTGTGCTTTGAGCCCCTCATATGAGATTATCATAGTTTTAATGACCTCGAGCTTGAAAAAAACCTACTCAAAATATAATTATGTAAATGCTTTTAAAAAAAATTTATTTGTATATCAAAATTTTCTGCAAAGCATTTGAAAAATTTTGAATAGATATAGAAATTTTTGAAATATATTTAATTGGAATTTTCTGAAAAGCATTTAGACATTTTTGAAATATAAATGGACATTTTTTAAATTAAATTGGAAATTTTTGAAACGGCTTTTTCTGAAAAGCATTTAGAAATTTTTAAAATACAACTGAAAACTTTTGAAATACAATCGGAATTTTTGGAAATTCAAGGAATTTTCTCAAAATTATTATTTTTTTTTAAATTTGTAATGGAAATTTTTGATATACAAATCTTTTTTCGGAGAGCAAACTTTAAGACACACAACAGCTGATAAGAATTGATGCTAACGTAGTTATTTTCGCACTACCTAGAGTGAATTTTTCCTCGAAATATAATTAATTTGAAGCGTTTTTTTTTTAATTTTTGTGCGATTTGTTCTCAAAAAGTTGAAATTACTGCTGATAAGCAAAAATCTGGCGATGAAAATAATTCAAAAGTTTAAAAGTAATAAAAAAATGCTATCGGGTAAAGTGCAAAAAGTAGGACAACCCCGGACACTTTCTAAAAAAGAAGTAGGACTGCCCCGGACGCCCTAAAAAAGAGGACGGTGTCCGGGGAAAAGAGGACGGATGGCAACCCTACGTATGAGTAACAAAATTTTTGCGAAACCAACGAGTTGATCCCATTTTAATTATTTTTTCATTTGTGGTGCAATATAGAGATGGGCGTGAATGCGATTTGACCCACGCAAGAAATATTAAAGTCACTGACGACTCGTTATTATTTTTAGTTTACTTGTGCAATCACGTGAGTCAATTTACTGTTACTCACGCAGTTTTTGATTACGCTCACCGTTGTTCACTCACGCTGATGATGATTTTACAAAAATAATAAAAACAACAAATTTTCTATGAAAAAAGCACTGAAAACGGAAACTCAAAATAACAGTAAAATTTCAACAAAAAAATAGTTGAAAATCACAAAAACTTACTTAAGAAAAATTTTAAGCATTCACTCATCTCGCAAAAATTGGACTTCCTAATCACTCACTAAATGTTCTACTCACGCTACCTCTTTAATATCGTGAATAGCTTAGTACGTGACTCGCGAGTCAATTTTTTCAAATGTTGAACGTTAAAGGATATGTACCTATAATGTAGTGTCCGATTTATTGCTCCCGCTTAAATGCGCTTATCCAAAATATTAAATAAATCAGAAGGATATTGATGCATTTACATAAAAAACTCTTATAAACGCACATCAAGTGATCTTAAGATTTTGAACTCATTTGTAATATAATGTTTATGTATTATGTTAATAATCTTTTACAAATTTAAATAAATGTGTTTCCTTTATCAAGGAAAAAAAAAAAAAAAAGATTTTGAACTCATTTTAGGGTTGATATTTCAGTAAAATGTGTATGAAACTACTCTTACCAGTTTTAGGCATTTAAGCGAGTAATTCTGTATTTTTTTTAATTTAAATTGAAATCTTTATGAAATCTTAAAACAAATTTTTTTAACAATTGACGATTTGTTTTCGATATAATAGGTCAGAAGGGCATTGATGCATATCTAAAAAAAACTCTTATAAACGCATTTAAGCATTTTACGCATTTAAGCGAGATGAGTAAATGCCCGAGTAAAAATAAACATATATAACAATATATAACCAGATGCAAACATAATAAATCATATATGATTATACATCGCGTGAGATATTTTCAAAATTTTTTAAATGCAGTCATATGTAGTTATATATAATTGAATCATGATTCGGATTAAAAGGTGTACGGTTGATATAATTATATAAAATTATATGAGGGTCAATACAAAATTTGTTTTTCTGTATAATTTAATATAAAATTATATATATCCTATTCTGTTCCATATATAACACTATATGTTTCCATTTAACCAACAATTTTCTAAGTTTTTAAGGCAAAGTATGAGAAACTTTTTAAAATGTTCCTAAACATTTCCTTGTTAGGGTTATGTTTATCACCTATCTGGTTCGAAGCGTACCCGAACATTTTTTTGTTTAAGAAAATTATATGTTTGGTGAATGTATCGTTGACCTGTGGTGTGTCTCAACTAGGGTTGCCATTCGTACTGTTTTAAACAGTACATGTACTGTTTTTTGTAAAAAGTACTGTTTTATGCACAGCACCTAAAACAGTACGCAAAAGTACTGTTTTTTAAAGCGTTTACTGTTTTTGTACTGTTTTTTATACTTATCACCAAAATGTAACATTTTTCGAAAAATGTTTCATATTTGACAAAATTTTAATTAAATTTTTAAAAAGGAGCTAAATGCAATTTAACTTTATACCACACTCAAAAAGAAAAATTATTTAAAAAGTGGAAAACTTAACTAAATTCAATAATGATTTAGCTCCATTGCCATGTTTTCCTTCTTTTTATCTAAATTTTTCTGAAAAATAAGAAAAAGAAAAAAATAGAAAAAAAGTACATCTCATTTAAAGTTCCGATTGCGGGCAGACCCCATTAGGTTCGGAACCCAAGGGTCCAGACCACCTGAGGCCCAGTCCCATTGGGTCTATTAAGGATCGTCATAGATTTTGATTCAACATCTTTGCCCTTTTCGCTCCATCTTGCTTAGTTTTTAGGATACGGGAATTTAAGGGCCAAAAAGGGGATAACTAAAAAACTATTACACGGAGGGATTAAGACGGTCGTGTAAAGAAGTACAAAAATGTATTTGGCATTTTTTTTTTCGGCAATATTTTCTGAGAAATGAGGAACGCCCAAATTTTTAGATTCAAATTGAGGAGTCCATTCATTGAAAGAGGACCGGAGATTCTTTAGAGATTTTTAGAATCGAAAATGAACACTTTTTTGCTCTTTCTGGCTTAGTTTTTGAAATTTTTGAAACATTTTTTGAAATAAAAAAAATTCCTTAAATTGCATAAAATTTACTAAACCTGACGAAAAAACTTTATCAATTCTAAGAAGATAAATATGATGAACTAATTGGTTGCAAATTATGTCAAAGAAATTTAAAATTTTTTATTAAATTTTACTAAATTGTGAAAAAAAAAATTTTTCCCAAAATTTTGTGTTTTAATTAAAACACTGTTTTATGGATTTTTTCATATGTTTTTGATAGGAAGATCGGTGTTTTAGTTAAGCAAAAGCATAGACTACAAAAGCTTTTCAAGTAAGATATCGCGGCAAATAAGACAAATGCTCCAAAAAGTCAATCGCAATTTTTTTCAACACTGATAAAAAAAATAGAATAAATTTGAGACGGTTTACCTAAAATGTTCCACCGTTCTGTTAACAACCTTTTATACTAGTTTTGGCTGAAATCTGTTTGAAATCAGGGTAAAAGGGCTAAGTTTTTGTAGTTTGATATAAAATAAGACTTTTAAAAAAGTACTGTTTTAATTTTCAATGTACTGTTTTTTGAGACCAAATGTACTGTTATTCCATATTTCAAATCTGGTAACCCTAGTCTCAACCCAAACCAAAAAACACCAGGATTTTACATGTTTTTATTCAATTAGATCTAATTAGATCCACTAATATATGTCAATGTCTGGTCAAAACACGGATGAAATCAAATCATATTTTATACAAGTTGATCTTTTTTAATGCAAAAACATCCACCATTATTTGGATTAAATTGCGTATAAATATATATTGTGTTATATATCATTATGTATTGCATCATATGAAAATTTTTACTCGGGTGCTTAAAATTTTTCTTAAGTAAGTTTTTGTGATTTTTAACTATTTTTTTTTTTTTTTTTAATTTTACTGTTTTTTTTTAGTTTCCGTTTTCAGTGCTTTGTTTTCATAGAAAATTTGTTGTTTTTATTATTTTTGTAAAATCATCATCAACGTGAGTGAGCGTAATCAAAAATTGCGTGAGCGTGAGTAACAGTAAATTGACTCACGTGATTGCACAAGTAAACTAAAAATATTAGCAAGTCGTCAGTGACTTTAATATTTCTTGCGTGGGTCAAATCGCTTTCACGCCCATCTCTATATTGTACCACACATGAAAAAACAATTAAAATGGGATCAACTCGTAAGTTTCGCAAAAATTTGTTACTCATACGCCATGTTTTAACAAGAAAATACAAGGAAATTCCAAAATTGTCATAAAATTCAATATTCAAATGAGATTTTCTCGAAAAAAAAACGACGAACGTGATTCTGAATTTTTTTTGTGTGGATGGACACACATCTAAACTTTAAAAAAAAAAATTAAAAAAAAAAGTGGCCGGATTTTTGATAAATTGACTTTTTTAAAAAATGGAAAATTTCAGAACGGGTTCTGAAAATTTTCCAAAAAAAAAAAATTAATCGATAGCCCATACAAAACTATATAAGAATGTAAATTTTTGAGATTGTGGTGCATTCCGTTTTAATGTGATAAATATTTAATCAAGGCAACTCGAAACAAATTTGACCATTTTTCCAATATTTGACCACGCCTCCTGAGCCCAGTTTTTGAAAAATTGAAAAACTAAAAACGCAATTTTCTTAGTTCCATATAGAGCTATCCATACAGACTATTCAGAAATTCGTTCGACACGTGTTTTTTTTTCGCTGGACATTTGGTGTGGAATGCCTCATATACTTTATGGGGTCCCCGATCGATATTTCGATGCGTTACAACCCAGTTGGAAAATGTGTCACTAAGGAAATTTCCTCAGTGATTCCTTGAGGAAATGTCTTCAGGTTCTGACAAATCATAGGTAATCCTTGATGACATGTCCCAACATTGTCAGCACTGAATGTTTGCTTTAAGAGTGTTGACAATTCCTCTTAGACGTCTAAAAGGAAATGTCTTCAGAATAGCAGTATATTAAATTAGAATATTAAATCTGGGCAACTCTTTAATTTCCAACAAAAAGATGGCAATATTATCGATTTATTTAAAACAAAATCAAAATCTAACAAGTAGAATAAAAGTAGTAAATAGACAAACAATTTTCAAAATAAAGTTTGGAACAAGTAGTAAGGTGTGGGACTAACAAACTGGAGGTTCCAGGTTCAAATCCAGCTTGGACTAAAAAAGGCGAAAAGTTTTTTCTAAATATGAGAAAGATAATTTATAAAGGAAAATGGATAAAAGTAAGAACAAAAGGAAATGCGAAAATTTTTTGTATTTTCGCATGACCTACGTCAGACATTTCCCTAAAGAAGTCTTAGGTGACATGTCCCCAGAAGGTCAGCCCTGACCACTGCTGACTTTGAGAGAGGACATTTTGAAAATTTGTATGAAACTGTCCTCAGCCCAGTACATAGAGATGTCTTGTGGATGTCAGCAGTGACTCTGACATGTCACCGCTCCGTCACTGAGGATGGCTCGAGGACGTTGCCAACTGGGAAACGGAATGACAAAGTGAGTATACCCCCATACTGTGGTTGGAGGGTATAAAAATAACTCACAGTGGAGCAAGATAGACTTTTTTGTCAATTTTTTTTAGACCAAAATTTTTAACTAACTTTAAATATTTTTTTTTTGCTGCTTAAAGTTTATTTTTTAGCGTTTAACAGCGAAAAAACTGAAACCATTATAAATGTTAATGATATGCATGAAAAAAAAATTATTTAAAAATTTTTTTCTGGATAGGGTTTTAGAAAAAGAGGTTATGCGGAAGGTTTTTGTTTCGAAATGTCCCAAATAAAGTGGTTTCGGTATCAGCACATCACTGGCCATTGAGTGGTGGTAGGGCCGAAATATGGTTGTACCCCTAATATACATATATGAATACAGTCGAATTCAATTATACGAATGATAAACTATAAGGCCTATTCGTACACTCAAAATAATTACTCTGTTGAATACTCTGTAAAATGACCGTAATCTCAATTTGACAGATATTTGACGATGTTATCTGTCGAAATACAGATTTTAAGAAAATACTTTGTATTTTGTTGTGACCGAAGAACTTTTTTTGTCTGTAATTTTACTTTGCAATCTCTATTTTACAGATAATAAAGAGTTTTTTTTGTTAAAATACAGATTTTTGAAAAATACTTCGTTTTTTCTCGTTTCAAAAATACTTAATTTCATTTGAAATTTTACTTATTGCTCTGTAATACAGTTTTCAAATAAAAATCTCTTCAAAAAACTTCCAAATATTTCAACCCCTCCTTATAAAGCGTCTTAAATTACAATAAAAGCTGGTAAACAGTTGTAAACAATTTCCCAATTGTCAACACAACTTAAAATAGATCAGGAATCCAATAGTGAAATTTGTTAAAAAGCCATATCAAGGGCATTAAAAAAAATATATAAGAAGACATTCTTAAACTTTTTACCTTTAATTTTAGGAAAGTGTTTATTGGAATTACCCCGCTCAAATGTGGCACAGAAAATGAGAAGTTTATGAAAAAAATAAACATGAGAAGTTTATAAATAAATTAATTAGGCGAGTTTATAAATAATTTCTACAAAGTTGAATATTCGCGTGCGAGACATTTAAGCGGGCGCATTTAAATAATGGCATTTGCCTTTATTTTGTGTCAAGTTATTAGTTGTTCATGCTTTTTGCAAATTACAGTCGAGGAAAATAAAGAAACAATTCTTATAGTTGCCACTTCAAAAGTAAATTTAAACAAGAAATTAAAAAATAACATTAAAGACCAAAATGTATTTAATTAGGCACATTTAAATATAAGTTTTTTCACTAAATCAAATATATTAAATTAAAATTTGTAAACATTTTACTCATAAAATGGATTAAACTAAAATTTCGTAAATTTACAGTTTTTGTTATTGTAAAATTCTGATCGCTTTTATCAACATTTTACAGATAATTCTGTAAATTTACAGTTTTTTATCGAAATCATTTTACAGAGTTTTCTTTGTTAAATAAAAATCTTGCTGGTTGGAAATCTGGTATTTTCTGCTGGCTTAGCAGAGTATCTCTGTAATTTAACAGAGTAATTATTTAAGTGTAATCGTTTTTATGCAGAAATAAAATTTTGTCAACATTCTCCCCAGTGAGTTTGCTCCGCCTTTCTTCTAAGATTCTACCAGCTCACTGTGGGCCAGCATTCCTGAATTTTGGCCATAAATAGACCTCTTAACCTATATGTCAAAAAAGTATTGCATATGGGTGTTAAAGGCTCGCTGATCACGATTCTGGAAAAAAATTTCAAAATTCAAAATGGCGGATCCAAAATGGCGGACATGATTTTTTACTTCTTTGTTTATTGTGTTTAATATAATCATTATCGATTTATTTGAGGTCGTTAATAGCGAATATGATCTCAGACTTTTAAAATTCAAAATGGCTGATCCAAATTTAAATTTAATTTAATTTAAATTTAAGATTTTTTATATGTTGTCTCTTTTAGCCAAAAACTTCGATTTTAATGGTTTTTCGGATGTTAAAACTGATTTTGGAATTAAAGATTTGAAATTCAAAATGGCGGATCCAATATGGCGAATATGCTTTTGTAATTCTTAGCTAATTGTACCAAAATTAGTAATTTTTGATGTATTTAGGGTCAGTAATAACGAATATGAGCTCTGATTTTTGAAATTCAAAATGGCGGATCCAATATGGCGTCAAATAAAATATTAAGTTTTTTTCTATGTTGTCTGATTTTGATGGTTTTTGGAATGCCAAATCTGATTTTAGAATCAAATATTCAAAATAGCGGATCCAATATGGCGGACAAGATATTTAAATTATTGATTAATGTTTCAAAATATCACTAGGAAATGATTGCACAACACGAATACGAACTCAGATTTTTTGAAATCAAAATGGCGGATCCAAAATTTAGGACATAGCTTTTTAAAAAATGTACAATTTTTGAATTTTTAAGTTTTTATAAATCCATCTTTTTGCTTTTATCAGAAGATTTTAATAAAATATTTCTCTTTTAAATGCGTCAAAAAGTGCATATATTCAGTGGCTCATTTAAGAGAGAACTTTTTATTTCCAATAAGCATTTGCCATCCTAAATGTAAAAATAATGCTACAAGCTTACAATTTCGAAAAAAATATTAAAAATGCTATTGGCAGAATATGCCCGCTTAAATGCGTTACCAGCTTTTATGTTTAGCACTACAGATGGACGCTGGTCACGTGAATTACTCGTGATCGAAAGTGAGCGTGATTAAAATTTTTTGTTAGTGAGTGAGACAATTTTTTGCGTGAGTGATTCGTAGTGAGTGCAATTTTTTTGCGTGATTCAAAACTATTTAATTGTATTGATTCAGTTTTTACAATTTTATTCGTGTTTTAAAGGTTTAACGTGAGTTACGAGTGAGCGTGAGTCACACGTGAGTGGTGTTTTGTTTACTCACGTAAATAGTGAGTAAGTGTGAGAAAAAAACGATTGCACAAATTATGTTTTTTTGCGTGAGCGTGAGTCAACGTGAGTCAAAATTTACTCACGTGCCCATCACCAGTTATCACGTCAATGTTGTCAAAGTGAGACATTTTTTATTAGAAATCAATAGAAACAAAAATATCAAAAAATTTTGAAGTTCTATGTTAGAGCATTTTAAACGTCATATTTTGGTTTATTGCCTCTAGATCAAAAGTTTATGAACGGTCGCACAGGGTCGCAAAAATGTGAATAGAATACATTGTCAGAGACAAATCGTAGTTCGAGGTTTGTCAATATCGTTTGGACTTTTTTGGACTTTGGTGTTGAAAAAAGGCGAATTTCAACAAAAGTATGAATTTCCATTATTTATTTAAAAAAAAATATGCTTATAGCTTACTTTTTGGCAGTTTTTATCAAGTGTTCAACAAACATGTATGTCTTTAGGAGAACTTCACCGAAAATTTGAAAAAATATTGTGTTGAAGTACAAAAAAAATTTTTTTGTTTCCTAAATAAAAAATCACAAACTTTGACTTTAACCTCATGCAAAAAAAAAACTTTAAGGTATAATAAAAAGACATTAAAGATGGACAAAATTCAAGATGTCGACATTCCGAAAAAATATTTTTAAATATGTGTTGCCTTACAGACCTTATTGGCCAAAAAATGGAAATCCTGGCCCACAGTGCAGCTGTCAAAAACACTTTCTTGCTAGTATTAGAACTAACTGGAATACATAAAATTTTGGCTGCCAATTTTTAAAAGCGAAAGATCTTCCGACATTCTTCCAAAAATTGAAAATTTCACAATGTGGTTAAATCTTTTTCTTTGAGTACAATCGAAGTTTTTCCTCAATTTGATCATGTTGGCTAGAAAAGACGCTCTAATGCGCTGTTTCCATGTACTCAAACATTGGATTATTTGTACTTGCAGGTGCCTCACCCTCAGTTATATCAGTAATTTCAAAATCTGCCTTATTAAATTCTTCAATCATTGTGTTAAAAATATCATACTCCGTGTCTTTTTGCTGTTGTTGTTTACAAAATTTCATTTCTTTAAAAGGGGGGATTTAGAAAAAGTGCGAAATAGTGAATGCCTTCTGGTTTTAACCTTTTTAGTATATATTTTTTTTATGGCAGACTTTATTTTAATCGTTATTGCTGAATCTAGCAGTTCTTCTTCACAAAATTTGGGAAGTTTCTCGTACCATAAAACATACTCGTTTATAGTAGGAATTTTGTCCATAGTTAACCTTTCCGAACATTCTTGAGGATTTTCTGCATAAAGCTAAAACCAATCGAAAAATTATTGCACTACTCCAGTTTAGATCTTCCGATCTGCACTACCCGAAGGTAATTTTTACCGAACTGTCAGAGCTTCAGCTCGATCGTGAGTGCAATTTTCCCCCGTAAAAAAATCCCAATTTACAGCAAAGCAATTCATTTATTATTTTGTTCGTCCTAAAACTAGTTAATGTGCATTACTTTCTGATTTATCTGCTACTAAACCTCTCGTTGATTAAGGGGATAAACTTTAGTTTGACCCAAGCTACGCAATCGTACCATTCCATTTTCGACGATAACTTCCACTCGCGGTCAGTTTTCCCTTGTTACCAGCCAACGGGTACTTTTCCTTGTGCTCGGATCTTTGACCACAATTCCCTCGAACGGATCAAACTCGTCTTCATCAGAGACGCATATATTCGCATATATTCAGGACGTCGTTTTTGCAGTCTTCCTCTTCCTGACAAACCTCTTCGGCCCATCTCAGGGTTTTACACGGAGCCCAAAACTGTATTTAATTAAAAGCTCCCTTTATAATTTAAAGTGTCTGACCGAATATTCGGTAGGCAAAAAAGTACTATTCGACCATTATTCGGTCACATACTGAATAATTTTAAAAAATTTGTACTCAATTGTTGAAAAACATATTTAAGTAAAAATTTATTTATTTTTATTTATTTTTTTTTTTTTGAGAATAAAAAGTTTTTTGAATGAAACACTAAAATATTTTTGAAACATACTCCGAAAGACAAACCTTACCGAAATACTAGTCGTCTAAACAACTCTTTACCAAAATTTGTTAATTCGATTGTGTTAAGACTGTAAAAACAAGATTTGTATTCAAATATATAACAAAAATTTCAAGTGTGAAAAATTTTAAGTTTTTTTTGTGTTGTGGCTGGTAAAAATCGCTAGATTTCCCGCTGCCCGCTAAATAACTTTTTTCCCGCTAGACCCAAAAAAACGTTAGTTAAGCGTTTTTTGCGTCTACCGCTTAAACGCGTCACATATTTAGTGACGCGTTTAAGCGGTTTAGACGATTTAAGCAGGGGCTATTTAAATGTGAAAATTGTGTTTCCTATTAGTACTTTCATAAACTTTGAGAAAAAACTAAATTTAAATGAGCCTGATTAAATGCATTTCCCACTTAAATGGTGCGCACGCGAAACGTTAGCTTTCAATTTCTTGTTTAAATTCACTTTTTAAGTGGCAACTGTAAGAATTCTTAATCATTTTCTTCGACTGTAATATGCAAAGAGCATGGATAAGTAATAACTTGACACAAAATAAAAGCAATTGCTACCATTTAAATGCGCCCGCTTAAATGTTTCGCACGCGAATGTTTAACTTTGTAGAAATAATTTATAAACTCGTTAGATGTTTTCACGTTGTTTTTCTTAAACTTCTCATTTCTAGTGTCACATTTGAGCGGGGTCATTCTAATAAACACTTTTTAAAATTAAAGGTAAATCATTTAAGAATGCCTTTTGACTTTCTTATATATTTTTTTAATGCGCTTGATATGGCTTTTACATAACGGCCAATATTTGATTTCTGATCAATTTCTGCTTCCTTAATGTGATAGTAGTGTTGTCAATTGGGAAATGCCATCGTGTAAATTTGCCCGCTTTAATGCTTCCAATTTGTAATTTTTCTTTTTGTGAAAATAACGAGGTTTTTACGAATACCTCCAATTTTACACGACATCCTCGTAAAATTTACCAGCTTTTATTGTAATTTAAGACGCTTTTTACAGGGGGGTTGAAATATTTTGAGTTTTTTTAAGAGATTTTTATTTGAAAACTGTATTACAGAGCAATAAGTAAAATTACAGATGAAATTTAGCACTTTGGTCAGAGATGCCAACTATTTGAGAACAAAACGCGCACAAAAATTTTATAAACGGGTAAAAACGCGTAATTTTGCTTGAAAAAAGGGGTAAAAAAGCACTGGACTGTTTTTGTATGTAGATAAAAAAAGTAAAAAAAATATTTTTATTCAAACAAAATTTTTGATAAGTTTGTTGGGTAAAATTTTGAGCAACGGATATAAATCGTCTTACAATTTTACATGGTCTGCATTTTCCGCTTCAAAAGCCAAATTTAGTCTTTGAACTTCACCAAGAACAGAATTTAAATATTAAACCCAAATAAAAAAACCTACAAAGAATTTAAATATTAAACCCAAATAAAAAAACCTACAAGGATTGGCGTTTTTTAAAGGTTGGTTTAATTCTTCAAGGGAAAACATTTCCCCTTAGTCCGATTTGCCCATTTTTTCCGAATTTAATACGACTAATGGTCATTGACCATAATATATTAGTTCCATATTTCAGGCGTCTAGCTCTTAGTTTGAACTGCATACTGCTTTTCACTGACATACAGACGGGCATTAAAAAAATGTATTTGAATCGATCATAAATCAATAAAATATATACTTTGTGGAGTCTCCGACTAATATTTCGATGTGTTACACTCGAAATAACAAAGAAAGTATTCCGATATACTTTGTTTGGAGGCTATAAAAATTAATTTTAAAAAGCACTAAAAGCACCAACTGAAAACTTAAAAAGCACCAAGTTAGTGCGTTTTTCTAATTTGGCACTAGGCCAAAAAATTTCGCGTTTTGACGCATCAAAAAGCACTCTAGATCTAGCGCGAAAAGCACTAAGTTGGCATCCCTGACTTTGGTTACGAGAAAAACAAAGTATTTTTCTAAAATCTGTACTTTAACAAAAAAACTCTATTGGCTGTCAAATAGAGATTACAAAGTTAAAAGTAAAATTACAGATAAAATTTTTGTTTTTCGGTCACAAGAAAATACAAAGTATTTTCTTAAAATATGTATTTCGGCAGATAACTTTATCAAATATCTGTCGAATTGCGATTACAGCCATTTTGCAGAGTATTTAACAGAGTAATTACTTTAAGTGTGTGAATTTGAGCCAACTTGTACCATAAATTATATGGTACCATAAAATATAATTATAATGACAACAGTGGCACCATGAATTCCAAATCTATCAGGAAACTTATTTTTGTTTAATAAATATATTGTGTGTACTTCAGCCAAATCGTACCATATATGGGGCAAAACGCGTCAACGGTCCACACCCAAAAACAAATGTTGTCCGATTCAAGTATGATTTTGGCAAAATATTAGGTTAATGATAGGTAGTATAAATTACAAATATAAAATTTTTTGATGAAATATTGGCAGAGTTACAGGGTTGGGAAGTTTTGATGTTTTTGAAAAGAATATATTTTGGTGAATTTTAATTAACACTTTGATGAAACAAAAATTATAATTTAAAAAACAAATTTTAAAGTATTTTTGATGGCCTTTAAAATGGCATTTGTGGTTTTTTTGAAAAAAATAAATTTGACCTTAAAATTCAAAGTCAAAATATTTAATTGTAATTATCTTATAAGGGTCGCACTTTTAAATTTTTTTCACTAAGCCCATTAGAAAGCTTGACATTTTTTTTAATTTCGGTTTTTTAAAAAAAAATGGTATGTATGATACTTTATGAGAAATCAATTTTTTAGGAGTATATAACACTCAAATTGTACTGAAATCGCTTTTATCTGCATATAATAACAACAAAAATCAATGCTTAGATAAAGTGTGCGTTGTAAACACACACAACAAACGTTGCACGCATAAAAAATAAAGAAATCAGTACAGTTTGGGTGTTATGTACTCGTAAGAAAATTGATTTCTTATAAAGTATCATACATACCATTTTTTTTAAAAAAACCGAAATTAAAAAAAATTTCAACCTTTCTAGTGGGCTTAGCGAAAAAAATCTAAAAGTGCGACCCTTATAAGATAATTACAATTTAATATTTTGACCTTGAGTTTTAAGGGCAAATTTATTTTTTTCAAAAAAAACACAAATGCCATTTTAAAGGCCGTCAAAAATACTTTAAAAGTCGTTTTTAAAATTATAATTTTTGTTTCATCAAAATGTTAATTAAAATTCACCAAAATATGTTCTTTTCAAAAACATCAAAACTTTCCAACCCTGTAACTCTGCCAATATTTCATCAAAAAATTTTATATTTGTAATTTAGAATACCTATCATTAACCTACTATTTTACTTAAATTATACTTAAATTGGACAACATTTGTTTTTTGGTGTGGACCTTTGACGCGTTTTGCCCCATATACAAAAAATTTAAATATTGATACAACAGCGCAAATTATCTGGATTAAACTTAAGAGACATTGCTCCAGACTAAACTAATATATTGGCCAAGTTTGGTATCAATCGGTCCAGCGGTTCTTGAGTTTTAGTAACACGTATCCGACATAAACATTTTATATATTAACCATTAAATGCACAACGATGCCGATTTTGATGAAAATAACATATTATATGCAGAATGATGAACAAATAACTATTGCATACTACGTTTTTCGATATAATTTTTTTTAAAGATTTTATATGTGAAAAACTAAAAAATTCAAAAATTTTGGATACCTAATAAACAGAAATGTAGCCAACAGAGGAACTCAAAAATATTTTTTTCAAATTGCTTATAGTTTATTCTTTATATGTATGTAGTTTGATTATACATTTTCGAAATCCTATTACCCTTTTTTTATTGTTATTGAAAAAAAAAGATTTTGAAAATTTTCGTAAAAATTACATGATTTACATTTTTTGACTTTCGTCGTCAATTTAAGACACATTTATATAAATATTTATAACAACATATTTTTTAAAAAATGGTTTGAATATTTTAAATAAAATTTGCTTTACAAAATTACCCAGGCAGAAAAATACGAAAGGGAGAGCGCTGGCAAAGTACTTTTTATGGTCGCTTGAGTGCTGGGAAAGCATCACAGTTTAGTACTCTCCCAGCGTCCAAAATGATAACCACGGTATGCCGTTGCTATTTTAAAGCGCTTTGAAAGCGCTTTAAAAACTAAAAATATGGTACTATTATAGCACTTTTAGAACAAAAAAATGGGACGTATCTAAATTGTATAAGTCCATAAGACACAAATTTTTTGTGTGTTTATTTGAATAAAGAAATTTATTAAATTAGGATAAAAAATTGATTGACTAATTTATTAGGATAAAAAAAATCGACAAACTTTGAAATATTTTCCTGGAAAATTTTGTTTCCGTTTTCTTTGCGTTTTGGAATACAAAATTTATTAAAAATGCTTTTAGGAAAAATTTTGGAAAAGTCCCGAAAAAAAGTGTTGTATTGAACCGAAACGGGTTGTGTACCAAAGGGATAGGTCCAGTGACATTTCATATACGAAGTTTAAGACACTTCCTCACGAAAGAAACAGGTGTTTTTATATAAAAGGTGTCAAGTTTGTAATGTGGGTCATTATGTATAAGTGACATATCATGAGAACTATCAAGGACCGGCCACTTATCCTGCAGGGAAATAAGAAATATTCCAATTGTTATGAAAATTAATAAATTTTAATAAAAAATTTATACTTTGAACGGATTTAAATAGAAAAACATTGGCAAAGCGCTTGGAAAGCACTTTTTCTAATTCATACTACCTTCTACACAAAAAATAAAGTGCTTTGCCGAGACTTTCTTTGGAACGGTTGGCAGTTTCTGCCTGGGTAAATTTGAACTGAAAATAAAGATGTGAGAATTTTTTTAATGGTTGTATCTTTAAAGCAGTGATACGCATTTTTGTAATTCCTATTCCCGCGGGAATAGGCGCTGCTTGTGCGCTGTCAACACACATACACTATAAAATTCTGTTGCTTGAGCAAATTTGTTGACTTTTCGCTTGCTACTACCCACACAAGCATAAATGTTATAGTATGAGTCTGCGTATCGCTGCTTTAAAGATACACTGCGCATTTAAGGGTTAAGATAATTTCCGCCTCGGTTATTACTACCTGTGGTAAAAATTTTACTAAAATCGGTTCTGCCGTTTATGCGTGATTACAGAACATGCAGAAATAACATTCAATAAAATAAAAAGGGGCGTGGCGTTTTACGTCCCTTTGTCCGATTGCTCTCTTTTATAAGCCATTGTTCCCGCCTCAGTTATTATTAGGGATGAGATTTCCATGCAAATGCATGTTTTTTGTCGATAGCCTAAATACGATATCGACCAATTACTTATATTCCGAATCAAGAAATTTGCGTTAAAATGGCATCGATTTGTTTTTGGATATTTTGTTGAAAATGCATATTTTTGCCTATTTTGGTTTTAAATGCATATTTTGTGTTTATTTCCAACTTTTAAGTGCATATTTTGACATAAATTGTCAAAAACCCTAATTGAAATTTATTTGTTTCAAAATCTATTTTAAATTTTAAAAATTTATTTTGGAAATAAGAAAAGTTATTTTTTTTCTTTAAATTTTTTTTTATAGATTGTGTTAATTTCTAAAAAATCTTGCTTATATAAGGTTTAAATGTTACTATTACCCGGCGTGACTTTTAGCTTTTTAAGAATTTTTTCTATGAAAACAAGATTTTATTTTTTTCTCATTTATTTTATTGAATCTTCACTAAAATTATGTGAACTAACAATAAGTATTCAAATCTTAAAAATAATATAACTTAATATTAATTCCAGCCAGTGCCAGATAAAATTTCATCTGCTCATAAATTATTGCACAAATTTTATTTTTTAGTGCATATTTTGAATTTTTTAGCGTATATTTTCGATTTTTAGTGCATGAAAATCTCATCCCTATTTATTACTATCTGTGATAGAGATTAAATTAAAATCGGTTCAGCCCTTTATGGGTGATTAAGGAACAGGCGAAAATACCGTTCAATAAAAAAAGGGGTGTGGCATTTTACGCCCCATTGTCTGATCGCTATATTTTATGGCCCATAGTTCTCGACTCGGGTGGTAGGATCTGTGGTGAAAAATTGATGGAAATCGGTAGATCCGTTTAAAGGTCTGAACAGAACAAGCTCGGCACGACTTTTTCCATACGATTTGACAGTTAAAAACCATGACCGGCACGACAAAAAATTAAAACTTATATTATCTCCGGGTTCTCTCAATCTCCCTCCCTTTCACACTCCAGGGTTGCCGCATTTTCACAACAATTTTTTATTTTTTCATTCACAATGGTGTAACAAACGTACAGTAGTGGAAATCAGCAAATTTGTTTTCTGTGTGTGTCAATTATTATTTTTTTTTTTTTTTTCAATTTTAGGAGACGGCAATGTAAGCTTTGAAGAGTTTGTCGATATTCTATCGAATATGGCATACGAAGATAAATCAGGACTATCATCAGCTGATCAAGAAGAACGTGAGCTACGAGATGCATTTCGAGTTTTCGACAAGCATAATCGTGGTTATATCACAGCTTCTGATTTAAGAGCTGTTCTACAGTGCTTAGGAGAAGATTTGGACGAGGAAGAAAGTAAGTATAATTTTTTTCTTTATTTGTAGCTATTTTAAAATCAATATGGAAAAACGCTTCTTTCGCTGAGGAATTCTGTGGTATCGCTATGGACCAGATAAACTTTATGAGGAATCATATTAAGATTCTACCAGATTAACCTTTTGTGTCCTGTTTAGAGAAGAAAAAATAAAGTCTATAAAAAATTAATTAAAAATAAAATCGTAGTTGATTACAATTATAATTGAATCAATCAAAACATTTGTTAGTATTACAATTTTTAAAAATAATACGCAAACAACGTTATTAACTAATAATTAAATTGGGTGTTGTTTTAATTTTTTTTCCATTCGGTCGCTCAAAAAATTATTAATTACCCGTTATTTTGTTTTTAATCAAAAAGTAAAGAAAAAAAAAATTTTCTTTGTGAGTTCCAACTTATAAACAAAATTTGAACACATTTAGAATAAAAATTAAATTAAAGTATTAAAAATGCTTATTTTTTGCTGGGAAAAATTTAATTTTTGTTTAAACTTTCGAATAAAATTTAAAACTCAGCAAAGGTGAATTTACTATTATCTTTAGTTTTTATTGGCAGTTTTCTCCTGTGTGTGACATGCTAAAAACCTCCCTTACAACATGTGGTTTTCTTAATCATCCTTTTAATATTAAATTTATTTCTTTTTCCTTTTTTTCTTTCCCAGTTGAAGACATGATTAAAGAAGTAGATGTTGATGGTGACGGTCGCATTGATTTCTATGAGTTTGTGCATGCTTTGGGTGAACCAGAAGATTCCCAAGAAAATGATGAAGAAGAAGAAAATACAACATCACCATTGCCAACACCAAAATCAAATGTTTCTATAACTTACGAATAAATTTAAATTCAATCAATAACAAAATAAAAAAAAACAACACCATAAAACTTTTTGCATAAATAATATTTGTAATTCTCTAGGAGAAAAAATAACAACAAAACTTTTAAAATTTTATTCCCTTTAAACTAACAAAACTAAGAAATATTTTCAATACAAAAACAAATTGCAATCAAAATTGATAAAAAAAATTTAACTTTTAATATTTACTTATTTCCTTAACTTAAAATAATAATAAAATATCAATTAATATTTAACAAAAAAAAAATAGTTTTTAGTTTAGTAAAATTAACGAATTTTTCTAATTTAATTATTCTCACCTTTTTTATAAGAAACCATTTCAGACCCGCGATGGACTAGTTGATACAGTTGTCAATTTTTTCATACTATTCGATATTTGAATTAGAGATGCGCGCGTGACACGAATTTTTTGTGATTCACGCGTGATCGTGAGTGAAATTTATTTTTACTCACGTGATCGTGAGTGCGCGTGATTATAAAAAATAGTTTCGTGCGTGAGCGTGCGTATTTTTTGTTTCGTGAGTTTGCGTGATTGTTTTGTGCTGTTTGAAACAGAAAACGAGTAAAAAAATCGTCGTTATATTTGATTTGAAGGGTAATTAATTAATTAAAAATTGTGATTTTTATTATTGTTTTTGGGAAATTCAATACTTTTTGTGCAAGAAATCGAAAGACGTAAAATAAAAATTTGCTAATTTTAATTTTGTGAGCGTGAGAAAAATGTAAGTTACTCACGTGAGCGTGCGTGAACGTGAGCAGAAAAAATAATTCGTTCGTGAGTAATATTTTTATTTCGTGAGCGTTAGCGTGTGTGAGTCAAAATTCACTCTCGCGCCCATCTCTAATTTGAATAAACCATGTTATGCCCGAAATGTATACTACTTGGTAGATTCAAATTTCAAATCGAATTGGTGAATTTTATCGAAATGTCTTTTAATTCCTACAAGGAAAGTACTCTGACCATTATATGATTTGCCTAAAACTTAAAGACGCTATTTCAAAGTTGTTGTGTCTCGGCTTATCGGCCATATCGGGGATTGAGGGGTTTACAAAAATAGGTCTTTTGAGGATTTTTTTTGGCTTTAGTAGAAACAAATTTAACCTTATAACTGACTTTTTTTATAAACTTTAATGTATTTCTTTTTAAAAAGGACAAAAATGCTCATTAACACGGGAGCTACACTAAAAAAAACTTGTAAAATTACAAGAAAAACTTGTAACTTTTGTTTTTTTGCTACCTCCTATTTAACAAAAATTCCTAATAATTTTACAAGTTTTTTTCCAATAATTTTGTAATTTTACAAGGTTTTTACCAAAAAATTGTAAATTTACAAATTTTTTGACACGATAAAATTTACAAGGAGGTTTTGTAACTTTACTAGATTTTTTGTTACCTCCCATTTTACGAGAATTCCTAGTAATTTTATAAGCTTTTTACCAATAATTTTGTAATTTAACAAGCTTTTTACTAGAGATGGGCGCGTGAGTGATTTTTGACTCACACTCACTCACGCTCACGACAGGAATTTTTGAATCACGCTCACTCACGAGCATATTTTTTCTACTCACACTCACGTGAGTAAATTTAATGCAACTCACGTGCACTCACGCAAGCTTCACTCACGTTGACTGACACTCACGAAACTCTTATTTATACAAAAAAAATTCAAAAACTAAAATTTTAAAATTTTCAGCAAAATTTTAAGTTTAGCATAATTTTCATTTTTTTTTTTGCTTTTACGACGAAATCTTAAATTTTACAATTTTTTTGATGCTTTTTTTGCTACGAAAGGAAATCTGAAGAGAAAATAAATCACGCAAACTCACGCAAAAAAATTGACTCACGCACACTCACTCACGAAAAAATCTTACGCGTGAAACACGTGAATCACGCTCTTATCTGCTCATGTGCCCATCTCTACTTTTTACCAATAAAATTGTAAAATTACAGTTTTTTTGCGCAAAAAAAATTACAAGGAATTCTCGTGAATTTACTAGTATTTTTTTTGGAAAATTATCGTGGAAATTTGTAAAATTACAAAAAAATATTGTAAAATTACAAAAAATGTAAATTTCGATCCAAATTTATTTGTTAAAAAACAAGGAAAACTGTCAAATATTAGTAAAATGGAATTACGAGAATTTTCCTAGTAATTTGACAATGTTTTTTTTGTGTGTGTATTTAGGGAAAATTTCTTTGGCGTTAAGAATTTCTTCCATGTATTGGGGAATTCCATTTAAGGGTTAACTTGGTCAAAGAATATTCTTTCCCGATTTCTTTATTAAATTCGACTAAAATTATTTTAAGGTCGACTTTACTAAAAAAAATTAGTTAAATTACTTAAAAAAAACCTGCATTTTGACGGGACACGTCTTGTAAAAATGTCTTTTCTTATAATTTTCATCATAAAAAATATAATTTTAGTAATTATACTCTACCCCACTCTATGGTACAGGGTATAATGAGTTTGTGCTGATGTTTGTAACTATCCGAAATATTGGTCCTAGACCTGCCTTCAAGTATACCGATCGACTCAGAATTACTTTTTGAGTCGATATAGCGATGTCCGTCCTTCTGTCCATCTATCGGTTTAAGCACGATACAGGTCGCAATTTTCAATCAATTGACTTGAAGGTTAAGCATCTTTTGGCCCAAGGACGAAGCCTATTGAAATTGGTAAAAATCGGTCCATGTTAAGACCTAGCCCCAATACAAACGCAGCCTTTGGATTAGGCTTAAATGACTAATAACCGTATTATTAAAGGTATCGCTTTGAAATTTAACAGGTAATCAAATTTCATACGCACAAATCATCATTCCAAATTTCAAATGAATCGTGTCAGTCCTTCTTGTAGTCCCCATACAAACCACGCTCCCGATATTCACACACAGAAAAAAATATGGAGGAAACAAATTTGAGTAATCACTTGTTTAAATTTAAAAACAAAAATTGAGTAATTTTTTAATTGACGCAATTAAAAATTTACTTAAAAATTTTAAGAACAATTTAAGTAAATAATTTAATAAAAATTTAATAGTTTTTTTATTTTTTTTTTTAACTGTCATAGTGTTTTGAATTCTCGTTTAGTTTATAGTTTTTTGTGTATGTATATGAAAGTTTGTAATCGTCTTTATAAAATTTTCTTATGTTTTTGAGACATAAATATGTTTGGTAAAGTTTGAAAAAACAAGTTTTTTGTTTTTTTTTTTGTAAAAAAAATTAAAACTTTTTAACTTAAAAAAAAAAAATATTTAAGTTTTGAGTAAATGTTTAATTGTGTCAATTAAAAATTTACTCAAATTGTTTTTTTCAAACATTTAATAAATGTTTATTAAAAATTTACTCAATACTATTAAATCGTTTACTGGTGCAAAATTGAGTAATTTTTTACTCAATAGTATTAAAAATTTACTCAAATATTTTTTTTATTTTTTTCTGTGCATAATTCCCTCAAAATTCAAAAAAATAGAAATATTTGATAAAAATTTTATTTGTAGGTGTTAAACGTGTACTTTAGTAACCTAATCAAATCTGAATATAATTGGACCATTTTTGGACTTAGTACCCCATATAAAAATTTCGGACTGACCCGATTCAGTTGAAATTTGGAATGATGATTTGTGCGTATGAAATTTGATTACCTGTTAAATTTCAAAGCGATACCTTTTATAATACGGTTATTTGGCAAAAAATAAACCAATTCCACTAAAATTAAATCTGGGGGGTTACTGCGTAACTTTATTCGAAAGAAATCGTTCGAATTCGGAAATTTTTTATCGTTTGTAGCAAAGTACATATCGTTGCTAAATATTTTTTTTTATATTTTTTGAATTATTTGGTGATGAGCTGACAATCTCTAAATAATTTTGCTCCTTAAACAATTTTTTCTTTCAAATTATTTGCGAAAATAAATTTGTATTCGAAAGCATTTCCGTTTCGAATTAGAGTTGTCAAATATTCGTCTATTTCAAAAACCGGTTTTCGAATACTTCGAAAACCCGCCTTTTCGGTTTTGTAACTAAAAACCGGTTTCGAATAATCGGTTTTTTTTTTTAAATATTTATTTGATAAAAAAGCAAAACAAATTAAGCAATTTTTACATACTACAGAACACAGATAGGAACATGAGCAGATTTGTGCGTGATTCACGCGTGAGCATGACTGAAACTTAAGTAACTCACGTAATTGTGAGTGGAAAAAAAATTTTCTTTCGTCCCAAAAATAGAACAATTGTAAAATTTGGCTAAAATTTAAATTTTGCTAAAAATTTTGTTGGATTTTTGAAATTTTAATTTTTAAAAGTTTTTTTGTATAAACAAGAGTTTCGTGAGTGTGAATGACCGTGAGTGTGAACGAATGTGAGTGAAGCTTGTGCGAGTGCACGTGAGTGTAAGTTGTCTCAGGTGTGAGTATGAGTAGAATACTCATAAAAAATATGCTCGTGAGTGAGTGTGCGTGATTGAAAAATTCTTGTCGTGAGCGTAAATGAGTGTGAGTCAAAAGTCACTCATGCTCCCAAATTTTACTGAAAAATTACATTTAATGCAAACTAACGAAAAAATTAAACTTCAGAAAAAGTCGATTATTCGAGACCAAAAAATCGGTTTCTCGAATACTTCGAAAACCGGTCATTTTAAAAAACCGGTTTTAAAAAACCGGAAAAATAGAAAAAAATCGATTTTTCGAATACTTCGGAAATCGGTTTTGACAACTCTAGTTTCGAATCGAATTACGCAGTAACCCCCCTTTGTGTGTTTTCTACACTAAATAAAGATCTAACAAAAGATAGATCCAATCGGTCTATGTTTGGACTTGGGGCCTATTTTCGGAAAAAAACTGGTGTAGGGTATCATATGGTCGGTTTTGACCGACTATAACTTTCTTACTTATTTTTCTTTACTAATAACAACCATGATATTCTTATAGAATAATTTTCAAGATTATTTTTCTGTTTTAAATTTATTTATGTTGGTCATTTTTATCACGACTTAACAGGCATGTAGAACATGGTTCTAATTAGTAAAGAAAAATGACCTCGACCTAAAATAACCCTAAATAAAATATATTATTTTTTTTTTTTTTTAAATTTTACAAATATTTTTCGTGAATTTCTGATTTATTTTCTGTTATGTTTTATTCGAACTTTTAACTATTTTATTTTGAGTGGGGCTACTCAAGCTCGAGGTAATTTTTCTTTACTAATTAAAACCATGATATTCTTATAGAATAATTTTCGAAATCAATTTTCTGCTTTTAATTTATTTATGCAAGTCATTTGTGCAAGACTTTGACGACACGTGTTTCGGTATTTGTCAGAATATATTGTCAAGACTAATTAGCAAATATAAATACCATATTCTCAAGTAACATACTGTAAATAAGTATAAAGTTGAATAGATCTAAATATTTCTGTTTGAACACCAACGATTGTCATTTAAATTCACCCAGCAGAAATAAATCGAGATTTTGGCGACACAGCATCTGTTTATAGCATACCGTAGCGCATCCAAAGAGCGCTCTTAGGGATGCAGTAAAAGGAAGGGGAAAAAATTTTAATTTTTTTTTAAGATTTTTTATATAAAACTTATAATGTGTAATTATTTTTTGATAAAATTTCACACTTGCTTTCCTTTTTAATATTTTTAACACTTTTTGAATAAAAAAACATGAGTTTTAGACAAAGACACATGATTTGACTGCATCATTATTGCGCATTAATCAGCGCTGCAAAGAGCGCTTCAATCATAGCATCTTTGACCGCTGTTCCCAAAAAAAATCCCATAAAAAATGTGAAAATGAAAATTTCCGATATTTTTTTGATGTTCACTTCCGATTTTTTTTTTCCATTTTGTTTCACATAAATAAAGTTTTGTAATGTAAAACGAATTAATTTTTTTGTTATATTTTTTTAAATTTTAGTTATTTGATTTAAACTTTGAACAGACAAGGAAAAAAATCGAATTTGATTTAAAATTCATAAGGTATTTGAAATAAAATTTTTGTTTAAATAAAATTCTCAAAAACATTTGAATTTTATTATTTCCAAAAATAAAATTCTCAAAAAAAAAAAGAATTTTATTTTTGGTTTAATTTTATTTTACTTTTGGTTTGAATATTTATTTGTTCAAAATATATTTGTTATTATGGAAATAAAATTCTTTTTTTTTATTAATAAAATTCTTTAAAGAATTTTAAATAAAATTTTTTTGAATTTTATTTCTTCTAAGAATTTAAAATAAAATTTTTAAGAATTATATTAAAATTCTTTCTTGAATTTTTTGAAAAATTCAAAATTGAATTTTATCAATAACGAATTTTAAATTTTATTGTTTTTCCTTGTCTGACTTTGAATGAACCCGTAAACAAACACCAAACTCGATTTCATGTGATTCGGAAAATATCATGTGATTTGAAAAGTTTTGAAAGACATAACAGAGGCCTTTAACACATTTTAAATGATGATAAATAGGCCAACCAAAAAACAGCCAATGCTTATTTGTTATTTCGATGAATAAACCGATTTGGATTAAACACAAACTCTAATCACGAAAAAACAGAAAAACTAAGGTACATTTGTTATAACTTCTTTTGAATATTTTTTCATTTATTGGTAAATTTTTTGTTTTTTTATCTCATTTTTACATTTTAATTTTAGAACTTTAATTTTAGAAAATACAAATTTTATTACAAAATCAGCGCTAAAAATACATGAATTTACAGCATCTTGATTCTGCTTAAATCAGCTCTACAAAGATACATGAATTCACTGCATCTTTAATCTGCTTAAATCAGCGCTAAAAAGATACATGAATTTACAGCATCTTTATTCTGCTTAAATCAGCGCTCTAAAGACACGTGATTTCAGTGCATCTAAAGAGCGCTGTTTCTGTGTATCCAACTAGCGCTCTAAAGTGGAACATCGCCTTAGAGAATCATGCATGAATTCAGCGCAATTGGATGCGCTCCTTTACTCAAGTTCCCCTTCCAAAAGCTGCTGAACGTTCAGCAAAATTTCTGCTGGGCACTGTGATACTTGTGGTAAAGTTTTTTATATTTGCTAAATAGTCTTGACAATGGTATCTTACAAAATATTTTTTTTTGTTAAGTTAATCAGTATTCCCATACGGAAATAAAAGATGGCCCTGTTTATTTTACAAAACTTTCACTTTTTTTTTAGTGTTCGCTACTGTTTCTGGAAACTTAAACCTCTTGGTTTTCATAAAAGGTGAGAATATCATATACATTGATGGCTAAAAGTCGGTTTATATCGACTGTTTTACTTTTAACACACATAACATATATTGTACTTATTCAAACATATCAATTACCTTTAGACTTTTTGCATTGTAACAGTTACAATGTAACTACATTAAATCATATAAAATTTTCACTCTCACTCACTTATTCACGCACTTTATTTCATATTTTATATTACGCTCTCACTTACATTAAAATCGAATCTACCATTTGTATCTTAATTGTATTATATTATGCCTATTTCAACTTAATTAAAAACTAAATATTAATCTTAAAATTTAATTATATTAGTAAATGTTTAACAATAAAATTTATAACAAGAAAAAAAAAATTAACAATTTTAATTAAAAATCTATTTTAAATTAATTGGCTTTTTTTAAAATAAATTACATCTATAAATATTCATAAACAAAACGAACATGCAAACCCAATAAAAATTTTCAAAATTCAAGTGTTAATGGGCTTTTTCCAGTTTTAGCTTGAATTTTACTATCGCAATTTATTTCTATAGGAAAAATGTTACAGAATCTGAGAAAAAAAAATGTATTGTCGGCTCGTTTTCAAATAAATTGTTGTATTAGCAAACAATTTAATTGTATTGATAAATTGTGTTGTTGAATAAAATATCAATTATTTTCTTTGTCAATACAAATAAACTGTTTCTTAATACAACAACGATTTAATTTAAAATGAGCCTACGCAACAATTTTTTCTGTGAATCTGAGATTTTTTTTTATTGGAAAAAATGTCAAAGAATCTGAGAAAAATGGATAGGTTCATTTAAGCTTTTGTTGTACGGTAGTATTGACAAATTTTTCCTTTTTTCGAATTTCAAAATCGACGGGGTTGGAATATTTGCCTGTAAATATTAACACAAAATATATTGGACCTGTAGGGCAATGTCTTTGGGTTCCTATTTTGACTTGAAAATCAAAAAGTTCCGTACAAAGTGAAACATTTTTGATTTTTTTTACCTTAAAATGTTAATATTTTGCTATTAGTAAAAAGTGTTTTTATGACAAAATTTTCCTTACAAAATTAAAATTTTCTATTCAAATATAACATATATTTTTAACTAATTTCAAATTAAAAAAAAAAAATCGACCATTAGAACACTTTTGCAGTAATATCCGAATGTTAACAAATATTTCTAACTAACAGACAACTATTCCGACCTTGGCGATCTTTAAATTCGAAAAAAAGAAATTTGCTCCACCTCACAGTGTTAAACCCTGGCTGGACTTTGCTATTGAGTTCAAGTACAATTCAAGAGTAAACTTGAAAAAAATACTTTATTTATACTCAAATTTTAGATGAGCTTATTGGGAATTTACATCAAATAATAAGGAATCAATTTTATTTATAAGTAAAAGTTTATTTAAATTAACTTTCAAATAATTAATAATAAATATTCAAAAATTAATAATCAAAGAAAAATGTGTTTTTATTGGTAAAAATAGTTAATCAGATATTTTAGTACACTGAAGAAAACCCTTGGTGATATAAATGAAACGGGCTCATTATTTTGTTTCATTTAATGGTAAGTAAGTTGTTCGGTTTTCACGTTAAAAATCTGTCAATATAGAAAAACATAAAATTTTCACTGGCTTTATAAAAGCGTAAATATTTAGCTGAAGAGGTATTCTGCTCACTGCACTGTGGGCCAGGATTTCCATTTTTTGGCCAATAAGGTCTGTAAGGCAACACATATTTAAAAATATTTTTTCGGAATGTCGACATCTTGAATTTTGTCCATCTTTAATATTTTTTTATTATACCTTAAAGTTTTTTTTTTTGCATGAGGTTAAAGTCAAAGTTTAAGATTTTTTTTTATATTTTTTATTTATGAAACAAATAATTTTTTTTTGTACTTCAACACAATATTTTTTCAAATTTTCGGTGAAGTTCTCCTAAAGACATACCTGTTTGTTGAACACATGATATAAACTGCCAAAAAGTAAGCTATAAGCATATTGTTTTTTAAATAAATAATGGAAATTCATACTTTTGTTGAAATCCGCCTTTTTTCAACACCAAAGTCCAAAAAAGTCCAAACGATATTGACAAACCTCGAACTACGATCTGTCTCTGACAATGTATTCTATTCACATTTTTGCGACGCTGTGCGACCGTTCATAAACTTTTGATTTAGAGGCAATAAACCAAAATATGACGTTTACAAATGCCCTAAAATGGAACTTCAATATTTTTTGATATTTTTGTTTCTATTGATTTCTAATAAAAAATGTCTCACTTCGACAACATAGGCGTGATAACTGGTGATAGGCACGTGAGTGAATTTTGACTCACGTTGATTCACGCTCACGCAAAAAACATAATTTGCTCAATCGTTTTTTTCTCACACTTACTCACTATTTACGTAAACAAAACACCACTCACGTGTGACTCACGCTCACTCGTAACTCACGCTTAACCTTTAAAACACGAAAAAAATTGTAAAAACTGAGTAAATACAATTAAATAGTTTTGAATCACGCAAAAAATTGCACTCACTACGAATCACTCACGCTTAAAAATTGTCTCACTCATTTAGCACTCACGAACAAAAAATTTTAATCACGCTCACTTTCGATCTGTAGTGCTAAACATTAAAGCTGGTAACGCATTTAAGCGGGCATATTCTGGCAATAGCATTTTTAATATATTTTACGAAATTGTAAGCTTGTAGCATTATTTGTACATTTAGGATGGCAAATGCTTATTGGAAATAAAAAAGTTCTCTCTTAAACGAGCCTATGAATATATGTATGAACTTTTGGACGCATTTAAAAGACTAATATTTTATTAAAATCTTCTGATAAAAGCAAAAAGAGGGATTTATAAAAACTTAAAAATTAAAACATTGTACATTTTTTTAAAAAGCTATGTCCAAAATTTTGGATCCGCCATTTTGATTTCAAAAAATCTGAGTTCGTATTCGTGTTGTGCAATCATTTCCTAGTGATATTTTGAAACATTAATTAATAATTTAAATATCTTGTCCGCCATATTGGATCCGCTATTTTGAATATTTGATTCTAAAATCAGATTTGACATTCCAAAAACCATCAAAATCAGACAACATAGAAAAAAACTTAATATTTTATTTGACGCCATATTGGATCCGCCATTTTGAATATAAAAAATCGGAGCTCATATTCGTAATTACTGACCCTAAATACATTAAAAATTACTAATTTAAGTACAATTAGCTAAGAATTACAAAAGCATATTCGCCATATTGGATCCGCCATTTTGAATTTCAAATCTTTAATTCCAAAATCAGTTTTAACATCCGAAAAACCATTAAAATCGAAGTTTTTGGACAAAAGAGACAACATATAAAAAATCTTAAATTTAAATTTGTCTCCATATTGGATCCGCCATTTTGAATTTTAAAAGTCTGAGCTCATATTTGTTATTAACGACCCCAAATACATCGATAATGATTATATTAAACACAATAAACAAAGAATTAAAAAATCATGTCCGCCATTTTGGATCCGCCATTTTGAATTTTGAAATTTTTTTTCCAGAATCGTGGTCAGCGATCCTTTAACACCCATATGCAATACTTTTTTGACATATAGGTTAAGCGGTCTATTTATGGCCAAAATTCAGGGATGCTGGCCCACAGTGCACTGGTGAAAAATAACCCGGTATATGTTGCATCAACACACTTCAACACTACTAGCTACATTTTTTGTAAATTGTACAAACCATAAAAGCGATGAAATTTAACATTCAGAAATAAAAAGAAGCAACTTTAAGCTTATGGCACTGTTAACATTAATTATTTTTAATATATAAATTAGAGTGGCACTTAAAAATATTTTTTTTTTGATTTTCAATACGGACGCACAGTGGGCCGAAATACCCAATCTAGCGGCGCTTAATTCGGAAATGTAAAATAATGAAGACTATTGCTTAACTTAAAGAATTAATTCTGTTTTTAATTTGGCCAACTTTATTTTCATATTACGTGTGGTTTGTTTTCCTTAAGCTAATCAGGCCTAATGTTTTTAATGTAAATAATTTTTAATTTTTAAACAATATTTATTTATTTTTTTTATGTATTTTGGTAAATTTATGTGAATATCGGGAGGGTGGTTTGAATGAGGCCTAGAAATAAAAATGTTCCGATTCCGTTAAAATTTAGAGCGATTGTTTATGAATATAAAAAAACATTTATCAGTCGAATTTCAAGAGGATATCTTGAATACTATTGTTAGGGGTATTTGAGTAAAACTTGAAGGGAAAGCTATGGGTTAACATGGACTGATTTTGTCAAAATATAATAGGTTTTGTTCTTGCGATAAAAGAAACTTAAATTTCAAATTTCAGCCAAATCAATTGATAACTGCGGTATGTATGGCGTTTAAACGGTTTATCTGGATAGACGAACGGACCCAAATACCCACACATGTTGCGAGAGGTAGCACGCGATACTTGAAAATCACAACAACAAAAACCCAAATTAATAATCAAAACAAGAATTGGACCGAATCCGATCGAATTTCACAAATGTCAACTTCTACAATGCACTACTATTAAACTAGATACATACAGGCCACACACATTTATTTTTAGTTGAAACATACCTTTTTCTTTAAATTAAGACTTTTAGGCTCAAAATTTATAAACAATTGACTTAAAAGTACAAAAAAAACGCACTAAGTAATTAGGCGCTAAATTTCTTTAATGCACTTGCTGCAGAAAATGTATATTTGACAGCTTACAGCTCACTGTGGGCCAGCATTCATGAATTGTGGCCATAAATAGACCGCTGAACCTTTCCTTTTCCATATATGGAAAAAAGTATCACATATGGGTGTTGAAGGATCGCTGATCACGATTCTGGAAAAAAAATTAAATGTTCAAAATGGCGGATCCAAAATGGCGGACATGATTTTTTAATTCTTTGCTTATTGTATTTATGATAATCATTGTCGATGTATTTGGAGTCTATAATAACGAATATGAGCTCAGACTTTTAGAATTCAAAATGGTGGATCCAATATAGCGACAAACTAAAATTTAAGATTTTGTATATATTATCTATTTTGGCCTAAAACTTAGATTTTTATGGTTTTTCGGATGTTAAAACTAATTTTGAAATTAAAGATTTGAAATTCAAAATAGCGGATCCAATATGGCGGATACGCTTTCTTAATTCTTAGCTAATTGTACTTTAATTAATCATTGTCGATGTATTTGCGGTCGGTAATTACGAATATGAGCTTAGATATTTTAAATTCAAAATGGCGGATCCAATATGGCGACAAATAAAATATTACGTTTTTTTCTATGTTGTCTGTTTTGGACAAAATCCTTAATTTTGATGCTTTTACGGATGTCAAATCTGATTTTAGAATCAGATGTTCGAAATTCAAAAGCGGATCCACAAAGGCGGACAAGATATTTAAATTATTGATTAATGTTTCAAAACATCTCTAGGAAATGATTGCGCAATGTAAATCATGAATACAAACTCAGATTTTTTGAAATCAAATTGGCGGATCTAAAATGTAGGACACACCTTTTTAAGAAAATGTACAATGTTTACATTCCTAAGGTTTTATAAATTCATCTTTCTGCTTTTATCAGAAAATTTTAATAAAATATATCCCCTTTGAATGAATTAAAAAGTTCATATATTAAGTGGCACATTTAATAGCCTTTTTTCTAATAAGTATTTGCCATCCTAAAAGTACAAATATTGCTACTATCTAGCAATTTAAAATGCTAAAAAAAAATGTGCCTGCTTAAATGCGTTTCCCGCTTTAATGTTTAGTGCTAGAGATGGACGCTAGTCACGTGAATTTCGCGTGATCAAAAGTATGCGTGGTTCAAATTTTTTGTTCGTGAGTGATAAGTGAGTGAGACGTTTTTGCGTGAGTGATTCGTAGAGATTGGCAATTTTTGCTTGAGTCAAAATTATTTAATTGTATTGGTTAAGTTTAATTTAATGATTTTACAATTTTTTTTGTGTTTAAAATGTTTAGCGTGAGTGGAGTGTTTTGTTTACTCACGTATATAGTCAGTAAGCGTGAGTAGAAAACGATTGAGTAAATTTATTTTTTGGGGTGAGCGTGAGTTAACGTGAGTGAAAATTCACTCACGTGCCCATCTCAAGCTATCACGCCAATATTGTCAAAGTTGGACATTTTTTGTGGGAAATCAATAGAAAAAAATATCAAAAAAAATTTGAAGTTTCATTTTAGGTCATTTCTAAACGTCATATTTTGGTTTATTGCCGCTATGTCAAAAGTTTATGAACGGACGCACAGGGTCGCAAAAATGTGAATAGAATACATTGTCAGAGACAGATTGTAATTCGAGGTTTGTCAATATCGTTTGGACTTTTTTGGACTTTGGTGTTGAAAAAAGTCGGATTTCATCAAAAATATGAATTTTCATAATTTATTTAAAAAAAATATTCTTATAGCTTACTTTTTGGCAGTTTATCTCATGTGTTGGACAAACAGGTATGGTCTTAGGAGAATTTCGCAAAAAATTTTAAAAAATATAAGCGGTTCTCACCCTTGATAGAAAACATAAAAAGAATCGAAGAAATGAAGAAAACAAGAAAATGTTTGACAGATACAACAAAAAAATACATGTATTGCTGTCAAACATTTTCTTGTTTTCTTCATTTCTCGGATTTTTTTTTTGTTTTCTATCAAGGGTGAAAACCGCTATTGTGTTGAAGTACAAAAAAAAATTATTTGATTCATAAATAGAAAATATAAAAAAATCGCAAACTTTGACTTTTACCTCATGCAAAAATAAAACTTTAAGCTACAATAAAAAGATATAAAAGATGGAAAAACTTCAAGATGTCGACATCCAAAATTTTTTTTTTTAAATATGTGTTGCCTTATACCAAATTCGCATTCGTTTTTTTTAAACATGTTTAAGCACTTAAACATGTTTATGTACCTTAACAAGTTTAAATTTAAACATGTTTAAGTGTTTAAACATGTTTAAAAAAATGAATGCGAATTTGGTATTACAGACCTTATTGGCCAAAAAATTGAATTCCTGGCCCACTCTTTGCAGCGCCGATTAATGCGCAAAAATGATACAGTCAAATCATGTGTCTTTGTCCAAAACTCAATCTTTTTCATTCAAAAAGTGTTAAAAATTTTAAAAAGGAAAGCAAGTGTGAAATTTTATTAAAAAATAATTTTATGTTGTTAGTTTTATACAAAAAATCTTAACAAAAAATTCAAATTTTTTCCCCTTACTTTTACTGCATCCCCAAGAGCGCTCGCTGGATGCGCTTCGGTATGCTATAAAAAGATGCTGTGTCGCCAAAATCTCGATTTATTTTTGCTGAGATATGTATGTATGCATATATAGCAGTGGTCCCCAAACACACACAATCATATTTTGTCTTTGTATGAGTAAGATTTAGCTCTCTGTTACTCAATGCACTTAGAGAAACTTAAAGTAAAAATATAAATACATTTATTCATATCAAAAATAAAAAATATAATAAATAACATTGGTTAAAATGTCAAGATATGTTACACTTAACATAGCGTGCCAAACTAAGCATTCTGGTCTATCAAAAATGTTCACTTTACAAAATATTTACATTCAATTTCTTTATGATTATTTCTCTAAGTATATTTTGAGCAAGAAGAGAAGAGAGAATTGTTTTTGTTCAATGTATGAGCGCATGTCGGTGTGAGAGCACACTTAATTTTTATGAGAGCATCCTCACATGTGAGGTGTTTTGGGGATCTCTGATATATAGATACATATATATCTATATATATGGATATATATTGAAAATTTCTCGGGTCCTGAACATGTTTCCTTTCATTTCACTTGTTTTCTGTTTTTTTTTTTTTTTTGTACGAACAAACACCAATTTTTTTTTGTGAGTGAATTTTAACTTCACGTTTTTTTTATATTTTTTTTTATGAATTCTAATTATTTTTAAGAATTTTAAATTTTGTTGCTTTTCACTGATTTATTATTTATTTTCTTTTATTTTCACTTGGAAAGTAATACTTTCCTTTATTAATATAAATATATATTATGCCCATAGAAAAAATAGAAATGAAACAGAGTCGTATTTCGCTTGAATAAGTATTAGTGACAGCACATTATGTAACTTTTGACGTTTAATAAAAACAATGCAAGATAAAGGAGAACAACAACAAAGCAAACAACAATAGAGAAAAAAAAGTTTTTAAACTATCAATAGTGCGTATTATCTTAAAAAAAACGGTGAATACAACAAAATTAATAATAAATTTAATTAAATGAAAGACAAATTCCATTTTTTATAAACAAAGAATCTAATTTGATATTAAATACGTGTGAGATGAGGAAGAAGAATCATTTTGCCACCATATTGGAAAATACATCAAATACAACACTGCGTACCTTCTAATCTTTTCTATGATTATGCCTGTACCACAGCACATGAGTAGTAGTATCACAGAGTTGCATCTGGTGGGTGTAAGTATTAGTGACAGCACACGGTGTAACTTTTGACGTTTCATACAAAACGTAAACAAACATCATAAATACATGCACAAAAGCTCACACGTACAGGCACACATATACTAGGCAGCGATGATCATTCTGTACTAAAAACCATACCACCATATTGGAAAGTACGCAATTAGCACCAGTGTTTGCATACTAGTCTGTACTGTGGCCTGTACGTTTACCTTACTACAATCTACTCATTTTTACTACTTTTACTACAGCTGGAAATTTTCAGTACAAAAAGTAAACAAAAATTTCCAGTTGTAGTAAAAGTAGTAAGAAATTTAAGTAAACAAACAGACCTATTAATAATAGTAGCTTATATAAAATTTTTTTTATTCGCTATTTTGATTTTTTTTACTTATGTACGTTTATTTTTTTATCTTATACGGAGTTCACACTAGAGAATTTGTACTCGTTTAAGCCACTTGTTTAAAAAAGTAAACAAAATCGTTCACACTACATTTTGCTCGTTTAACGCTGAGTGTTTAACGTTTGTAAACAAACGCACATAACCTAATTCTGAAAAAAATTGCAAAAATATTTCTAAAAACCTTTTAAACTTTGGCGGAAGACAAGATATATAATTTTTTGATAACGTTAACATAACAGCACTACACGGAACACCTTTTTATTGACTCCTCCCAAGTAAATAGGAAGATTTTTCTGTTTTTTGTACCGGACCTGTCCGAAGCTGTTTGCATATTTATACTTCGATGGAAGGCAAAATTCACTTTAAGTGCAGCTTTTCCAATATTATTATAAATAAAACACACACTTTTTTCTGATTTTTCAATGTTTTTATTAGTTTTTTAAATATTTATAATTTCTCAATTTTCCAATGTTTTGCTAAAAAAATGGCGGACCGATACAGAAGCTGGTTGCTATGAAATTTTTTTTTTTTTGGCATAGAATATAGAAAAATTAAAAGGAAATATACCGAGCCCTGCCTTTGAAATGTTTAGCGAAATGTTCAACAGGGAAACAAGTCGAATTTGATTGTTTAGCTGAACAACCAAATGTATGGGGGAACAAGTCAAATTTTGATTGTTTAGCGCTTAAACACTCATGAGATGTTTAAAGGCGGTAGTGTGAACTCCATATTAAGCACTTTAAATTGCACTATGTTTTTTTATTTTCACTTTCGATTTTATCGCTCGTTTTTTTAAAATTGTTTTTCAGTTTATTTATTAATTATTTCATAAATAATTTACAAAATAAAAACACGATCGCGGCACTTGCATTGGCAATTACAAGAATTGATAAATTACAAGAATTGATAAAGGCCGATTTTACAGAGTCAGAGTTACCAGATCACTAAGTGGCAGTTCATAACACTTAGAAAAATCACTTCCCCCCCCGTCATGGTTGGGTTTGTCATGGTTGGGTGTTTAATAGGGTGGCTCGTTTTTGGGCTTTTCTCTCTGATCAAATTCTAATACCCGCCAAAAGTGTCGGTCCCCTAAGGGTAACTCACATGCAAAATATCACTCCGATCAGAGTTTATCTTCTGTCTCCACTTTGAGCCTCAAAATTGGGGTTTTCGCAAAAAAGGACTTTAAAAAAAAAAAAAAAAAAATGTTAAGTTTTTTTATTTAAATAATTAAAAAATTATTTTTGTATAATATTTGATCGTTAATACTTAAATATGAAATTTAAAGATTTTACGGTATCATTAACCCGTTCAAACTTGATACCAAAAAAATGGCATGATTTTGGGGGCGTTCTCAAAACACCTTTTTTCAAAATTTTAAAATTTTATTAAAAAAAAATTTTAAATATACCATTTTTTCTTTCTGAATTCATTAAGAACACCTTGGAGAAGAAAAATGTGAAATATGGTGGATATCCGTCGAGCCACTTTTTGGGAATCGCGGGGGGAATTTAGCGGATTTCAAGGAAATGTTGGATTTATCAACAATTTGGATTAATAAAATCTTATAAATTTCATTTTTATGCAAATTAACGGTTTTTTGGTGTCGTGGCATTCTTTTAGATAACTTTAAGTCTGTCATGAAATCTTACAGATCTAGGACGTCTTAAACCCACATTGGCTGGGGGTCAAAAATGACCCCCGCGGAAAATTTGAAGTTTAGAGCTTAAATTTTGTGCTAAAAACAAGTATAAAACGGCTTTTATGTTTTTTACCCCAACTTTTATTTCGTGAAAATATATTATCTTTAAAAAAATCGTTAACCCTTCTTGGTAGGGGGTCAAAAATGGCCCATTCAATAAAAAGTATATATTTTTTCATATAAAATTAATTTGTGGCAATCTATTAGATAACTTTAAATCAGCCCTTAAATCTCACATATTTAAGATATCTTTAACCCACATTGGCCAGGGTCAAAAATGACCCCGGCAAAAACTTTTAGGCATAGTGCTTGAATTTTTTGATATAAACAAAATATATATTTTTTATTGAATGGGTCATTTTTGACCCCCTACCAAGAAGGGGTAATGATTTTTTTTAAGATAATATAATAATACGAAATAATAGTTGGGGTAAAAAATACAAAAGCCGTTTTATACTTGTTTTTAGCACAAAATTTAAGCTCTAAACTTCAAATTTTCCTCGGGGGTCATTTTTGACCCCCAGCCAATGTGGGTTTAAGACGTCCTAGATCTGTAAGATTTCATAACAGACTTAAAGTTATCTAATAGAATGCCACGACACCAAAAAACCGTTAATTTGCATAAAAATGAAATTTGTAAGATTTTATTAATCCAAATTGTTGATAAATCCAACATTTCCTTGAAATCCGCTAAATTCCCCCCGCGATTCCCAAAAAGTGGCTCGACGGATATCCACCATATTTCACATTTTTCTTCTCCAAGGTGTTCTTAATGAATTCAGAAAGAAAAAATGGTATATTTAAAATTTTTTTTTAATAAAATTTTCAAATTTTGACAAAAGGTGTTTTGAGAACGCCCCCAAAATCATGCCATTTTTTTGGTATCAAGTTTGAACGGGTTAATGATACCGTAAAATCTTTAAATTTCATATTTAAGTATTAACGATCAAATATTATACAAAAATAATTTTTTAATTATTTAAATAAAAAAACTTAATTTTTTTTTTTTTTAAAAGTTCTTTTTTGCGAAAACCCCAATTTTGAGGCTCAAAGTGGAGACAGAAGATAAACTCTGATCGCAGTGATATTTTGCATGTGAGTTACCCTTAGGGGACCGACACTTTTGGCGGGTATTAGAATTTGATCAGAGAGAAAAGCCCAAAAACGAGCCACCCTAGTGTTTAATAGGGTGGCTCGTTTTTGGGCTTTTCTCTCTGATTAAATTCTAATACCCGCCAAAAGTGTCGGTCCCCTAAGGGTAACTCAAGGAAATGTTGGTTTTATCAATAATTTGGATTAATAAAATCTTATAAATTTAACTTTTCGGCAAATTAACGGTTTTTTGGTGTCGTGGCATTCTATTAGATAACTGTAAGTCTGTAATGAAATCTTACCGATGTAGGACGTCTTTAACCCACATTGGCTGGTGGTCAAAAATGACCCACGCAGAAATTTGAAGTTTAGAGCTTAAATTTTGTGCTATAAACAAGTATAAAACGGCTTTTGTGTTTTGTACCCCCTATTTCGTGTTTTGTACCCCTATTTCGTATTAAAAAATCGTTAACCCTTCTTGGCGGGGGGTCAAAAATGACCCATTTATTAAAAAATATATAAATGGGTCATAAATATATAAATGGGTCATTTTACGAAATAATAGTTGGGTTACAAAACACAAAAGCCGTTTTATACAGCCGTTTTAAACTTGTTTATAGCACAAAATTTAAGCTCTAAACTTCAAATTTTCTGCTGGGGTCATTTTTGACTCCCTGCCAATGTGTTAAAGACGTCCTAGATCGGTAAGATTTCATGACATACTTACAGTTATCTAATAGAATGCCATGAAAAATAAATTTTTTAAGATTTTATTAATCCAAATTATTGATAAAACCAACATTTCCTTGAAATCCGCTAAATTTTTGAATTTGATCAGAGAGAAAACGAGCCACCCTACCAAATTTAAAAAATTTCAGTGGGCTATAAAAAAAAACTGTAAGTACTTGACCAATATCTTTTGGAGGTTTTAGTCTACTACAATGATACTTAATTTTTTTTTTTTGGTCTCAAGCCAAATACATTAAGTTACCCTAAATTTGTTGAACAGTGTAATTTTAATTAAAAATATTGATTAAAGAACTTACTAAACTACAAACCTTCTTTAAGCAAATTGTTGTTTTCTTCCATTAATCGCAATTTTTTTTCCTCCATCTGTTCGAACTTGGTTAATGAATTGGTTTCTTGTTTTCTCTTTGGTGGTAACTTTTTCGGTGTCAGGACATCTTGGGAAAAATTGGCCAGAGCATTGTGCAACAGTTCGACATCTGATGAGTTATTGGTTAAATCCATCTCATTCATTAAATCCGTTTCCTTATGAAAAATAAAATATTTACAGATTCACAAAACAGCAGCATGTAGCAAGCAGCACAAATAAAAGATAAGTAATTTATTTAATTATAATAATTTTTGCAAGCAGCAAAAACATGGCGTTTAGTTAATATAATTAAATAAAATAGCTTTTAATTTTACAACTGCATTGTGAAGAAACACTAAAGTTATGTTCATGGAAAAAGCCAAACTAACAAGGAAGGTCTCCCTGGTGTCACCCGCCGATCTTTATGGAATTGGTTTTATTTTGTAGAGCGGGAAAAAAGGGACACGTATTTTTTTTAGAGACCCAAATTCATATTTAGGGAGCGAAAATGAGGGGGGAAGAAACGCTCATTTTTTTCAGTTTTTTGCGTTTATCTCCTATATTTTACAAAGCAACCTAGTCATGTTTCATACCAAATGAAAGGTCTTTGGAAACCCTATCTTTGTGTGCAAAGAACGTGTCCAAACATGCACAACTTTTCGTCATATTGAGTAAAATGCCAAAGTTTTAGGACATTTTTGTTAAAAAGCCAAAATAGTACTTACTTTTTTGGCACGTTGTTAGCATCACCTTTAATATGATACCAAATATGTCTTTATTAATTTTGGGTAAATAGGCGTTAATCGTAAAAAACTGAAAAAGGTCAACTTCCCCCATACAAATCGACTCCCTAAAAATGAGTTTGGGCCGCTAAAAAAAATACGTGTCGAAATAATTTTCGTTTTAAACAACATGTCCAAATTTCATGAAGATCGAAGGGTGACACCAGGGATACTCTCCTTGTAAGACACTTCTCTTATATTCCTTATGGAAAATATTTACTACTTCATCAAAACCAAGTTCCGGAACTAAGTCCCCATCTTTTGCTTCAATGGTTTGTAATTGCATTATACGTTCCTCTAGTGAAGTAAGAGATTTAGGTTTTGGACCACTTACACCACTACGGCTTTCTCTCAATTCATTGTACTTTGCTCGAGTATGTGTTCTGAAGTGTGGTTTTGAAAAAAAATATACAACCCATATATTAATTTATACTTTTTTTATGAATACAAACTTACCTCAGATCTGTCCAATACTTTCTCCACTTTTGCCCATCTTTAATTGCTCCTCCCATGCTGTTTAAATTTTGAGCCAGCTCTGACCATTTGGCTTCACGGAATTTAGATCCTTCAACCCCAACGAATCTGGAAATATTCAATTGATTTAAAATGTTCGAAGAAATATTTATACAAAAACTTACTTATCAGTAGCAATTGGCAAGTTATCTTCCAAAAAATTTATTAGAAACTCTTTTTGAGTTTCAGATGCTTTAGCACATCTGTTTTTCTCCGACATTTTGTAAATTTGTTTATTTTTTTTTCGTTATTTACAATTTAAATAGTGTTGTAAACATTATTTTTAAAATAACTACATGCAGCGCTTTTTTATTTTCGTACTAAAATTACTATAAAACTAAACTAAATATAAAATTCAATTGAAAATAACAACTTCCACAATCTATCTATATATATAAAAGAGTAACGTGACTGACTGACTGACTGACTCATCATCGCCCAGCCCAAACCGCTGAAGCTAGAGACTTGAAATTTGGACTGTAGTTTCACCTCCCGGAATATAGATCCACTAAGGCTGGATTTTTGCCAGTGTTGATTCTAAGGGGGTAAAAAGGGTAAAAAACCGTACTTTTGGTACTTTTTATATCTCATGAAATAATGGTCATAGAGACTTGAAATTTGGACTGTATGTTCACCTCCCGGAATGTAGATCCTGTAAGGCTGGACTTTTGCCAATGTTGATTCTAAGGGGGTAAAAAGGGTAAAAAACTGTACTTTTGGTACCTTTTACATTTTCTTAAATAATTGTCACAGAGACTTGAAATTTGGACTGTATGTTCACCTCCCGGAACATAGATACACAAAGTCCGGATTTTTGCCAGTGTTGATTCTAAGGGGGTAAAAAGGGTAAAAAACTGTACTTTTCTTACTTTTTATATCTCATGAAATAATGGTCATAGAGACTTGAAATTTGGACTGTATGTTCACCTCCCGGAATATAGATTCATAAAGGCTGGATTTTCGCCAATGATGATTCTAAGGGGGTAAAAAGGGTAAAAAAGTGTACTCTTGGTACCTTTTTTATTTCCTTAAATAATGGTATTAGAAACTTGAAATTTGCAATGTAGGTTTACCTCCCGGAAAAAAAAAATCACTAAGGCTGGGTTTTTGCCAATGTTGATTCTACGGGGATAAAATGGGTAAAAAAGTGTACTTTTGGTACTTTTTATATCTCCTGAAATAATAGTCATAGAGACTTGAAAATTGGACTGTATGTTCACCTCTCGGAATAAAGATCCATTTAGTCTGGATTTTTGCCAATGATGATTCAAAGGGGGTAAAAAGGGTAAAAAACTGTACTTTTGGTACCTTTTACATTTACTTAAATAATGGTACTAGAAACTTGAAATTTGTAATGTAGGTTCACCTTCCGGAAAAAAGATTCAATAAGGCTGGGTTTTTGCCAATGTTGATTCAACGGGGGTAAAAACGGTAAAAAAGTACCTTTTATAAAAAGTACCTTTTATAAAAAGTACCTTTTATAAAAAGTACCTTTTATAAAAAGTACCTTTTATAAAAAGTACCTTTTATAAAAAGTACCTTTTATAAAAAGTACCTTTCATAAAAAGTACCTTTTATAAAAAGTACCTTTTATAAAAAGTACCTTTTATAAAAAGTACCTTTTATAAAAAGTACCTTTTATAAAAAGTACCTTTTATAAAAAGTACCTTTTATAAAAAGTACCTTTATAAAAAGTACCTTTTATAAAAAGTACCTTTTATAAAAAGTACCTTTTATAAAAAAGTACCTTTTATAAAAAGTACCTTTTCTAAAAAAGTACCTTTTATAAAAAGTACCTTTTATAAAAAGTACCTTTTATAAAAAGTATCTTTTATAAAAAGTACCTTTTACAAAAAGTACCTTTTATAAAAAGTACCTTTTATAAAAAGTACCTTTTATAAAAAGTACCTTTTATAAAAGTACCTTTTATAAAAAGTACCTTTTATAAAAAGTACCTTTTATACAAAGTACCTTTTATAAAAAGTACCTTTTATAAAAAGTACCTTTTATAAAAAGTACCTTTTATAAAAAGTACCTTTTATAAAAAGTACCTTTTATAAAAAGTACCTTTTATAAAAAGTGCCTTTTATAAAAAGTACCTTTTATAAAAAGTACCTTTTATAAAAAGTACCTTTTATAAAAAGGAATGTAGGATTTTTCGGTGAAGAAAAAAACCTTCTGAAAGAGGTACTTTTTGGAAATTTCGTTTCTAACGGGGGTAAGAAAGTTTACATTTGGTACTTTTTTTTTGTTCCTATAATAATGACCGTTGAAGCTTGAATTTTGGAATGTAGTGGACTTCGGTGAAAAAACATTCTGCTAAAGTATTTTCAAAAAATTCTGTTTTTAGAGCTGTAAAAAAGTGATTTTTGATACTTTTTATATTTCATGAAGTAACTATCCTAGGCACTGAAATTTTGAATGCTTTAAAAAGTTATTTTTGGTCGCGACCGATCGTAAAGGGGATAAAAAATGCAAATTTGGTTATTCTTATATTTCTTGAAATAATGGTGCAGAAACTTGATGTTTTAATTTTAAATAAACGATCACCTAGCAAAAAAAAAACAGTTTTTGAAAAATATAATTTTACGGGGAAAGGGGGCAAATGGTTATTTTGAGATATCTAACTATTGAACTAAAAGTCGCAGAAATAACACCCAAGACAAGGACATATTTTAAAATTTTAGGGTAAAAAGGGGTACCTGGTAACAGTGGTGTAAAATGGTACTTTTCATATCTACAATATAAAGGCAATAGAACTTTTTATTTTTTTAACGCATATTATACGGAGAGGAATGAAACTTACATGGAACGAAAGGAGATGGACTTGGAAGTGAAATGGAATAGAACGTGGAACGAAGTGGAATAGAGCTGGGAACAATATGGAATGATACTTTTTACTTAAATTTTACGTATTTAACTTTTTTGACTCCATATTTGTTCTCTCTATATGTTTTTCCACTCAAACTTATTTTTATTCAATTTTTTTTTTTACTGAAATATTTATTCACTCAAAATCTTAAAACCCGATATAAGGGCTCGAAAATTGTCAATATATTTTTTCACCGAAACGAGCATGATGACGTACCAGCGAAGTTATTCAAATTTTGTTGTTTAAATTATTCATTAAAATATTATTTTATGAAAGACTTAAACGTCCACAAGTAAATAAAACAAAAACTATGTAGAGGATTTTTTTTTTTTTAATCGATAGAGTAATCCTGATCCTTATATTATCCGGTATTCAATACAACCGGTAACGAAGTACCGGGATGGTAAGCTAGTAATTTTTATAATTTAATTAAATTTAACATATTTTTAACGAAAATATGTATAAATTATTAAGTTTTTGAAAATAATCGCCAGGAAAACCAGTCAATTGTACAACACTAAAGTTTTTTTCCTCAAATATTATTTGGCGAAAAAAAAATTCATATGATAAAATTTTGACAGTTAAATTTCATAAAATTCGAAACCAGAATCGGATTTTCTGTGAAGTGATAATTTTTTTTTCATTTTCGTAAATTCACAGAACCAGAATCGACCCCCAGTCTGAAAGTTTTGAATTGCCAAATATTATTTCTAATGTAAATAATGTTTGTGAAACACAACACATAATAAGTAAATCAAAAGTTAGTACTGAATCTTTATCTGCCGGTTCTTTGAATTTATCTGTAGTTAGTTATGCCACTAAGCATTTTTCAAGAAAGGATGTCAAAAACTTCCAACAAAATGTTAAAAATAATATAACTCATCCCATTAGGGACCAGTTAAAAGAGGCTATTTCTGAGTTAAACTCAAATAATTTGGAAAATGCGAAAACAAGCCTTAATCAAATTTTAAATTTTTGCGATAAACCATTTCATAACATTGACACCGAATACAAATTTGTTAAAAAATTAAAAGATGTTAATTTTTTTTTTTTTTTGATTTTTTCTGTAAGTACAGATCGAGCACGGGCTCTAATTATGTTTGTTATAAGGGTTCAAGTTGAAAAAATGCAGAAGAAAAATTGAATTTCTAAAAATTATAGACATTTCTGGTATTTCCTATACCGGTTTCAAACACCCCAGTTAGTTATGTTAATTTGTACGAAACCCCTAAAATTATATTTTTGAACAACTCGATTTCAAATTTAGTTGTAAATCAGATTAATACGCTCGATGAAGTTGTTATGAAAGGAACTTTATTTCCAATAAAGTTTCAAATGAAAAAATTGTTTGAACTTGAAGGTATTTATGAAGAATTTGAAAAAAACATGAAAGATATATCGGAATGTAAAACTATCAAAAACTTTTGTAATGGAAAAATTTGGAATAAAAAAGACAGCAGCAATAAATTTGTTATACCTAGGGTTGCCAGACGGGCTTGAGTTGGCTTGATCGTCAAGCTTTTTTAGTACGTGTCAAGACTCAAGGCAAAACGTCATTTGTCAAGCTAAAATCAAATTTTACATAATTTTTCACTAAATTGTCAGGAAAAATCAAGAAAAATTTATTTTAAAAATCTTTAAATGTAAATGAATAAAAATTAAAGATTATTTTCAAAAATACTAATGTTTTTACCACTTGTTGTCCAATGTCACTTTTATTTCATAAATAACAAGCGAGAAGAGTAATTTATTGAACTATTTTTTCTATATCATGTGCAGTTGTGCGATAAATTTTGGCTGTGCCACTTTTACCAAATGACTGATTCTAGTAAAACATTCAGTAAAAAGTATGTTTCTAAAACTTTTCTAAAAAGTTTGCAATGATAGCAAAAAAAAAGTTTACTCGAAATTTGATTCCAATTTTTTCATTATGATAACTCAACAAATTGCCAAAAGCTAGTTAACTGAAATCAGCAAAAAAATTTAAGTCTTAATTAAAATTTACAAAACTTTTGTAGAACGGAATTATTATTTGCTGAAATTAACAAACTTGTTTTGCTAATTCTTCGTAGAAAAGCGACTTATTTCATTTTCAAGTCTATCTTTTTAACTATCTAACAATAAGTTCCACAAAATTTGTTTTGTAACCTCTTTAATTGCGTTTTGGATTATAAAAAGTTTACTAAGCACAGAAACAACATTTTCTTGGTAAATTTTTATTTTGTTTTTATTTAAAAATTACAGATTTTTGAATCCTGACTTTTTTGTTGCAAGATCAAAAATGCGTTAAAAAAATAATTAAAAAAGTATTTAATAAAATAAAAAAATTTCAATTGTCAAGAAAAATCAAGCTTTTTTATCTAGATGTCAAGAAAAAATCAAGCTTTTTTTTCTAAATGTCAAGCTTTTTAGCATTTTCGATCTGGCAAGCCTAGTTATACCATATTTCTTATACTTCGACGATTTTGAAGTAAATAATCCTCTAATGTCACACTGCTCCAGCCTTCTAGCAGTTTATTACTCCTTTCCAACAGCTCCTGATTCATTGAAATTTAAGTTGAATAACATATTTATTGCTGCACTTTTTAATTCCAAAAGTTTTGGAAATGATGTTTGTTTTTTTTAGATTAGTTGAAGTCCTTAATGATATAGAGCGAAATTGAATAGAAGTAATTACAAAAAACGGGGAAAAAAATATTTTTATCGTTGGGTTTAATAACACTGTGCAACAAATTTTGGGTCATCGCTTTGAGCCTCAATGCCTTCAACGCCATATGAAAGTAGACCATCAAATGGACAAAATCACTAAAGGGTTTTGCAAAGTCAGTTCGGATTTCTTTTTTATAGCCCACTGAAGTTTTTATTTTTTTATCAAAAACATTTGGAAAACGTCAAAAATACTCTAATAAAAACTCATCTGAGCTTCTAAATATGATTAGATGTCTTCAGTGAAATTGTATGGCGGTTCTTTTCTTAGAACATTTTAACCCTATAACTGCCATTTTAAGGGGTCATTTAAGTCCTTTTTCAAAAGCTCAACACAGAAGTCTAATAAATCGTCCATTTAGAGGGTTAAAATGTTCTACAAATATTTTCCTCATAAAATTTCACTAGGGGTTGTCTAATGTTCAAAGTTTGTACCACATGCGCAAAATGCCTAAAAAGGGTTAAGTATAAATAATCAATGTTTGTTATTTTTTTTGCCAAAGCAGTGTTAAAATATATCAACAAAAAACAGTGCAAATATACTTCTGAGCTAAAAATGATGTTCTGATGTGTTTTATAAAATTTTATGATGATTATTTTCTTTGACCAAATTAACCCTCTAGCTCCCGTTTTACGGGGTCATTTTTGTCCTCTTTTAAAAGAAATACAAAAAAGTCTATAAAAAAAGACTGTTAGGGGGTTAAAATGTTCTACAAATATTTTCTGCATCAAATTTTACTAGGGGTCGTCAAAGCAAAAAAATACATTTGGACTATGTAAAAGGCTAGAAAAAGTATGTGCAAAAGTTGTATGTGCATATTTTTCAACTTTACTTTTTTTTAGCATTTTACATAGTCCAAATGTATTTTTTGGCTTCGACGATCCCTAGTAAAATTTGATGCAGAAAATATTTGTAGAACATTTTAACCCACTAACAGTCTTTTTTTATAGACTTTTTTGTATTTCTTTTAAAAAAGGACAAAAATGACCCCGTTAAACGGGAGCTAGAGGGTTAATTTGGTCAAAGAAAATAATTATCATAAAATTTTATAAAACACATCAGAACATCATTTTTAGCTCAGAAGTATATTTGCACTGTTTTTTGTCGATATATTTTAACACTGCTTTGGCAAAAAAAATATCAAACATTGATTATTTATACTTAACCCTTTTTAAGCATTTTGCGCATGTGGCACAAACTTTGAACATTTGACAACCCCTAGTGAAATTTTATGGGGAACATATTTGTAGAACATTTTAACCCTCTAAATGGACGTTTTATTAGACTTCTGTGTTTAGCTTTTGAAAAAGGACTAAAATGACCCCTTAAAATGGCAGTTATAGGGTTAAAATGTTCTAAGAAAAGAACCGCCATACAATTTCACTGAAGACATCAAATTATATTTTGAAGCTCAGATGAGTTTTTATTATAGTATTTTTGACGTTTTCCAAACGCCTTTGATAAAAAAATAAAAACTTCAGTGGGCTATAAAAAAGAAATCCGAACTGACTTTGCAAAACCCTTTGGTAATTTTGTCCATTTGATGGTCTACTTTCAAATGGCGTTGAAGCCATTGAGGCTCATTTTTCTTGTTGCACAGTGTAATAGGGGACAATTTGGCTCTTAATAGTGTGCTAGGGTTTTCGAGATCCTTTTCTGCGAACTACTTTTGCAGAACTTGAAAAATTCATAAAGACCAAAGCAAAGTTCAATTTGAGGAAGACCCCAACCAGTTGAGAAATATTGAAAATAACAAAGAGGATGTCAATTTCAATAGATACAAAAGCACAGGCATTCGAGAAGACTCCATTTTTAACAATATAAATAATTACCATGTAACAGAAAATTTATATGCCGACATTTTGCATGACCTTCTAGAAGGAGTTTTAAATTACGATTTATGCCATATTATATTATTTGAATACAGAAATACAACTGTACCATTTACAATCATTTAAATTAAAGGGCAGGGAAATTTTGACATTTGCACATTTTTTTCCACTTATTATCGGCGACTTAGTGGATGTAGAAAGTACGTTATGGGCATTCGTGATCAACTTAATAGAATTGGTAGACTTGTTGTTGTTGTCAAATTTTATAAGTTAAGATGACCTAAATTTAAAATCGCACATAGAATATCACAACAAAGAATACGAAAATATTTTTTCTGACCACCTTAAGCCAAAACATCATTTCATGTGCCATTACCCCAGAATATTGCAACATTTCGGTCCGTTCATATTATTGTGGACCTTTAATTTTGAATCGAAGCACAGGGAACTTAAATCTTATACAAAAAATATAACAAGCAGAAGAAATATATGTTTATCACTTACTAAACAATTTTGTTTTCATTTTTCGGAAAAAATAATAAATTTTAAAATAAAAGATAATGGGTTAGGTCAATTAAAATATTGCATCGAAATGTCTCCATTCATTGACAATTTAAAACAAGTAAGAAAATTATAGTCGGTCAAGACCGACCATATAATACCCTACACCAAGGTTTCCCGGAAAATGGGTCCCATGGATCGATTAGATCTATATGTTGTAAAACCTTTATTAAGTGAAGAAAACACTCACAAATCAAATTTGAGTGAAATAGGCTTCTATTTGTTGACAATAAACCGCTTTAACTGAATATCGGTCGAAATTTTCACAAGGGGCCTGAGTCCATAACTGGTCCGATGATTATCAGGTTTGATAAGGTTATTTAAGTACGCGTTTAACATACACAAACAAAATTTTAATTAAATATTTTCTATTTTCATGAAATTTGAGACATTTATGTGAAAATCGGGAAGGTGGTTTGTATGGGGGCTACAAGAACTGGTCCGATTTCTTTGAAATTCGGAATGATGATATGTGAAGACAAAACATGTTTACCATCCAAATTTCAAAGCGATACCTTCTATAATACGGTTATTAGAGTTATTTGAGCCAAAACTAAAGAGGACCTTTGTATGGGGGCTAGGTCTAAATATGGACCGATTTTTTCCAATTTCAATAGGCTTCGTCCTTGGGCCAAGAGAGACTTAAGTTTCAAATTTCAAGTCAATTGATTAAAAATTGCGACCTGTATCGTGTTTACACCGTTTACATGGACAGACAGACAGACAGACGGACGGACGGACAGACGGACGGACGGACGGACATCGCTAAATCGACTCAAAAAGTGATTCTGAGTCGATCGGTATACTTAAAGGTGGGTCTAGGACCAATATTTCGGGTAGTTACAAACATCAGCACAAACTCATTATACCCTGTACCACAGTGTGGTGTAGGGTATAAACATATTTCAACAATAACACTGCGGAACACTGAAAATTAAACAAGAGTAACGACCATCAGTTCTATATATTTCGGACATGCTGATTCAAATGGCGTACTCCGTTTTTCGATGTATGGTACAGTTTTCTTGTAAAATGTAGTTAAAGATTTGCTGATTTCGAGCCAGTTTTTTAACAAAAAAATTTACAAAGTAAATGGTTTATAATTTTTATGTCATGGAAAACAAAGATATGACTTGTAGCAACATTTCTTATGCAAATTTGGTTTAAAGCTTTTCAATTTAAGCCCTTAAATTCGCGAATTTCTTTATTTTTTAAGGTTTTCGCGAAATTAACAGCCAAATTGGTCTTTGATAAAAAACTTGCTTTTAATGAATCAAAAATGCATCTCTAATCGGATAACGAATTTAATATATTTTCTCCAATAATGATCCGATTAGACCAAGATTGGTTTCATTCAAAAGCTTATACAAATACCTTTAAATTGACATTTTAAAAAATTTGGATTCATTAACCCATTGTGGCACAATCCTAAATTTTAGATTTTTTATCCTAAGTTTTTGAAGAAAATGCATAAAATTTTAAAATTATGCATTATTAAGGAATTTTTTTTTATAACTAGACTTATAGCTTAGATATTAAGTTTTTATTTGAGCTTTCATTTGACCATTTAACCCTTATAGAACCGGTGTTATTAACGTTTAAACATTCAAAAACATATTTAAATATGTATACCAGACCTCTGTGCAGTTTTTTTTTTTTTTGCCTTAAAAGTTTTTCTGCCTAGCCGGCCTTCGGCCGGGCGTAGGGATTTCAAACTCCATAAGTTAATTTAGCGGCTTCGCTAAATAAAGTTTTTTTTGTGTTAAAATATAAGCGGGGTCAATGGTTAACAGTCAATAACTCCGGTTCTATAAGGGTTAAAGGGTCCAATGAAAGCTCAAATGAAAGCCTAATATATAAGCTTTAAATCTGGTTGTATTAATATATGCCTTAATAAGGCCTAATTTTGAAATATAACGCATTTTCTCCAAAAACTTTTGTTTAAAAATCAAAAATTTGGTGTTGTGCCACAATGGGTTAATGAATCCAAATTTTTTAAAATGTTAAATTAAAGGCATTTGAATAAGCTTTCGAATGAAACCAATCTTGGTATGATCGGACCATTATTGGAGAAGATATATTAAATTCGATATACGAACTCTGGAGGCCCATAACTCGGTAACCATGGGCCGCCGACATTTTTTTTTTCTTTGTTGGACTCAGCACTAAAAGTTCTATTTGTAATATTTTTTTTTTTGGATCAGAGAAATGTTTGCCAACTAGACTTTAGCCCTAAAATACATGATTATAAAATAGTTTTTTAATGTTATAAATACCCATTTGTTTAATACAATCTATGGAATAATTAATCTTCCTTGATTAAATCTATTTTTTTAATGGTTTTTTGTATTGTCGTGAACAAAAACTTAAACGACAATATTTGCAATTTTTGACATTTGAAAACGACACTCATGGTACCGAAATATGTAATAGAATTGCTAACAGTGTTGCATTTTTGTCGTTTTTCGACACTCATAATACCGATTTAAGAAAACGCCTTGTTTACGAGACGACAACGACACTCATAATAAGGCCGATTAAAAAAAATTTAATCGGAATACGATGAGTTTTATGCCAAAAACATGGAAAACAATTGACAGAGTTGTGATAATTTTTCTAAAAAAGAAAATTAAGATTTTGTATGAAATTGCCGTGCGGATAACCCAGGCAAAAAAAAATAAAAAAAAATCGAACATGCTGAGAGGTCGCGTATCATTATTTTAAAAGTTTTTGACCTCCTGAATTCGAATTTGATTGAAATTGCGCTATCTTATTAAGTTTTTGATATATCAATTTATGTTAAATATCTCAAAAACCTGACGAGATAGAGCAATTTAAAGCGCGCCAAAAACCTTTAAAAATATTGTACATGACCATTTATGATAAATTTATTTTTTGCCTGGGTTATCTGAACGGCGATTTCCTGCAAAATCTTAATTTTCTTTTTTAGAAAAATTATCACAACTCTGTCAATTATTATCCGATTTATTCGGCATAAAGCTCATCGTATTCACCATTAAATTTTCTTTTAGAATACGTTTATAAATATAAATGTTGTTAAACGAACTATAGCAGAAAAAAATCGATAAACTCGAAAAATTTTCAAAAAATAATAAACAAATTTATTTTATAGAAAAAATCAATAGATATCTTTCTTTTACGTATTGCCCAATTCACACACATGGAAAGCCCTATCCTTTTTCTATCCAATGGCGGTGTTCTGTAATTTATGCGAAAAGTTTTCGCATCGAAAAACATGAAACAAAAAATTCCATCGTTTCTCGATTCTGGAAAAAAAGTTTTTTCTGTATATCAATGCGAAAACGGCAGCATTTTTATTGGAATATTCCAAATCAGCTGTCAAAAAGGTAAATAAGGCGAGAAAATAATAAAAATCACAACAAAAAAAACGCAATTTCACATTTTTTTTAAACAACACTCGTAACATTGGCAAACAAAAATGAAATAATAAATTAAATTATGAAAATAATGTGTAGTATATCATTAATAATATTATTTGATAGTATTTTCTTGAAAAAAATATTGTTTTTTATTTATTATAACTCAAAAGTTGTTTAATTTACGAAATATCGCACCATTTTTAAATGTGAGTGATTTTGACACTTCAACTTCAAAAGTTTTCGATCAATTGGTTTACAGAAACAGTTTTTCTCGCATCTTTCCAATAATTTTGAAAAAAATCATATTTGACAGAAAGTTTCCGCATAACAAAATTACAGAAACAGTCGAATGCGAAAAGTCAGGTTTTGTGCTGATTCTCGATGTTTTTGTTCCGTTTTTCATGTTCCATGTGAGAAATCTTTCGATTCGAGAGTTATAGAACACCGCTACAAAACAGTTTAAAAATTTACAATCGGTTGAAAATTTTCTGAATTACACAAGGTTTAGTGAGAAAAGTCCCAAAAAACGTTTTTTTGACAATAACTCTAAAATTTGAGGGTGTCTGACAAGTTTAATGGGCATTTTTGTGATCTACTCGACAAGACCAACAACCTATACTATGTCACATCACAAGTATTTTTCACTGTAGCACAGTGTTATTAAAGCTGACATATTTTGTGATGCATTTAAGCGGGAGCTATTTATATTCGTCTACTTTAATTTTTAGATAGTGACATTTGATTTTTATTTTTGCGAGACCGACATTTAAAAAAATACTTAAAAAAATATAACAAAAAATATCTGTCAAATTAGCAAAATAATCGGCTGAAAATCTGCACAAAAACTTTGTGAAACTTAGCAGACAGAATCAGCAAAAGTTCTGTAAAATTTCTGTTGTTTTCAGAAATTGAATAGCAGAGAATTCTGCTAAAATATTCATTTCAGCAGAAAAATCTGCTAAAAATTTGTTATTCTAAATTGAAAGTCATTTTACAGATTTTTTGACAGAGGTTTTATTTTGAGTGTATAAATTTGATCACTTAAAACTATTTTTTTTTAAATTTCTTCTGTAAAAAAACCCTTAACAATTGCAGAAAAATTCCAAAAAAACAGGTATTTGTATTTTTTTATAAAAAAATAACATAAGCAAGATCTGAACCTTTCTATTCATAAATTTATCAAAAGAGCTACACCACAACTTAAAATTAATAAACGAGCTAGTTAGCTTTAAGAATGAAATACTTCACTCAAAAGAGCTGAGCTGAAAAGAGCGATCACTTTACTGAGCTATTCAACCCAACACTAGTTTGCGTGTACGAACTGAAGAACTTCTCTTCTTTAAAACAGCAACAAACTGGCAAGCCAACAAAATTATATTTTGTGTAACATGTTTAAAGACGCATTTAAGCGGGAGCTATTTATATTCGTCCACTTTAATTTTCAGATAGTGACATTTGATTATCATTTTTGCGAGGCCGACATTTAAAAAATACTTAAAAAAAGACAACAAAAAATATCTGTTAAATTAGCAAAATAATCTGATGAAAATCTGCACAATAACTTTTTAAAACTTAGCAAACAGTATCAGTAAAGGTTCTGTAAAATTTCGGTTGTTTTCAGAAATTGAATGGCAGAGAATTCTGCTAAAATATTCAGTTAAGTAGAAAAATCTGCTAAAAATTTGTAATTCTAATTTGAAAGTCATTTTACAGATTTTTTGACAGAGGTTTTCTTTTGAGTGTAGTACCATTACACTATTGGACAGTCAAAATCGGGAAGGGTTCAAACTACTGGGAAAGTTATATCGGTAAAAAAGAAGTTATACGTGTCCCGGCGTTTCGCTGGGTCAAGTCTAGGAATCGAGATATATCGATTTGAAGTTAGTAACTATCATATAGGGGAAATTGTCACCTTTGGTGGTCTTTTTTTGACATAACTCGAGAACCACTAGTCCTACAATTCCTTTAATCTGTTCATATAACGTTTTTCTATATACTCAACAGTTTTGCCCGTAAAAATAAATGTATGAGAAAAAAATATTTTTTGCCTAAAATATTAAGTTTTTTTATTTTTTAAATTCATAAAAATCCAAAACAGAAAAAAGGCACTAGTGGTTCTCGAGTTATGTCAAAAAAAAGACCACCAAAGGTGACAATTTCCCCTATATGATAGTTACTTACTTCAAATCGATATATCTCGATTCCAAGACGTGACCCAGCGAAACGCCGGGACACGTATAACTTCTTTTTTACCGATATAACTTTCCCGGTAGTTTGAACCCTTCCCGATCACTGACCCCTACCATTTGTCTGACAGTGTTATTTAAGGAAATGTAAAACGTACCAAAAGGACAGTTTTTTACCCATTTTACCCCCGTAAAATCATCATTGGAAAAAATCCAGCCTTAGTATATCTATATTCCGGGAGGGGAACATATAGTCCAAATTTGAAGCCTCTATGACCATTATTTCAGGAGACATAAAAAGTACCAAAAAGTACAGGTTTTTACCCTTTTTACCCCCCTTAGAATCAACATTGGCAAAAATAAGCCTTTTTAGATCTATATTCCGGGAGCTGAACTTTCATTCCAAATTTCATGTTTCTAGGACCATTATTTAAGGAAATATAAAAAGTACCAAAAGTATAGCTTTTTACCCCCTTAGAATCAACATTGGCAAAAGTCCAGCCTTATTGGATCTATATTCCGGGAGGTGAACATACAGTCCAAATTTCAAGTCTCGGTGACCATTATTTCAGGAGATATAAAAAGTACCAAAAGTACCGTTTTTGACCCTTTTTACCCCGTTATCATTATTGATAAAAATCCAGCCTTAATAGATCTATATTCCGGGAGCTGAAATTACGTTCCAAATTTGAAGTTTCTAGGAGCATTATTTAAGGATATATAAAAGGTACCAAAAGTGCAGGTTTTTACCCTTTTTACCCCCTTAGAATCATCATTGGCAAAAATCCAGCCTTAGTAGATCTATATTTCGGGATCTGAACTTACATTCCAAATTTGAAGTTTCTAGGAGGGTAATTCCAAAAATTTTCGCCCCACTGCACACTGGGCCGAGATGGTAGGTTTTTTGGCCAAAAGTCTCTACAGGTCGTAAATGTTAATCGATTTTGTTGAAATTCAGAATATAAGCCTATATTAGGGTAATAAATAAGTGACTTGAAACTTTTTGGAATCGGACCTACAAGGAAACTGTTTCAGGGTGGACACTTAATTTTTAATAAAATTTACAGATGTTATAGATGAAACAAATGAAGAGACACTTGTCTTTTGTTTATGTTTTTGAATTGGAGATGGTCTCTGGTCCCGAGATTTGCGTGACTCAAAAAACAACGTGATTCACGCGTGAGAGTGAGTGATTTTCACTTAAATCACGTGATATAAAAGTTTTTAAAAATTGAATTGAAAAAAAAGTTTAAAAATAACGTGATTCACGCGTGAGCGTGAATGATTTTCATTTAAATCACGTGAATATACCTTTTTCCGAAATATAATTGAAAACAAGTTTATAAAAAAAAAATAGTTTTTGTTTTGAAAACCCCCTTTTTATACTCATCGTTATCAAAAGTTCCACGCCCTTTTAAAAAACTGTCTGGGCCAGAATTATCCTTTCTATCCACACTTTCCAAAAAAGTTGCCCGCTTGTGCCCGTTTTCAAAAATGGAATTTAAATAAAATTTATAAAAAAATGAAAAAAACTATTTCATTTTTGAAAACCCCCTTTTAAGAACTCATCGTTAAGGAAAGTTCCACGGCCTTTCAAAAAACTGTCTGGACCAGAATTATCCTTTGTATCAGCACTTTCCAAAAAAGTTACCCGCTTGTGCCCGTTTTCAAAAATTGAATTGAAAAATGAGCTTATAAAAAATTGAAAAAACATTTTTTTTTGAAAACCCTCTTTATAAACTCATCGTCATAAAAAGTTAAACGCCCTTTCAGAAAACTGTCTGGGCCAGAATTACCCTTTTTATAAGCACTTTCCGAAAAAGTTGCCCGCCTGTGCCCGTTTTCAAAAATTTACTTCTAATAAGGGCTAATAAAAAATTGGAAAAAATTATTTTTTTTTTTTCTGAAAACTCCCTTTTTAAACTCATCAAAAGTTCCACGCTCTTTCAAAAAACTGTCTGGGCCAGAATTATCCTTTTTATCCCCACTTTCCAAAAAAATTTTCCGCTTGTGCCCGTTTTCAAAAATTAAATTGAAACAAGTTTATAAAAAATTGGAAAAAATTTGTCTTTTTTTAAAAACCCCCCTTTTTAAAGTTATCGTCACCAAAAGTTCCATGCCCATTCAAAAAACTGTCTAGGCCAGAATTACCCTTTTTATCAGCACTTTCCAAAAAAGTTACTCGTCTGTGCCCGTTTTTAAAAAAAAAATTACTTCTAATAAGGGCTAATAAAAAATTGAAAAAAATAGTTTTTTTTTTTTCTGAAACCCCCCTTTTTAAACTCATCAAAAGTTCCACGCTCTTTCAAAAAACTGTCTGGGCCAGAATTAGCCTTTTTAACCCCACCTTACAAAAAACTTACCCGCTTGTGCCCGTTTACACAAATGGGATTAAAATACCAAAAATTAAAAAAAAATAAAAAATGTTTGTGAAAACCCCCTTTTTTAAAACTCATTGTGAACAAAAGTTCCACGCCCTTTCAAAAAACTGTTTGGGCCAGAATTATCCTTTTTATTTGCACTTTCCAAAAAAATTTCCCGCTTGTGCCCGATTTAAAAAATTTAGTTGAAATAAGAGTTTATAAAAATCTGATTTTTTTTTTTGTAAACCCCGTTTTTAAGCCCATCGTTATCAAAAGTTCCACTCCCTGTCAAAAAACTGTCTGGGCCAAAATTTTCCTTTTTATCCCTTCTATCTAAAAATGTGGCCCGCTTGTGCCCGTTTAGGCAAATGTTATTGAAATATTAAAAATTTGAAAAAATAAAATATTTTTTTATTTAAACTCCTTTTTTAAACTCATCGTTATCAAAAGTTCCACGCCCTTTCAAAAAACTGTCTGGGCCAGAATTATTCTTCCTATCCACACTTTCCGTAATAGTTGCCAGCTTGTGCCCGTTTTAAAAAATGTAATGGAAATAAAATTTAGAAAAAAATTAGAAAAATATTTTTTTTTTGAATACCCGTTTAAAAAAACACTTTTTTTAACTCATCGTTATCAAAAGTTCCACACTCTTTCAAAAAGCTGTCAGGACCGCCTAACCGGGTAATTTTTTTTTTTTTCAATGTATTAAAAACAAATTTTAATACGATAAAAAAAAATATTTTTCGTGTAACCGGGTTTTTCTCGTAACCGGTTTTTTTTTTGTATTCGGGTTTTTGGGTAACCGGGTTTTATTTTATCCCGTATCAATATAGAAAAACACTATGTATGTACTTTAGGAAAAACTTGAAAATTGTTAATTCATAAAATTAATTTAATTCAATAAAAAAGGCTCATTTTAACAACTTTAGACTTGTTCATCTCCCTTTCTATTGATATTATATACGCAGATGAAAAAACGGGCAAAAGCGGGCAGGTCAGTCTGAAAGCTAGTAAACCAACGAACATTTTGGCATCCTAACTTTTGGATTATGTCGCGGAACATTTTGGAACAACTATATCAAATGGAACAATTTTTCAAAATTTATATAAAAATATCAAAAAATCAACAAAAAAAATAGGAAAAAAGAGCTGTTCATACCCATTTACATGTTGTACTTCCCTTTGTCAAATAAATTAATCCCCAAAAAAAAAAAAAACAAGGTCCCATCTTAATAATGTATAAATTTGTTAGCTTTTTTGATTACGGTATATGGAGATTTAAACATACATATTTTATCTTTGATGGATCATTCCAAGAGAATGGGTGTACTGATTTTTACAAAAATTACAGACAAGGTGCAGCAAGTCATACTTAATACAACAGTGCATTCGCTTTTTTTAATTTAATAATTTTGTTTTTTTTAGTTTTGGCCAAAAAAACTACCATCTCGGCCCAGTGTGCACTGTTCGGAAACATGTCTTTGGACGCCACTGAGAATTTGGCTCATAGATATCCACGTTTATATGAGATATGTTGCATTTTTGGGTTTTCAAAATTTGCTGTAGTTTTCAAATTATCGCGGGTCAAAGTTCGACTTTTTTAGCAAAAGTCAGAAAAATACATGACGTTTAACGTGCTCTAACTTTTTAACTAGTAATCCGATTATCACAAGTAATGGCTCATATGAAAGCTTAATTCTTCTTCTTTTAGGAAATATTTTCAAAAGCATACGGTTTTTTTTCAGAAGTCTTGCAAAAATTCAAAAACATTTTTTTTTTGCGAATATTTAAAAAAACACATCTTCGATTTTTTTAAAAAAAAGTTTGGCGATAAACAATACTGTTTTGTACAACATATCCAAAATTCAGAGTGGGATCCCAATGGGATCAAAAAATATTCTGGTTTTAGTACGAAGTTCTTAAATTTTACCTTAGAAAATTAAAATTTTATGTTTCTTCAATATAAAAATTTAAATTTTCAATGAAAATTATACTATTAAAATTTTGAAAAACATTCAAAACATTAGAAATTTAAATTTTCTAAGGAAAAAATATGAGAACCTCGTACTTAAAACAGAATAGTTTTTGATCCCATGGAGATCCCACTCTGAATTTTGAATATGTTATACAAAACATTGTTAATTTTCACCAGAATTTTTTTAAAAAAAATCGAAGATGTGTTTTTTTAAATATTCGAAAATAAAAAATGTTTTTGCATTTTTGCATCATTTCTGTAAAAAAAAACTGTGTTATTTTAGAAATATTTTCTAAAAGAAGAACCCCAGCTTTCAAATGAGCCTAAATTTGTGAAAATCGGGTCATTGGTTAAGAAGTTACAGCTCTTTAAACGTGATGTATTTTTCTTACTTTTGCTTAAAAAGTCAATCTTTGACCCGCCATAATTCGTTAAATACACCAAATGTAAAAAAACTATGTATGGTACATAAGTATATCATATTTATGATGGCTATTTATGTGTCAAGGCTCAAATTAATCTGAGACACCATTTCCAAAAATGACTAAAATTTGAGCTAAATTTTCTGGAATGGCCCAGGAGCATTATTTAAGGAAATATTTGTAAAATTTTGTTCAATTAAAATTTTTTCTTTGCTTTTACAAAAAAAAAAAAAAAATACAAAACATGTGAAAAACACCATTCCCATAATTTTACAAACACACCTAAATATTTCTGTAATACTGATTAAATAGTGTAATTTAAATATTTTATGGTATAGTATTATTTTGGTTTTTGAGAACCGGTTCCAGATTCAGAACCGGGAATACCGGTATTCCCGGGAATATATCTAGAACCTAGAAACCGGTACCAGAACCGGGAATATCGGTATTACCGGGAATACCGAGAACCGGGAAATGGGAGGCACTAATTTCTATTCATAATTCAAAAATTTAAATTATATTTCAGAAATTTTTATTTATATATCAGAAATTTCCCTTTTTATTATCAAAATTTCTATTTAAGTTTCAGAAATTTTCAATTGTATTTAAGAAATTTAAATTTCTATTTCCAAAATATTCTAAATGCTTTTCAGAAAATTAAAATTTCCAATTTCAACATTCTATAATTGCTAAAAAGAAAATTCCATTTAAATTAAAGAAAAAAATACCTGTGTATTTTAGATATTTTCAATTGTATTTCAAAAAACTTCATTTTTAATTTAAAATTTTCTAAGAGCGCTTTTTCGGTGTATCCAACTTGCGCTCTAAAGTGTGACATCGCCTTAGAGAATCATGCATGAATTCAGCAGGTTTGGATGCGCTCCTGGACTCGAGTTTCCTTTCCAAAAGCAGCTGCCAGTTCAGCATAATTATAAAATTTTGAAATGCAAATGGACATTTTTTGAAATTCAAATGGAATTTTCTGAAAAGCATTTAGAAAATTTTGGAAATACAAATTTAAATTTCTTAAATACAATTGGAAATTTCTGAAACATAAATAGAAATTTCTGTAATATAAATGGAAATTTCTGATATATAAATAGAAATTTTTGAAATATAAATGGAAATTTATTTATTCTTTGAAATAACAAAAAAAAGCATTTGCTGTTTTATGGTTGTCATATTCACCATCATTCAAAATGTGTTAAAGATGTTATGATTAAAGCACTCTTTGTAGCGCCGATTAATGCGCAAAAATGATACAGTCAAATCATGTGTCTTTGTCCAAAACTCAATCTTTTTCATTTAAAAAGTGTTAAAAATTTTAAAAAGGAAAGCAAGTGTTAAATTATATTAAAAAATAATTTTATGTTAGTTTTATACAAAAAATCTTAACAAAAAATTAAAATTTTTTCCCCTTACTTTTACTGCGCTCTTGAAGATGCAGTAAAAGTAAGAGAATAATCACAATTGGAGCGGGATGCGTTTTTCCGCAACTGTTCACACACGTTTTGCATAAAAACAAAAAACCGCCGCGTTTTTCCGCCAAACTAGATTCAATTCTATTTGTATGAGGACAATTGCGGAAAACCGCTTGCCGCTCCAATTGTGATTATTGTCTAAGGGGAAAAAATTAAAATTTTTTGTTGAGATTTTTATAAAACTCAAAATATAAAATTATATTTTGATAAAATTTCATACATGCTTTCTTTTTGAATATATTTAACACTTTTTTAATAAAAAACCCATAAGTTTTAGGCGAAGACACATGATTTCACTGCATCATTATTGCGCATTAATCAGCGCTGCAAAGAGTGCGTTAATCACATTTTAAATCAGCGACAGGCAAAAGCACTACGCGTCAGGGATGGAAAAGTTTGTACTTTAGTACTTTTTTCAGTACTTTTTCACTCTCAAAGATACCGTAGTACCCCCCGACTGATTTAGTACCTTTTCTATACCAGACAATTTCATACATTTGTCAACCAAAATTTCAAAAATGTTCAAAAAAATCCGAAAATCGACCGATTTTCATTGGAAAATGTTTCAAAAGCTTCAAATAAATGAAATTTTTGATTTTAGCCAACCTTTATTGAAGTTTTCTCTAAAAAATAAATTAATGAATAAGGATGTCCTCAATTTAGGAACTTTTATATTGAATTGTGCCTAGTTTCTTCTTATTCGTCGCACACGAACGGCGTTCGTCGTACAGAAACTGGACTTTAATTTTGTTTTATTACCATCGAGGGCGAAAAAGTACTCTTTTGGTTGAGCTCCAGTACCATTTCAAAATTCCGATTTTCCATCCCTGCTACGCGTCGTTTTTACTCTCACACCTACATACTCTCACTTATTAAACAAAATCAAAAAAAACACAATTTTCTCCTCTCTTCTTGTTTAAAATATACTTAGAGAAATAATCAATAAAGAATTTTATGTCATATTCTTGTTTATGGAACATTTTTTGGTAAACCAGAATGCTTAGTTTGTCACTATTCACTAAATATTACATTGCTAGACATTTTAACCAATGCCATTTATTATCTTTTTTATTTTTTAAATGGTTAAATGTATTATTATTTTTACTATGAGTTTCTTTAAGTGCATTGAGTATGAGAGTGCTTCATGTTACACACACAAAGACAAAATATGTTAGTATGTGTTTGCCTGTCTCTGTTTTAAATAAAACAATTGAGTACACCATTTCCAGTTTAGTTTCAGAAAATAAAAAATTATATTGCAAAAAATGTCCAATCATATTTTAGAATCTCCAATTATATTTAAAAATGTCAATTATATTTCAAAAATGTCCAATATAATTGAACATTTTTTAAATGTAAATAAATTTTTTTTTGTTATAAATGGTAATATCTGAAATATAAATGGAAATTTCTAAAATATAATTTGAAATTTTCGAAATATAATTGGAAATTTTTTAAATGTAATTGGATCTCTTAGGCAATATTTCTTCCAAATGCTTGCAGGGAGTCAACTGATTTTCAGAATTAGTCAATTGTATTTAAGATTTTTCAATTGCATTCAGAACTAGTCAATTGTATTTCAGATTTTGTAATTTGTATTTCAGAAATAGTTAAATCAGCTCTAAAACATACATGCATTCACTGCATCTTTATAGAAATTTTTTCAGCGCTCTAAAGAGATGTGAATTCAGAGCATCTTAAGAGCGCTTTTTCGGTGTATCCAACTAGCACTCTAAAGTGTGACATCGCCTTAGAGAATCATGCATGGATTCAGCAGGTTTGGATGTGCTCCTTGACTCGAGTTTCCTTTCCAAAAGCTGTGCCAGTTCAGCAAAATTTCTGCTGGGATATATGGATATATTTTGAAAATTTCTCGTGTTGAACATGTTTCCTTTCATTTCACTTGTTTTCTGTTTTTTTTTGCACGAACAAACACCAATTTTTTTTTGAGAGTGAATTTTAATTTCACGTTTTTTTTATATTTTTTTTATGAATTCTAATTATTTTTAAGAATTATAAATTTTGTTGCTTTTCACTGATTTTCTTTTATTTTCACTTGGAAAGTAAAACTTTCTTTTATTAATATAAATATCCCTATCCCTATTTCCCTATTAATATTATAAATCTGATTGTTGGTTTGTCTGTCTGTCTGTCTGTCTGTTCCGCAATAAGTACAGAACGGCTTAACCGATTTTCATGAAATTTTCACCACAGGTAGTACTAACCGAGGCGGGAACTATAGGCCATAAGCGACCGCGATCGGACAAAGGGGCGTAAAATGCCATGCCCCTTTGTACCATGCTAAAGCTATACTTATATACCTTTCCAATAACGGAAAAACGGCTGAACCGATTTTCATAAAATTTTCACCACAGATAGTACTAACCAAGGCGGGAACTATAGGCCAAAAGCGACCGCGATCGGACAAAGGGGCGTAAAATGCCATGCCCCTTTGTACTATGCTATAGCTATATCTGCCTGTCAGGCAATAACGGAAAAACGGCTGAACCGATTGTCATGAAATTTTCACCACCGATAGTAATAACCGAGGCGGGAACTATAGGCCAGAAAAATCCGCGATCGTAAAAATGGGCGTAAAATGCCACGCCCCTTTGTACTATACAGAAACTATGTCAGCATGTTCCGCATTCACTGAAAAGTGATTTAACCGATTTCACTGAAATTTTTACCACAGATAGTACTAACCGAGGCGAAAACTATGAGCCACAATAGAGGGCGATCAAAAAGAGGGGCGTAAAATGCCACGCCCCTTTTTGTTGGACTGAAAGCTATATCTGCCTTTTCCGCAATTACGCTTAAACGGCTTAACTGATTTTCATGAAATTTTCACTACAGATAGTATTAAGCGAAGCGAAAAGTATGCTCCACAATAGAAGGCGATCGAAGAAAGGGGTAAAATGCCACGCCCCTTTGTATTACATCGAAAGTTATTTCTTCCTGTTTCTCAATCACGCATAAACGGCTGAACCGATTTTAATAAGTTTTTACCAAAGATAGTACTAATCGAGCCGGAAACTAGAAATTATAATAGAGCGCGTTTGGACAAAGGGGCGGAAAATATCACGCCCCTTTTTACTATACTGAAAGTTTTTTCTGTATGTTCCGTAATCATGCTTAAACGTCCATACCGATTTAAAAGAAATAAAATATCACGCCCTTTTATATTTAATTGAACGCTATTTCTGTATGTTCCGTAATGTAGCATAAACTGCTAAAGCGATTAGAATGAAATTTTTACCACAGATAGTAAGTACTTACCGAGGCGGGAACTATAGATTAAAATAGAGCGCGTTTGGACAAAGGAGCGTAAATTGACACGCGCCTTTGTACTATAGTGAAAGTGCTTCTGCCTGTTCCTTAATAACGCTAAAACGACTAAACCGATTTTAACAAAAAATTTTCCATAAATAGTACTAACAGAGGCGGACACTTTAGTACAGAGCTTCTCACTAACTTTTGCTTCGCGACCCCTTTTCCATATTTCAAATTTCTCGCGACCCAAACACATAAAAAAAAAAACTAGTGAGAAAATTTAAATCGGTCAAGACCGACCATATTATACTCTACACCAGGTTTTCCTAAAAATGTATCTGAAGTCCAAACATGGACTTATTAGATCCCTAGTTTTTGATATCTTTAATTATTGTAGAAAACACACAGAGGCGAAATTTGAGGAAAGTAGGATTTTTTACTGCCAATAGACCGATTTTACTGAATATCGAGCGAAATTTTTATATACGAACTAATTGTAAGTCTAAAAATACTCCAATTATGATCAGCTTGGATAAAGTTACCAAAGTACACGTTTAACAAACACGACCAATATGTTTGTCCATTATTTCCTTTTCATGAGTTTTTAAATATTTTTGCGAACATCGGAAGGGTGGTTTGTATGGGGACTACAAGTAAAACTGGTCCGATTTCTTAAAATTTGAAATGATTCCTTGTAAATGCTTTTACCGGCTAAATTTCGAGAGCATAATTATTACAATATGGTTTTAAGAGTAGTTTTTGCCAAATTTAAATGGGACGTTTGTATGTGGGCTATATCTAAAGATGGATCGATTTTTTTCAACACAGTTTTTTAACATTTTAGCTGTTTTCAAAGTCCCCAATTAAGCAAGGATGCTGATAGCATGTAGTCCTGGCGATCATATCCTGAAGTAGTCAGATTTAAAAGTTGTGCTTTTTAAACATTTTAAGTGCGTATGATACTTGCTTGTTTCAAGTTACTTGTTGCTGCATTTATTAGGGGTTTTCTATAAAAATTTCGATAACTTAAACCAAAAATTTTGAATTTATCGAAATTCCCATAGAAAAACCCTAATAAATGCAGCAACAAGTAACTTGAAACAAGCAAGTATCATAAAGGCATTAGATAATTTTGAAGCCTTAAGCTCCTATGACACTAGATTTTTTTTGTATTTTATTTTTTATTAATTGAAAGAATGAAACAGCAGAAGAAGAAATGAAAAAGAAACATAAAATAAACAAACAAAAAGTGGTGATTACTTTCTTTTTAATAAAAACCCGCTGAATAAATTCAAAAAACCGCCAAAAACAAAAAAAAAATCGCTTCATTTAACGAAAAACAGAAAAGTTGGCAACACTTTATATCATTAATACATAAATGTCAAAAAAATATGTAAAATTTTTACATTTTTTTTTTTACATTCAGTCATTTGATAACCAAATTTATCGATAACACAAGAATAAAATTTGACGTTTACTATTTTTTATTAGTATTCTTTTACTCTTCACACTTGTTCAGATTTCCTATAGACATATATTTGCCCTGTTTACATAAATTTCATCAATACAAAAAAATGTAGTGTCAAAGGGGCTTTAACGAGCTATGAAGCTTAAAATGGCGCATATCCTAAAGTTGTCGGATTTAAAATTGTTGGACTTTGAACGAAAAAATAATATGAATTATGGTAAAAAGTTTTTTTTTGGCATGCATATAGTACGTAACATAAGACCTATACGGACCTGGATTAATTCTGTCTTTTCCAAAGTTTTTTGAAGCCGACTGATAAGCCGAGAAGCTAAAAATAGGCATAAATTGACAGATCCTAACACCTCGTCTACAACTGGTAAAAAAAAACTAAGCAATAACGTCAAAAGTGATATAATGCCAAAATATATATAGCAATAATTGCTTGGCAATTTAGCTGAGCAACTATTGCTGGCAATAAAACATCAAAATCGAACGTCATCTTTGTTTAAACAATTGTTTAAACAATAAATCAATTCCAATTGGAATTAATCAAAATAGACGAAAAGTGTTTTATTTTGTTTATTCTGCCGACGTTATTCGTTATTGGCACCAAAAAAAAATTAGGTGGAGACCTGGTGTAACATAGCGGTATATTTTTATATTTGGATAACTTGCAATTACCAAAAAATTATGCTTTACTTTTTTTTTAGAAATTTTAATAATTTTAGCATGATGTTTATTTACTAAACTTTTCGCGACCCCCTAGATATTCTTCCGCGACCCACCGTTTGAGAACCATTGCTTTAGTATGTAGCAACTGCCACGCCTTTTGCAATGTACTGAAAGTTCATTCTGCCTTTCCGTAATCATTTTAGACGGTTATCATAATATTTACCACACTCAAAATAAATACTCTGTTAAATACTCTGTAAAATGACTGTAATCTCAATTCAACAGATATTTGACAAAGTTTTCTGCCGAAATACAGATTTTAAGAAATTTTTTTGTGTTTTCTTGTGACCGAAAAACAAAGTTTTATCTGTAATTTTGCTTTTTTACTTTGTAATCTCTATTTGACAGATAATAAACAGAGTTTTTTTGTTTTAACTACAGATTTTAGAAAATACTACTTTGTTTTTTTAACCAAAATACTAAATTTCATCTTATTGCTCTGTAATACAGTTTTTAAAAAAAAATCTTTTCAAAAACTTCCAAATATTTCCACCCTTCTTTAAAAAGTGTATTAAATTACAATAAAAGCTGGTAAACTAGGAGGTACTCGTAAAAAACTCGTATATGGTGTTTCTGTTAAACGGACGAAACAATACACGAACGAACGCTACCCGTACGAATTCGCAAGGATATCAGTTTCCATAACATTTTCGTTTTATTACGTTATTTTTTTTCATTAGTTTGTCTTGACCAGTTGTCAAATTACAGTATTGCCACAAAGTTTTTTTTTAGTTTTTGTTTATTTTTTTCATGCAAAAATTATCTAAACTAAACGAAGTGGCAACATCAACACATCAGCTAAAGAAAACAGCTGATCAAATTTCATGTTTATAAAAAAAAAACACAATTATAATCAAATCAGATTTTTTTATACCCTCCACTCTAGTGATAGAGGGTATATATAAGTTTGTCATTCCGTTTGTAACACATCGAAATATTGGTCTAGGACCCCATAAAGTATATATATTCATGATCCTTGATCGATTTTAAGTCGATCTAGCGATGTCCGTCCGTCCGTCCGTCCGTCCGTCCGTCTGTCTGTCTGTCTGTCCGTTGAAAACACGCTAACTTTTGAAAGACTTTACGGAGGCTCCTGAAGTTTAACATATATGTTCTCCATTTACCGGGTCAGGTTGGTATTGCAATCCAGCGAAATCGGTCCAGTGGTTCAAAAGTTATGAGCAAAAGAGTAAATTTCGGCATGGGTATTTTTCGAATTTACAAGATTAAAACCACTATAACTTTCGAAGGACAATTCTGAGGGGGCTGAAGCTTAGCATATATATTTGTCGCTCCACAAGGAAGTTTGGTTTTGAATTTCAGCAAAATCGGTTCAGTGGTTCAAAAGTTATAAGCAAAGCACTCAATTTCAGATTTGTTTCACCTTAAATTGTTGAAAACTTGTTAAACAAGTTTTAAAAGCATGGTGAAATACCAGTTTTGTAAAACTTGTTGTTGTTTGTTTTCTTGTGGTGGGGTGCAGTTTAGTTATTAGACAAGTAAATATTTGCTATTGTGTTGTTATTGTTTTTGTTACTGTATGTAACGGTGTATAGTAAATATTTTTGGAAAAAAAACCAAAAAAAAGTGGGACTAATATTGTTGTTTTTGGTTTTTAAGGAAGATGTTGGTAAAATAAAAACAGGGAAAATATGAAATAGTTTTTTTTGCATTACATATATGTATGTAGGTATAAAACAACAAAAATATTTTGCAAAGTAATCTTGTTACTCAAAGAAATTGTACACTGCAAAAAATTTTTACACTCAAAAAAATGTTACACTCAAAAAAAATGTACACATATTTTTTTTTTAATGAAATGTTACACTCAAAAAATGTTGACAGTCAAAAAAATGTTACACTCAAAAAAATTTGATAGATTAAAAAAAGTTTTACTCAAATTAATATATTTCTAATAAAAAATTTTGAATGCAATTTTTTTAATTTCTTTTTAGAAAATTACTATCAGATAACATTGTGGAGGGTATTCATAGATTCGGCCAAGTCGAATTTAATTTTTCTACTTGTTTTATTTATTATAGCTAAAAAGTTAACACAATTTTAATAAAAAACAAAGGAAAAAAATAATTTGTATGATGACCCGTGGCTTTTAAATTGTTAATATAAATTGGTCAAATCCGTCTTTTTTTCACTGATTTGTTTTAATATACATTTTTTCAAAGCATTTACATAGTTATAAAACATTCACATTTTTTTAATTTTATAAATTAATATTACTTATTTTTATTATAAATTCACATTTTTCATTTATTTTATTAAATATTACACAAAAAACTCCTTAACGAATGGTATTTTTCATTCGTGTGGTTTTGGCGTTTTTGACATTTCAATTCGTGTTGTAGAAACGGAAAAATATGAAGAAAAATTACAACTTTTACGTTTTCGTTCGACTAAAATGACATCCGCAATACAGAACCTCAAATTGATTTTCTTATGTCATTTGGACGAACGAAAGTGAAAATTCGTAATAGAGAAACTGGACAGTAATTTTCCCTAAAAAAAAAAAAAAATCCAATTTGGAAGCAATAAAGCGGGTTAATTTACACGATGGAATTTCCCAATTGTCAACATTAATTGCACATTAAGAAAAGAGAAATTGGTCAGGAACCAAATAGTGGCCGTTGTGTAAAATATCAAGCGCATTAAAAAATTATATAAGAAAGTCAAGGCATTCTAAAACGATTTCCCTTTAATTTTATAAAAGTGTTTATTGGAATGACCCCGCTCAAATGTGGCACTGTAAATAAGAAGTACGACAAAAAAAACGTGAGAATATCTAGCGAGTTTATAAATAATTTCTACAAAGTCAAATAGTCTCGTGCAAAACATTTAAGCGGGCCTATTTAAATGATGGTATTTGTATTTATTTTGTGTCAAGTTATTACTTCTCCATGCCTGTTGCACATTACAGTCGAAGAAAATGAATACCAAATCATAGTTACTTTTATCAGCATTTTACAGATAATTTTGTAAGTTAACAGTTTTTTTATCGAAATAATTTTACAGAGTTTTCTTCGTAAAATAACAAAAAATTTTGCTGGTTGGAAATCTATGGTATTTTCTGCTGGCTCAGCAGAGTATCTCTGTAATTTAACAGAGTGATTATTTTGAGTGCACAGTTAGTACTTATTGAGGCGGAAACTATAGACATGACCATACAAAGGCGTGAATTGTCACGTCCCTTTGTAATACATTGAAATTTATTTCTGCCCGATCCGTACACACGCGCTAACGGTGAAAAAATTTTAATTAAATTTCATTACAGATGGTATCACCGTGGCGATCGGGAAAAGGGGCTTAAAATGCCGCACCCCTTTGTATTAAATTAAAAAATATTTTTCCTATTGAACGATATGCAATATTAGCCCGTGATTTGGCAAATGGGAGTAAAATGCCACGTCAATTTGTAATATACAGAACGCTATTTCTGGCTTATTTGCTATCATGCAAAAACGGCTTAACCAACTCCTTTAAACACTACTGTTAGAACTAACTGAACGCGAACTATTTGCTATATCATAACCTGAAAACAGTTGAGCCGATTTCAATATTTTTGATAAACAGGCATATAATGGCACGCCCCTTTGCACTTTAGTGAGAGTTATGTCTGCTGAGCAAATTTAGTTGCAATTTTCTTCACGTGCTAACCAATAGGGGAACTATAGGTCACATGAGACCAAAATTGAACTAAATACGTTAAATGCCACACCCACTTGAACTACAGTGAAAGTAATGTCTTTATTGATGTTTTCACTTCACAAAGTGCTAACCGAGGATGGAACTATAGGTTCCTTTGAAAAGCCATTAAATAAATACATTACACACAGAAAAATAAATTTTCAACTGAATTTTTCAGTTGCATCAACTCAAAATTTCGGTTGCTGCTACTATATTCGGGTGTGACAACCGAATTTTATAGTTGTTGCAATTAAAAGTCAGTTATATCAACCTTATTCAATTGTGACTACCGATATTCAATTATGACAACCTATATTTAATTGTTTTAACCGAATTTTTATTGCATCAACTGACTTTCAGTTGGAAAATGGCAAATTTGTTTTCTGTGTGTAGGCGTTTTTTGTTGGCATAATTATCAGTGTTCTACCATACAAAGTTCACATTAGTGTTAATGCTCAAAATTCTAGAATTTAAAAATTAACTTGCATATATTGTGAATGATTCTCTTATTGTTAATGGCTCTCTTTGGTATTAATAAAAAAGATAAATGTTTTTGTGTTGCTTTTAAGCTAAATTGCATTTAATAAACTAATTTTATCAATATTTCATTGAAAATGTGTAATATTTTACAAAACTATTCCAAACGACGCTAAATTAAATTGAGAAATTTATGGAAGTTAATGTTTCGTTTTTTTTTCGTTTTGATGCATGTTAACAATCTAAGTTTGCCAACAAAAAAGGCCTATTAATATTAGGTTTGTTCCCATGACGGAGAAACACGTACACACCATGTTCCCGACGCTAAGAAAAATCGAAAAATAAAATCGACCAAACCTCATGAATAGGTTTATATTCATTAGTGAAAAGCCACGAAGAAGTAGATAAAATGATAATAAAAAACTCATTCATTACATAACATTTTTTTTTCAATCCGGGCAACGGCGGGTGCAAAACAGCTAGTAAATTAATATGTTTTCTTATTTTCACTTTCGATTTTATCGCTCGTTTTTTTAAATTGTTTTTCAGTTTATTTATTAATTATTTCATAAATAATTTACAAAATAAAAACACGATCGCGACCCGGCACTTGCATTGCCAAGGGGAAATACACCGTTAAGACGCCATTAGAACTGTGGGGTGACTCATACATTACAAGAATTGATAAAGGCCGATTTTACAGAGTCAGAGTTACCAGATCACTAAGTGGCAGTTCATAACACTTAGAGAAATCACTTCCCCCCCCCCCCCCCCCATTATTACACTGCGCAGTATTCGTCATGGTTGGGTTTGTCATTAACTTTGAGCTCAAGGGTATTAGAACTTGTTAGGAGCTTGTGTTTTTTTTGCGTTAAGCGGCTTTGGGTACTTTTACAAAAGTTATCGGGTAGTGTGGTTAAAAATCCAAAAGGATTGTCAGAATAAATATAACTTAAAATATTTTAAAACCCTCCAAAGGAGGAGTCAACCTTAGGTCAATTTTCGCTTTAAAAGTTTGGAACTCATCTTATTGGTTCCCTGAGGCACTTCCTCCAACTTTTTGCGAGTTGTCATCCCATAAAAGCCGACACCATCGAACGAGACCTGAAAAGAAAATTACAAAAACAACAATTTAAGCACCCAGGAAAATTCAGTTCATTTTTATGTTTTTTTTTTTATAAATTTTTATGATAAAATTATAATGTATGCACTTCGATACATGAGTATTTACAATAAGGCTACGTCCACACTGCATGAACTGACCATGGAAAGTTGAGGAGATTTTTTGATTTTTCTTTATGTTAGTACAGTCACATACTGATTTTAAAATCTCGCCAGTCTGTATACTAGGGCGTCTCGTCAAATTTAAATTTTCTAATTTCATGTCGTAATACCTGGCAAACGGTGGTCACGTTAGAGCTGGGTGTGAGAAAATTTATAAAAAAAATTCGCAAGATCATCAAGTTGGAACAAATGACGTATTTCGACCAAAAATTCATGTCCGAATTTTTTGACCAAATTCGGGAATTGGCGCACTTCATTGAAAAATATTTAAAAAATTCCAAAACAGCGATTTTAGTCCACAGATGGTGATTTTTAAACACACATAATTTTTTTTTAATCCAAATTGGTCTCAAAAAAATTTTAAGTGTGTTATCTTAAATATATTATAAAAATATAAAAACAAGATTTTGGTCCTAAAATGCTGATCAGCATCTGTATACCAAGATCGCAATTAGGATTTTTGGACCAAAATCGCATTTTTATATGTTTTAGATAAAACACTAAACATTTTCCAACTTTTATTATCTTAAAAAAATATAAAACGATTACTGAACGAAGTAACATCTTATATCCAATTCACACCTAAGGTAAAATCTCGTTCGAACAAGATTTCGATCATATGGTTGTGTATAAAATGATACAGACCATATGATCGAAATCTCGTTCGAACGAGATTTCACCTCATGTTTGAATAGGCCTTTACATGAAAATCTAATGCATTTTGATTGTCACGTAAGAAAATCTAGCGAGTACTTGTTACTTAAATACTTTACCAGTTGACCAACGAGCCCTTAGCCAACAAGCTTTGGTTGGATTCTTAGCTAAGTCAGAACAAAATTTTTTTCAGATATTTATTAGTTTCTGTTCATAACTAATATCTATCGCATCACTCTTTTCGTTGATTAATAGCACTAAAAACGTAAGCGAAGTAAAATACTGACTAAACAGCTTCAAAATAATTCGCAAGATTAATAACAGATGGCTATGCAACAACTGTTCTCAATAATAACATCGCGCGAAATTTCAGTGTTGCCATACTCAAGTACTTCTATCCCCTTTCCGAAAAAAACTCAGCATTGCTGAGAAAGCGTGTCAAAAGAGGAGAAAAAAAAAACGCTATTGACAAAATTAGCAAAAAAGTGGATTTGAACGACCGAACGAATTTCCGGGCGAAATTTAAAGTTTTTTGGTATGAAAGGAAATATGTAATTCACGCAAAAAAATCGACTCACTACTCACAATTACGTGAGTAAAATTGAGTTGAGTCACACTCACCCAAATCACGCACTAATCTGCTCATCTCTATTAAAATTCATATTATTTACAACATGAAAATGTTCAATTTGGTTAAATACGCATTTTGCAACTATTTTCATAAGTCATTTTTGTTAAAATCCAACTTATAATTGTCTTTTGTCCGAGGCAAACTTTTAATTTCTTTGTTTATATCTTGAGTTAATGTCTTATTCGGTTTGTCAAATCTGCATAAAGTATTTGCATTAAATGACTTTACAACGCCAAGTGCAGTAGACTGGGTTAAAAAAAAGTTCCCATTTTTCGCTCTTAATTTCAAAGCTACGTTCAGAGTCAATCTACTCTGTGGCAAACAGTAAAATGTTAACAGTGCAAAATAAGGAGTGGAGAACTATCATTACATTTTAAAAATATTGTCAAACCAATAGAAAATATAAATATTCAAATAAAAATTCTAATCAACTTTAAAAAAAATTTAAAATGGATCGTAAAAATGCAAAAGAAATCTAGTATTTGGATTTTGAATTTTGGAACGTGTTAATATTGGTCTTTTTATACCCTCCAACTACAGTATGGGGGTATACTCACTTTGTCATTCCGTGTGTAACGCATCGAAATATCGGTCTAGGACCACATAAAGTATATATATTATTGATCAGTGATCGATTCTAAGACATTCTAGCGATGTCCGTCTGTCCGTCCGTCTGTGGAAGACACGATACAGTCCAAAATAAAAGTGATAGACTCCTAAAATTTGGCACATATATGTCTTATGTTCATAGGCTGGTTAAGTTCGGAGATGGGCAAAATCGGACCAGGGGGGAAAAGTTCCCCCTTGAAGAACTAAACAAACCTCTAAAAAATACCATATTTTTACATGATTTTTTGTGTTTTTGTTTAACAAATCCAACATTTTTATGGTACAAGAAGTTCAAGGTCCTGAATTTGGACCAACAGAATTAGAAATAATCGTTTTACGGTACGCCCCCCCCCCCCCCAACACCTTTTATGGGCGTGGAATACATTTTTTTTTTTTTTATATAATGATAAATTTGTATTTCTTTAGTGCAAAAGGCATAAGAATTATTTTTTTTAACACTTATTCGAGAGGAATTGTGCCCCCAATTACCACTACCGACCCCCCCCCCCCAAAAAAAAAGAAGACGCCCCTGCAATTTTTTTTTTTTTTATTTATTTGCATGTTGGAGGGTATAAAAGATTCGGAACAGCCGAATTTAACACTCTTACTTGTTTCTCTTCGTTTCCCTTTTCTGTCCTGTCTTCTTTTCACACGCTTAATAAAATATTTACGCGGTAGCAAAGTGGTCATGGTCAGATAGGCATTTGAACTCCCCGCCCCCCGAGCAATAAGGCATATTTTTGAAACGGGATGAACTGGGATTTGGGCAAAGTTTAATCAAGGAAATGCTTCTGCAAGACCATGAAGCATTTTGCAATTTCACAAGAATGACCAAATCCCAGTTCGAATTGTTGCTTTCGTACTTAGGGGCTTTGTTATCAAAAAACTCCATCCGGACTCCCATTTCTGAAAATTATCGACTTTTAATAACTTTGAGGTAATTAGGACTAATTAATGGATGCTTTTAATATCATTTATTTATGATTTTTAATAAATTCATGACTACTGGGATGAGTTACAGCAGCTTGTCGTATGATTTTCGGGTTAGAAAATCCACAATAAAAAATATTTTAAATCAAACAACGGAGTTATTATGGGAATGCTTAAACTCAACTTTCATTCCAAAACCTGCATTACAACCAAATTAGGGAAAACGCAAATAGTTTCTGGATAAAAACATGAATGCCGAATTATTTTGGGGGATAGACGGCAAGCACGACGTTATACAAGCCAAAGCGCATAGTGGTACATTATATCGGAACAACAAGAAAACATTTTCGATTGATTATAAGGGGCTCTTTACTCAACTGGTAACGCAACAAAAGTAGCAGTAAAAAATCAGCTGTTTGTTCTTATCATATGGCAATACATGTAAACGATTACTGAACGAAGTAATATGTTACGCGAAAATCTAATGTATTTTATTGCCACGTAATAAAAAACCAGCGAGTATTTCTTATTTGATTACTTTTTACCAGTTGACTAACGAGGCCTTAAGTTCACTTATATGAGTGTAGGAGCTTTAAGATCTGAATCTGGTGGTACTTAAGTAAAAAAGATACTGTGTACGATATTCTTAGAATCGGAGCATTTTTATATAGGCAAAATGTCTCAAGAGTCTGCGAATTTTTCTATAGGAATATATATTTGAAAATTTTTCTATAGGAAAAATGTATCCGAATCTGAGAATTTTGCTAAAGGAATAATGTCTTAGAATCTGAGAATTTTTCTATGGGAAAAATGTTTTAGAAACAGAATTTTTCTATAGGAAAAATGTTTCAGAATCTGAATACTTTTACATTGGAAAAATATCCCCGGATCTGAGAATTTTTCTACTGAAAGAATGTCTGAGAATTTTTTGTGTGAAAAGTCTCAGGATCTGAGAATTTTTCCATAGTAAAAATGTCTCAAAATCTGAGAATTTTTCAATAAGAAAAATGTCGCAAAATCCGGGTATTTTTTCATCAGAAAAATGTCTCAGAATCTGAAAATTTTTCTATAAGAAAAATGTCTCGTAATATATTATATTAGAGTTAATTTTAAAAATCTGATCTGCGGGTATCATAATTTTTTTGATGGATTTTGGGTAGCTAAAAAGAATGCCAGTATTTTTTTGGAAAAATTTTCGCTCCTTGGGATCAACGATATAAAAACGCAGATTTTGAGATGATTTTTTTGCAGATAAAAAACGGCTAAATATATAGCAAATCTGAATTCACCAGTCGATTCTACACCAAAAAATAATACAATGATCGTTTTTTGAACCCTTAAAAAACGTTCCAAAAACCCACAAAATAGGGCGGAAATATAGGATTTTTCCATTATCTTTTTTTAATTAATTTTTTTAAACATGCACGATTAAAGGGCACTTTCGGCTTAAAAAAAATTTATTAAAATTTCCGTTCTATCATAACACGTTAAAAAGTTATAAGCTCTCAAAAATTGTCAAAAACACGTTATCTGAGAACTTTGACTCGGGAATCCCGGGAAATTTAATTTTAAAAAAATTATAACAATTTTTAACACAAAACCTATTTCAAACCAGAAATTTTTCCAGTTTTGTAATTTTGGCCAAGAAAAGCGATGACCGGAACCATAGTGCAATGTAAATATTAAAAAAAACAAAAAAAAAAATATTTTATAAGTATGTATGAAAATTATATAAAAGCAACCACGTGTATGACACAAACTACGTATTTTTTACTTCTATTGATACAAATAACTACTAACAAGCCAAATAAGCATCAACAACTACAAAATGGCGCGCAGCCACGTCATGGAGGTTTTTATTGAAACTCATCTCAATTGCGCATAGCTTCTTAACCCCTTGACCGATTTTGCCATAATTGGTACCAAAATGACCAGCAAAACGTTGAGAACAAGAAAATATGAACCTATTTAAAATTTTATTTGAATATGCCAACCATGAGCCAAGATAAATCATTTTAAAATTCCGCCCAAATTTTTTGTGAGTGTTAGGAATGATAAAATTACATAAAATTCCAAGTTCTCATTCATTCAACAGGTGTCAAGCTATAGCATTTTTTTGTGTAAAATTCACCATTATTTTTGAGGTACCTTTATATTTTCACTCACATCTTTTAAAATACTTAACCGATTTCAAAAAAAAAAAAAAATACATCAGTTTCTGCCTAGGAGAATTACGCAACTTTTGGTACCCCAAGCGTTTAAATCGGTTCCGGATTATTGCCAAAAACGTGATTTCAACAGACATACAGACGGACATCGCTAGATCGACTTAAAATCGATCAAGGATCATGAATATGTATACTTTATGGGGTCCTAAACCAATATTTCTATGTGTTACATACGGAATGACAAACTTATATATGAGGCATTCCACACCAAATGTCCCGCTACAGAAAAACATGTGTCCCGTAAATTTCTGAATAGGTTGTTTGGATAGCCCTATATGGAACTAAGAAAATTGCGTTTTTGGTTTTTCAAATTTTCAAAAACTGGGCTGAGGAGGCGTGGTCAAATATTGGAAAAATGGTCAAATTTGTGTCGAGTTGCCTTGATTAAATATTTTTAACATTAAAACGGAATGCACCACAATCTTATCGATTAAAATTTTTCTTTTGGAAAATTTTCAGAACCCGTTCTGAAATTTTCCATTTTTTAAAAAAGTCAATTTATCAAAAATCCGGCCACTTTTTTTTTTTGTTTAAATATTTTTTTTTAAAGTTTAGATGTTTGTCCATGCACACAAAAAAATTCAGAAACACGTTCGTGGTTTTTTTCGAGAAAATCGCATTTGAATATTAAATTTCACGACAATTTTGGAATTTCCTTGTATTTTCTTGTTAAAACATGGCGTATGAGTAACAAATTTTTGCGAAACCAACGAGTTGATCCCATTTTAATTATTTTTTCATTTGTGATGCAATATAGAGATGGGCGTGAATGCAATTTGACCCACGCAAGAAATATTAAAGTCACTGACGACTCGTTATTATTTTTAGTTTACTTGTGCAATCACGTGAGTCAATTTACTGTTACTCACGCAGTGTTTGATTACGCTCACGGTTGTTCACTCACGCTGATGATGATTTTACAAAAATTATAAAAACAACAAATCTTCTATGAAAAAAGCACTGAAAACGGAAACTCAAAAAAACAGTAAAATTCCAAAAAAAAAAATAGTTAAAAATCACAAAAACTTACTTAAGAAAAATGTTAAGCATTCACTCATCTCGCAAAAATTGGACTTCCTAATCACTCACGAAATGTTCTACTCACGCTACCTCTTTAATATCGTGAATAGCTTAGTACGTGACTCGCGAGTCAATTTTTTCAAATGTTGAACGTTAAAGGATATGTACCTATAATGTAGTGTCCGATTTATTGCTCCCGCTTAAATGCGCTTATCCAAAATATTAAATAAATCAGAAGGATATTGATGTATTTACATAAAAAAACTCTTATAAACGCACATCAAGTGATCTTAAGATTTTTAACTCATTTTAGTGTTGATATTTCAGTAAAATTTGTATGAAACTACTCTTACCAGTTTTAGGTATTTAAGCGAGTAATTCTGTATTTTTTTTTAATTTAAATTGAAATCTTTATAAAATCTTAAAACAAATTTTTTTAACAATTGACGATTTGTTTTCGATATAAATGGTCAGAAGGACATTGATGCATATCTAAAAAAAACTCTTATAAACGCATCTTATCAGTTTTACGCATTTAAGCATTTTACTCATTTACGCATTTAAGCATTTACGAATTTTACGCATTTAAGCGAGATGAGTGAATGCTTAAAATTTTTCTTAAGTAAGTTTTTGTAATTTTTAACTATTTTTTTTTTGGAATTTTACTGTTTTTTTGAGTTTCCGTTTTCAGTGCTTTGTTTTCATAGAAAATTTGTTGTTTTTATTATTTTTGTAAAATCATCGACGTGAGTGAGCAACCGTGAGCGTAATCAAAAATTGCGTGAGCGTGAGTAACAGTAACAGTAAATTGACTCACGTGAATGCACAAGTAAACTAAAAATATTAGCGAGTCGTCAGTGACTTTAATATTTCTTGCGTGGGTCAAATCGCTTTCACGCCCATCTCTATATTGTACCACACATGAAAAAACAATTAAAATGGGATCAACTCGTTGGTTTCGCAAAAATTTGTTACTCATACGCCATGTTTTAACAAGAAAATACAAGGAAATTCCAAAATTGTCATAAAATTCAATATTCAAATGCGATTTTCTCGAAAAATACGACGAACGTGTTTCTGAATTTTTTTGTGTGGATGGACAAACATCTAAACTTTAAAAAAAAAATTAAAAAAAAAAAAAAAAGTGGCCGGATTTTTGATAAATTGGCTTTTTTAAAAAATGGAAAATTTCAGAACGGGTTCTGAAAATTTTCCAAAAAAAAAAATTTTAACCGATAGCCCATACAAAACTATATAAGAATGTAAATTTTTGAGATTGTGGTACATTCCGTTTTAATGTGATATATATATTTAATCAAGGCAACTCGACACAAATTTGACCATTTTTCCAATATTTGACCACGCCTCCTGAGCCCAGTTTTTGAAAAATTGAAAAACCAAAAACGCAATTTTTTTAGTTATATATAGAGCTATTTATACAACCTATTCAGAAATTCGTGCGACACGTGTTTTTTTTCGATGGACATTTGGTGTGGAATGCCTCATATGTATACCCTCTATCACTAGAGTGGAGGGTATAAAAATAATAAATCAGGCAACACTATTTTTTCACCACATTTAACTTTTACATAGGTTGAGTTTCGTTCAATTTGCAACAGAGTTTCATTTTGAAAGATAAATAAAATGAAATAGAAAAACCAAAAAACGAAGAATGTAAAGCAAAGAGAATGAAGACAAACAACTGCTGAAAAAGTAGCTGCACCTCCTGGTACCTCCCAAATAATAAAATTAAATTTATTGAATAAAAATAAATAAAAAAAATTTATATTTTTAATATAAAAAAATAATTTTTGAATAAAAAAAGAACTGAATTTAATAAATCTTTTTCAAAACTTATTTTTGCTCAAAGGTTCTGTATTTCAAATTTCAAGTCTCTATGACCATTAATTCAGGAGAAAAATACTAAAGGCACTGTTTTACCCCTTTTTGCGCCCATAAAATCGTAAATAATAAAATCTTATGAAAAAGGTGTCGACCTTGCTATATTATACCGGTCTTGAACACAATTTTTCGAAGTAGCTCGAAGAAGTTGCCTATAATTTAAAAAATACTCCTTGGCTTTTTGAAAGAACTTGTAAAAACAATAAATTTGAACGTTATAAAGAATGTTTGAAAGAAATGAGATTTGACATAACAATTTTTAAAGTCAAAAGTATATTACTACAGAGTTGTGTTTTACTTTAAATCTAGATGTTTTCTTTCCCGTCTAAACGCGCCTTTAAAATATATTTTTTGATAATAATATTTTTTCATATTTGTAGATATGTATAAATATTAAAATTAAATAAAAAATAAGTCAATAGAGGTATTCAGAGTCTTGTTGCCAGCACTGGCAATGTAGCAAAAGAGTACTTCTTTCAAAAAATACATGTATTTTGAAAAGTAATTTTGAAAAGTGCTCTTTTACCACCAGTGCCAGGGCTGGCAAGCAAGACTCTGAATACCACTAATGTTTTAATTTATTTGTTCAAATTTGAGTATACATATCGCTCATTTACTTGTATAGTGTCATAACTCAAAATATGTCACTTTTGAGTATATTTACTCAAATATATATTTATAAAGTCTCACTAGCAGGTGCTGCCATCGAGACAAAAGTAGACAACTTTTTTTCCGGTATTGCCATTGAAGCAGTGTTGCCACCAGTGAAGCAATGAATTATCCAAGCGTTTCACAGTGGGGAAAAATTGCCTTTTTTGTCCAATTTTGCCTACAGGTCGCAATTCTTAACCGATTTTAGCTTTTCTTTTTTTGAATTTTAGCTAATAAAATCCCACATCGACCTGTCATGATGGATTTTTGAAAAAAGGTTTTAGTTTATTTTCCTAAAGTTCAGAAAATTTAAATTTTTTCAGTATTTTTGCATTGCGTGAAACCCCTAAGAGGCTCTAGGTATTTTCTTATTTTCAAATTTACAAAAAAATTTTGATTTTTTTTTCTTCATTGAACTTTTGGGAGGGACATCTTTCGTTCTTGGAATTATATGTTGCCACAATTGATAACGAATGGAGATTAGGTCATCAGAAAGACATTGGCTTTGCGTGTAAACCCTAAAGGCGTGATTAGACGAGAGAGAATTCCCCTAGATTTAAAGTAAAAACAACTCTGTGGTAACTTTTAAAATTGGAATGTCAAATAAAATTTTATTATATATTTTTTTATTTACTTTAACTCGGTTTCCAATCTACAAATTATTGACTTAATGTGCGAAAACAAATAATAATATTATGAAAATGGTAAGCAAAAACAAGTATTAAGGAAATGAGATTTGACACAAAGTCAAAAATATATTACCACAGAGTTGTGTTTTACTTTAAATCTAGTCTCTCCCGTCTAAACGCGCCTTAAGGGGCTCTAGGTATTTTTTCCTTAACGAGTTTACGAAAAAATTTTAATTTTGTTTTCATTGAACTTGTGGGAGGGGCATCTTTCGATCTAGGAATTATATGTTGGCCAAATTAATAGCCAATGGAGATTAAGTCATCAGGAACACTACGGAGTTGCGTGCAAAGCAATTCCGGGTCCAGTTTTTTGAATTAATAAAAAAAAAACTTGGTTTTTTATTAAAAAAATAATTCGTGGCTATCTTTCGTGGCTATCTGAGCGCACCAAAAAATAGTGAGACCCCCATTTATTTTTACCCTACAACATTTTTTTAAAACTTACCTACGCCCTATCTCCACTCCCTAAGTAGGCTCCCATACAAATAACAATTGGAGCAAATTTTATAAAAATATAATTTTGAATAGAAGCCTACTTAGGGAGTGGAGATATGGCGTAGGTATGTTTTAAAAAAATGTTGTAGGGTAAAAATAAATGGGGGTCGGTCTCACTAATGACCCCTTTCGGACGCACCATTGGACCGGTAGAAGCTGATTAAATAAAACAAATTTACAAAAAATAAAAAAAAAAAATTGTATGGGGATCGCCTTAACAGTTAAAGATAGAGGGTAGGTGTGTTCAGAGAAAATGTTTGGACTAAAAAAATATTCTGGGGCGATCATATGTTTTGTTGCTCTAAGGGCACTATTTGGGCAGTTAGAGTGGTTGGAGCAAATTAAAAAAAATTTCGTTTTGTGTGGGAGCCCCCTTAGCAATAGGAGCTAGGGTATTAGTTTGCTCCAAAGAATTGTAGTAGAATTGATTTTAAGATTGGAAAATTACAATAAAATTTTTTCAAAAAATTTAAAAATAGTAATAATCGTTATCCCATGATCCTACCCGGCAAAAAATTTGTAGAATCGATAGAAGTTTTACACAAAAAAATTTCAAAAACCTCGAAGAGTACACTCAAAATAATTATTCTGTTAAATACTCTGTAAAATGACTGTAATCCCAATTCGACAGATATTTGACAAAGTTATCTGTCGAAATACAGATTTTTAAAAAAAATGCTTTGTATTTTCTTGTGACCGAAAAACAAAATTTTGTAAAATTGGAGTTACTCGTTAAAAACTCGTAATTTTCACAAAAATAAAAATTTGGAAGCATTAAAGCGGGCAAATTTAACAAAATTTTAATTTTAATTATTTTTTTTTTTAAATTTTAATTAATGTTTTAAAGCAGAGAAGTTTTACTCATAAAATGGATTTAACTAAAACATTGTAAATTTACAGAGTTTTTTTGTTGTAAAATTTTGAACTCATAAAAAGCATTTAACTAAAACTTTGTAAATTTACATAGTTTTTTTGGTAAAATTCTTTTCGGTTTTATTAAAATTTTACAGATAATTCTGTAAATTTAAAGTTTTTTTTGATCGAAATCATTTTACAGAGTTTTCTTCGTAAAATAACAAAAAATCTTGCTGGTTGGAAATCTATGGTATTTTCTGCTGGCTTAGCAGAGTATCTCTGTAATTTAACAGAGAGATTATTTTGAGTGTACAAACATTTTCAAAAATGAGATTTAAATTTTAAAACTTAAAAATCGCATACTAGAGCGCTTTTAAGAATATTTTGGGATTTTTTTTAAAGTACGTAAAAAAATAAAAAAATTGAAAAAAAATCAAATTTGGACCATTATTGAAGAAGTTATGAGTAAAAGAAGTTTGAGTAAAGGAACAAACTACCAATTTTTAAAAATTCGATATCTCTTGAACGGGTTATCAAAAAAATCTGAAAATTTACCACGAAAGAGTTTTTAAAGGGAACTAAAAACTGTAAGTAAATTGTGAAAATCTCAAAAGAAAATAATTCAAAGTGTCCGATTTGACATGGAATGCCCCAAATATATGTTTTATTCATAATAATTTTTCCTATAGAAATATACCCAGGTTCTGGGACATTTTACATTCATTCTTTCTTTTTAATTATTATGAACAAAGCAGAATACGTAACCAGTGCAGTAAAGGTACCTACAGACGGCACAATATTATGTACAATCTGCATGTATTTTTTTAATAATTATTTATTGCATAATAATACAAGCTTTTTTTGTTAACACTTACGACTATTTTTGCTTGAAGTTGGTATAAAGAAGAATAACGTAATTTCGTCAAATTGTGTATTAGGCTGGGTCGTATTCCAACAAAGTGCTCAGATCAACTATTAATAGTGAAAAAAAGTTGGTACAAGTAAATACAAGCAATTTAAAACCAAAATGAACAAAATCGGTCCATGGCTTCCGTTCTCGCATCGCGGGTCAAAATTGCGGTTTTTGAAAAAATGGACATAATTTAAAAAAAAAAATTAAATATTTAAAAAAAAATTATTAAAAAAAATTTTTTTTTTTGTATCGCATTAATTCAAAGATATTTAGAAAAATTTTGTTTGTTTTTTTCGGATATCGATAACCCACCCAAACGTGAGGCCAAAAAAAACTTACATTTTTAACATGGAGCTCAAAACTACTTTTTCACTATTTTAAAAATTTAGTGAAACAAAATTTTTAAATACATTAGTTTATCCACTTGATATCATTGAATACATCTCAGGGATTGTAGAAAAAAATTCTTAGTTAAATTCCTTCGTCCAGTTGGTGTGTGGAGCGATTTGAATTTAGCGGATTTCCAGAACATGTGTTTTTATCGACATTTTTGACTAATTTGTAGTTAGCAATATTTTACTTAAATTAACCAACTTTTTTTGTTCAAATGGTTGTTTTGGACCATAGTAACTCTGCTTTGAAATAATAGGCTTTTTGACAACGTTAACCCTTGCCGGCACGGGGTTAAAAAATTCCTCCAGTGAAATTTTTGAAAATTCCTCACTCTAAAATCGTGTATGTGTTTAAATAATGAACAATTACAAATTTATACAAAGTTTTCTTGAAGGACATCTTTAACCCTTGTTAAACGAACGCCCAAAAAATTTCAAACAGCTGTTTTTTTGCTCATAGTCAAATGGACTTTTTTGACATATTAAATAATATGTTTTTATTTTAAGCTTTACACAGTAAAAACGACGAAGACGTAATGAAATTTCGGATGCCATTTTTTTTATTTTATTTAGTTTTAAGCATTTTCCGCTTAAGTGCGCTTACTTTAAAACGTTAATTTGAATGCGATCGTTTAAATGCATTTCCCGCTTAAATGATTCGTCGTTGTTCCTGGGTTAAGCTAAGAGTGAAAAACTTATTTAGAATGTTAAAAAGTCCATTTTGACTATGATTATAAAATGAAAGATATGTACATCTGCGAGTGAATCGTTTAAGCGGGGAATGCATTTAAACGATCGCATTAAAATTAACGTTTTAAAGTAAGCGCACTTAAGCGGAAAGTTTAAAACTAAATAAAACAAAAAAAATGGCATCCGAAACTTCATTACGTCTTCGTCGTTTTTACTGTGTAAAGCTTAAAATAAAAACATATTATTTAATATGTCCAAAAAGTCCATTTGACTATGAGCAAAAAAACAGCTGTTTGAAATTTTTTGGGCGTTCGTTCAACAAGGGTTGAAGATGTCCTTCATGAAAACTTTGTATAAATTTGTAATTGTTGATTATTTAAACACATACACGATTTTAGAGTGAGGAATTTTCAAAAATTTCACTGGAGGAATTTTTTAACCCCGTGTCGGCAAGGGTTAACGTTGTCCAAAAAGCCTATTATTTCAAAGCAGAGTTACTATGGTCCAAAAAAACCATTTGAACAAAAAAAGTTGGTTAATTTAAGTAAAATGTTGCTAACAACTACAAATTAGTCAAAAATGTCGATAAAAACACAGTTCTGGAAATCCGCTAAATTCAAATCACTCCACACACCAACTGGACTGAGGAATTTAACTAAGAATTTTTTTCTACAATCCCTGAGATGTATTCAATGATAGCAAGTGGATAAACTAATATATTTAAAAATTTTGTTTCACTAAATTTTTAAAATAGTGAAAAAGTAGTTTTGAGCTCCATGTTAAAAATGTGAGTTTTTTTGGCCTCACGTTTGGGTGGGTTATCGATATCCGAAAAAAACAAACAAAATTTTTCTAAATATCTTTGAATTAATGCGATACAAAAAATTTTTTATTTTTTTTTAATAATTTTTTTTTTAAATATTTAATTTTTTTTTTAAATTATGTCCATTTTTTCAAAAACCGCAATTTTGACCCGCGATGCGAGAACGGAAGCCATGGGCCGATTTTGTTCATTTTGGTTTTAAATTGCTTGTATTTACTTGTACCAATTTTTTTTTTCACTATTAATAGTTGATCTGAGCACTTTGTTGGAATACGACCCAGCCTATTGTGTATGTCTTTAATTGGTTTTCTTTCAAGTATCAAATCTTTTGATTTTTTAATTGCTTGATTCCTTTTTAATATTTGTGTAGCTGTATCCTCTTGTACTTTTACAGCAATTTTTCTCCATCGAACATGCGATCACAATCTTCATTCCCTTTTAGTTTTTGTGTAGCTGTATCTTCTTGTAATTTTTTAACAATTTTTTTACCATCGAACATGAGATCACAATCTTCAGTTAAGGTGGATGGGTTGGACACCGAACCCAATGCACTGGAAACCGAACGTTTTGTTTTATGTCGTTGATCACATTCAACAGCCTTACGTAGGTGATGTTGAGACATTTTTATACTTGTTGCAGACCATAGAACGAGTCATTTTTTTTTATTAAAGATAAAAAATACTGGGTGTGGGTGTCTTAAATATAGTTTTTTTTTCTAAATCATCAAAAACTATACTAAATTATACAAAGTTAAAAATTATTTACAAAACTAACAAGCATTGGAATTGAAATGATACCATTTTTGGGAATTATATATTACAAAACTATATTTTTTTTTAAGAAACCGAAATTTTAACCTATGTTTGGTAGGTTTTTGCTATATCTTATAATTATTAACTCTTTGTTTTCAACTTTCTCTGCAATATTGACACAAATCCTCTCCATGTCTATGTCATCTTCTGTTAAAATGTCAAAACAATTTAAAACTGCAATTCCACCATTATCATTGTCCGTGACGATGTTACCCCCTGCAAAATAAAAATGCTTTTTAGTTGCAAAAACGCTTAGTAAAATGTTTTTGTGGCTAAACCACTTTATTTTTAGTCCTCCGAATGCTTTTAGAGCGTTTTAAGAAAACAATCATATGAGTGTTTAACACGGAGGTTGCATTTAGGAAAAAAGAAATTATTTTTAGGAAAAAAGAAATTATTTTTAGATATAATTTCTTTAAAAACTAATTAATAAGTAATTAAAAAAAGGTAAATTTTTGGTTGAGTGTAATAAACATTACCATTATTTTCTTCAATCTCCGCAGCAACATTTGCACACAAAATATCCACATCATTAAGCAAATCCTCAACATCACCATTTACTGGTTCCAATTCAACTGGTTCCAATTCAACTGGTTTTACTGGTTCAACAACTGCTTCATTATCAAGCAAATCCCCAACATCGCCATTTACTGGTTTTACTGGTTCAACAACTGCTTCAACAATTGTACAACATCTGTTTTAAAAACTGGTTCAACTGGTTTTTTTGTTATTAATTTTAATTATTTTTTGTGGGGGTTGAACTACTTTTTCCATGTATTTTTTTTTGTCCCATATATTTTTTTTTTGTGTTTGCAACAATTGCTGTATCACTGCTTCTTTCTACGATCGCCGCTGCAAATATTCACAAATTGGTATCGATTAAAAAATAGCCCGACCAAAAATGTTTAGATATGATAGCTTATTATTAAATAGAGTCAAACTCGATTATAACTAACTAATTCTTGTCCCCATTTTTCAATTATTTCCGGTATAGCATACAGTCAGTACAAGAAAGTATTTTAATGTTGGTTTAATAGATGATTCACCGCTTGGTAGGAAGTTGTATGTAAAATTAGGAGCTTTTAAATTTTCGGGGCTTTTTGATCAGGAATTTCGACACCTTTACAAAATAAAAAATATTGAACTAGAGTTTGAAGATGTTGTAATTCCTAACAGTTTGGATGTATCCCGTTAATGTGCCACGAATAGTGATGATAGTATCGGCAGCTAAAAGTTCGAAAGAAAAATCGTAATGTTTTTATAATACCAGTTTTTCGGGAGGCACATACGCGGTTTCATTCTGAATTTTCTTGTTATACAAATAAATAAATAAGCATTTCCAATTTTTCCCCCTAATTACCTGTACAATGAGACGATTGTCAATAATTCCGACCCGCATTATCCAAATATGTTATACAAAATTATAAAACTTTTTTATGTTTGAATGGCATTTAAACAAGTTCCAACATTAAAAAAAAAAATCGCGAATTTTTTTACACTATTTTTTGGCGGATTTTTCCCCCAAAAGTAATTTCTTTTTTGAATTAAGTTTTTTGCAAGTCTTTTTATACACTCCAACTTCAGTATGGGGGTATACTCACTTTGTCATTCCGTGTGTAACGCATCGAAATATCGGTCGGGGACCCCATAAAGTATATATGTATATTATTGATCAGTGATCGATTCTAAGATATTCTAGCGATGTCCGACCGTCCGTCCGTCCGTCTGTCTGTCTGTCCGTCTGTAGTTAACACGATGCAGTCCAAAATAAAAGAGCTAGACCCCTCAAGTTTGGCACAAATATGTCTTATGTTCCTAGGCAGGTTAAGTTCGGAAACGGGCAAAATCGGACCAGGGGGAAAAAAGTTCCGCCTTGAAGAACTAAACCAACATCTAAAAAATACACATTTTAACATGTTTTTTTGTATTTTTGTTAAATAAATGAAACATTTGGTATACTTATCGCGATGGGAAGGTGCTCTCAACGTCCCCCACAGACCCCATCAACCCCCCCCCCCAAAAAAAAACTTGGCAATGCCGTATTTAACTTTTTATACCCTCCACTCTAGTGACAGAGGGTATATGTATATAAGTTTGTCATTCCGTTTGTAACACCTCGAAATATTGGTCTAGGACCCCATAAAGTATATATATTCATGGTCGTCGATCGTTTTTAAGACGATCTAGCGATGTCCGTCCGTCTGTCTGTCTGTTGAAAACACGCTAACTTTTGAAAGACTTAACGGAGGCTCCTGAAATTTGGCATATATGTTGGGCATTTACCTGGTCAGGTTGGTATTGCAATCCAGCGAAATCGGTCCAGTGGTTCAAAAGTTATTAGCAAATGAGTGAATTTCGGCAAGAGTTTTTCTGGAATTTACGATATTAAACACACGGTAACTTTCGAACGGCAATTCTGAGGGTGCTGAAGTGTAACATTTATATTTGCCGTTCCTCTGGTCCGGTTCTTTTTAAATTTCAGCCAAATCGGTCCAGTGGTTCAAAAGTTATTAGCAAAACCGTAAATTTCAGATTAGTTTCACCTTAAATTCACGTGTTGAAAACCCGTTAAACATGTATTAAAAACATTTGTAAGTAAAAAAAATATTTTACAAGGTATTTTTGTCACACAAAAATATTTTTACACTAAAACAAAAAAAAATTTAAACTCAAAAAAAAATTTACACTCAAAAAAAATTAGTATTAGTATTATTATTTTTTTTTTTCCAAAAATTAATAAAAAAAATTTTTTTTACACAAAATAAAATATTTCTAACCAAAAATGTTACTTTTTTAACTTTAGAAAATTTACTATCACTTAAAAAGGGCATTGTGGAGGGTATTCATAGATTCGGCCAAGTCGAATTTAGCTTTTCTACTTGTTTTGATTGTTTTTATTCTTACTTGGTGCATTTATAGGTTTAATGCTTGTAATGCAATCAATTTTTAAAGCACTGCACATGGTAATAATTTGGGACATGTCCTTCCCTGAAACACAGCACATTCCTGTATATACGAATTTGACCAATTCATCGATTTCATCTAAAAATATAAAAATATGTTACAAAAACGTGAATAAAATATTTACAACAATTAACAAAACAATTTACCTTCAATATCTGGTATTATTAAAGTGTCAACCTTAGCTGGCGAACTAGTTATTAGGTCCCGTGACAATGGGCTGGCTGAGCAAAGCACAAGTTTATGTTCCTTGACCGTACGACCCTTCGTAACAATTGTGATGTCAGGTGACAAAATAAACAAAACTTTTTTGTCACAAACTAAAAAAGGTTCACTTTTAAAAATTTTATCAGCCATTTTTCTGAAATATATAATAGTGGTATCACGGTCAATCGATGCAAAATCCCTGATAAAAAAAGTGTAAGAAAACATGAAAGGAATAAATTAAAAATGTCCACGATAAGCTTTTGCTGTATAATTAGGTGTTCATAAAAATATGTGGACATAAAAATAGAACAAGATTTTTCTGCTTGGGATTATTCAAGGGAATATCTACAGCCAACCTTGTTCAAAACTGTAATCTTCTTTCTGTACATTATCAATATATACAGTTGAACCTCGATTATCCGAATTGCTCGGGACCGGTCTCAGCACAGAGGTTATACTTGTATATGCATTTATATATGTATGTTCATGAATAAGTTGCACGAATATATGTAGGTAAATCGCGGTTAATAGAAAAAAAAAATCAAACATAAAGCACAAAATTTTAGACCACATTGAAACAACTTTTTGAATAAAAACTTCGGTGGAGCCATCAACAAAAATGATAGCACCTTTTTTCGATGCTAGGTACAAGAATTTAGACCACAAGAATACCGCAGATAAGCTTAAAATTAAAGCACACGTAAAAGAAATGCTCAGAGAATTTTCCGACGATACTCCTTCTTGTTCTTCTACAACAACAAAAGAAGATGTATCTGCCTTTTTAGAGTTTTACCAGCACAAAGGATATAGCAGTAACGATTTATACTCGCAGTTTCTACGGTACTTGGCGGAGACTCAAATAGGATTTGAAATGAATCCGTTTGAATGGTGGAAGAGTAAGGAAGAAAAATTTCCTTTAATATTAATATTGGCCAAAAAATACTTTTGCATTCCCGCAACATCCGTATCATCGGAACGTTGCTTCTCGACTGCTGGAAATATTGTTACGGCTAAAAGAAGTTCGCTTCTTCCCGAAAATGTAAATATATTAATATTTTTATATCAAAATAGAAAATTTCTTAAAAATAAATAATAACGAAATATAGGATAACAATTTAAGGTTATTGAAAAGAATCGAGATGAACCGTGTAATTGCATGAAATTGGGACGGTCTTTAGGACGGCACTTTTTTGTGGTTGCTTCAAATGAAACAGGGATACTCTAGACATAATTGCCGATCTACCCACAGTTTTTTGTGCCGGTCGTAGAACAAAAATTTTGAGAAATCGGCTGTTAAACTCGTAAAGTGTTGTTTTTTCCTTGTATTTACATGAAATTGGGACGGTCTTTAGGACGGCACTTTTTTGTGGTTGCTTCAAATGACTCCATATGGAACAGAAACACTTTAGACATAATTGCCGATCTACCCACAGTTTTTTGTGCCGGTCGTAGAACAAAAATTATGAGAAATCGGCTATTAAACTAGTAAAGTCTTGTTTTTTCATTTGTATTTACATGAAATTGGGACGGTCTTTAGGACGGCACTTTTTTATGGTTGCTTCAAATAACTCCATATGGAACAGGGATACTCTAGACATAATTGGCGATCTACCCACAGTTTTTTGTGCCGGTAGTAGAACAAACATTTTGAGAAACCGGCTGTTAAACTCGTAAAGTGTTGTTTTTTCCTTGTATTTACATGAAATTGGGACGGTCTTTAGGACCGCACTTTTTGTGGTTGCTTCAAATGACTCCACATGGAACAGGAATACTCTAGACATAATTGCCGATTTACTCACAGTTTTTTGTGCCGGTCGTAGAACAAAAATTTTGAGAAATCGAGTGTTAAACTCGTAAAGTGTTGTTTTTTCCTTGTATTTATATGAAATTGGGACGGTCTTTAGGACGGCACTTTTTTGTGGTTGTTTCAAATGACTCCATATGGAACAGGAATACTCTAGACATAATTGCCGATCTACCCACAGTTTTTTGTGCCGGTCCACTGTGGGCCAGCATTCCTGAATTTTGGCCATAAATAGACCGCTTAACCAATATGTCAAAAAAGTATTACATATGGGTGATAAAGGACCGCTGATCACGATTCTGGAAAAAAAATTTGAAAATTCAAAATGGCGGACATGATTTTTTAATTCTTTGCTTATTGTATTTACAATAATCATGGTCGATGTATTTGGTGTCGTTAATAACGAATATGAGCTCAGACTTTTAAAATTCAAAATGGCGGATCCAATATGGCGACAAATTTGAATTTAAGATTTTTTATATGTTGTCTCTTTTTGCCAAAAGCTTATATTTTAATGGTTTTTCGGATGTTAAAACTGATTTTGAAATTAAAGATTCCAAATACAAAATGGCGGATCCAATATGGCGGATATAATTTTTTAATTCTTTGCTTATTGTATTTACTATAACCATTTTCGATGTAATTAGGGTCGGTAATTACGAATATGAGCTCAGACTTTTAAAATTCAAAATGGCGGATCCAATATGGCGACAACTTTAAATTTAAAATTTTTTATATGTTGTCTCTTTTTGCCAAAAACTTATATTTTAATGGTTTTTCGGATGTTAAAACTGATTTTGGTATTAAAGATTCCAAATACAAAATCGCTGATCCAATATGGCGGATATAATTTTTTAATTCTTTGCTTATTGTATTTACTATAATCATTTTCGATGTATTTAGGGTCGGTAATTACGAATATGAGCTCCAAGTTTTTAGATTCAAAATGGCGGATCCAATATGGCGACAAATAAAATAAAATATAATTTTTTTTTCAATGTTGTCTGATTTTAACGGTTTAACGGGATTTAAGAATCAAATATTCAAAATAGCGGATCCAATATGGCGGACAAGATATTAAAATTATATAGATATTTAAATTATATTGGGAAATGATTGCGTAACACGAATACGAACTAAGACTTTTTGAAATCAAAATGGCGGATCTAAACTGTAGGACATAGTATTTTAAAAAAATATACAATGTATACATTCCTTTGTTTTTATAAAACCCTCTTTTTGCTTTTATCAGAAAATTTAAAAAAAAATATTTCTCTTTTAAATGCGTCATAATGTTAATATATCCAGTGGGACATTTAAGAGGGAACTCTTTTATTTCCAGTTAGCATTTGCCATCCTAAATGTACAAATATTGCTACTAGCTTACAATTTCACAAAAAATATTTAAAATGCTATCGCCAAAATATGCCCGCTTAAATGCGTTCCCATTTATAATGTTTAGCACTAGAGATAGGCGCTGGTCAAGTGACTCTAATTTTTTGTTCATGAGTGATAAGTGAGTGAAATTTTTTGAAATTTTTTGTGTGAGTGATTCGCAGTGAGTGCCATTTTTTAGCGTGAGTCAAAATTATTTAATTGTATTGATATATGCCCGCTTAAATGCGTTCCTAGTTTTAATTTTAGCACTAGAGATGGACGCTGGTCAGGCGAATCACGCGTGATCGAAAGTGAGCGTGTCTCAAATTTTTTGTTCGTGAGTGACAAGTGAGTGAGACATTTTTTGCGTGAGTCAAAATTATATAAGTGTATTAATTTAGTTTTATAATTTTTTCATGTTTAAAATGTTTAGCTTGAGTTACGCGTGAGCGTAAGTCAAACGTGAGTGGTGTTTTGCTTCCTCACGTAAATAGTGAGCAAGTGTGAGAAAAAAAAAACGATTGAAAAACTATTATTTTTTTGCGTGAGCGTAAGTGAACGTGAGTCAAAACTCACTCACGCGCTCATCTCCAGTTATCACGCCAATGTTGTCAAAGTGGGAAAGTTTTTATTAGGAATCAATAGAAACAATAATATCTAACAATTTTTGAAGTTCCATTGTAGGGCATTTCAAAACGCCATATTTTGGTTTATTGCCTCTATGTCAAAAGATTATGAACGGTCGCAAAGGGTCGCAAAAATGTGAATAGAATACACTATTAGAGACAGATTGCAATTCAAGGTTTGTCAATATCGTTTGGACTTTTTTGGACTTTGGTGTTGAAAAAAGGCGGATTTCAACAAAAGTATGAATTTTCATAATTTATTAAAACAAATATATGCTTTTAGCTTACTTTTTGGCAGTTTATCTCATGTGTTAGACTAACAGGTATGTCTTTAAGAGAACTTCGCAGAAAATTGGAAAAAATATTGTGTTAAAGTACAAAAAAAAATTATTTGTTTCATGAATAAAAAATATAAAAAAAATCTCAAACTTTAACTTTAACCTCATGCAAAAAAAAAAAAACTTTTAGCTACAGTAAAAAGATATTTAAGGTGCACAAAATTCAAGATGTTGACATTCTGAAAAAATATTTTTAAATATGTGTTGCCTTACAGACCTTATTGGCCAAAAAATGGAAATCCTGGCCCACAGTGCGGTCGTAGAACAAAAATTTTGAGAAATCGGCTATTAAACTAGTAAAGTCTTGTTTTTTCCATGTATTTACATGATATTTTGACGGTCTTTTTCGGTCTTTAGGACGGCACTTTTTTATTTATGGTTGCTTTAAATGACTCCATATGGAACAGGGATACTCTAGCCATAATTGCCGATCAACCCAGTGGGTGTCAGATTATATGGGGTCGAAAAAAATGCACTCTTTTTTTACAAAGGAAAAAATGGTTCTCTTAATGTATGAAAATATCTGCAAGTTTTTAAAAAAAATGCTGCAAAATGAGGGGAAAAAGTAGAAAAAGTAGGCAAAATGCTCCAAAATCAGGGGAAAAAGTAGGGAAATTAGTTAAGAGAGAATTTTAATAACGGAAATAGTGGTAATCCTCTCAATATAGATAGGTAATCCTCTCAATAATAGTGGTTAAATTTACTCATATTCTAGTTCTCTTTGATCTTTTTTCAAAATTTTTAAATTTCTGCAATACATTAAGTTTACCAATTTTCATAAACTTGCAGACTTATTTTGGGTCCTTTCAAAATCTCTTACTTTCCTTACTCTATGGATCAACCCACAGTTTTTTGTGCCGGTCGTAGAACAAAATTTTTGAGAAATCGGCTGTTAAACTCGTAAAGGCTTGTTTTTTTCATGTATTTACATGAAATTGGGACGGTCTTTTTCGGTCTTTAGGACGGCACTTTTTATGGTTGCTTCAAATCACTCCATATGGAACAAGGATACTCAAGACATAATTGTCGATCTATGTATTTACAGCTTTTTGTCCCGGTCGTAGAACAAAAATTTTGAGAAATCGGCTGTTAAACTCGTAAAGTCTTGTTTTTTCCATGTATTTACATGAAATTGGGACGGTATTTTTCGATCTTTAGGACGGCACTTTTTTGTGGGGATAATCTAGACATAATTGCTGATCTACCCTCAGTTTTTTGTGCCGGTCGTAGAACAAAAATTTTGAGAAATCGGCTGTTAAGCTCGTAAAGTCTTGTTTTTCCATGTATTTACATGAAATTGGGACGGTATTTTTCGGTCTATAAGACGGCACTTTTTTGTAATTGCTTCAACTGACTCCATATGAAACAAGGATACTGTAGACAAAATTGTCGATCTATTCATAACTTTTTGTCCCGGTCGTAGAACAAAAATTTTGAGAAATCGGCATTTAAACTCATAAAAAATAGGTTTTGGGGTCCTAAAAAAATTTAAAATCAAATAACTCAAAAACTTTTGATCTCAGGGCTTTTAAATATTTAGTGGTCAAGTTCTTAAAAAAAGAGAAACAAAAATGCCATTAGTTTTTTTTACCGTGTGGGCAATACTTACCGAGATATTGGCTTTTTAAAATTTTCTGGAATGCGAATTTTTAAATTAAAATTTCAGACCTATTGAGTCCACACATGGATAGAGGAAGGTTGTTCCATTTTCTCCGTTTTGCTCTATCTTGCTTAGTTTTTAAGATATCAGCATTTTTAATTTTTAGTGAAAAAAATGGAGAGATTTTCTAATTTTTGGTTAAAATAACTTAATAATTTAATATTTCATTTTCGATCCTTGATTGATTGTAAAAGTTGTTTTTAATAAAAATTCAATATAAAAAAAAATTACCCGGGTAATGGGGGGGCTCTAGTTTAAAGGCATAATAACAAGTGTTTTTCTTAATTTTTTATATGAAAATCTTAAATCTAATGTAACTTTTTTGTTAATTAACTTACCTGGATACTTCCAAGGGAAGAATTTCATGATTTTTTTAGTGCTATAATTTAATGGAAAAATAAAAATCATTTAAGTGGGTACACTCAAAATAATTACTCTGTAAAGTGACTGTAATCTCAATTCGACAGATATTTGACAAAGTTATCTGCTAAAATACAGATTTTAGGAAAATAATTTGTACAGTCGAACCCGGTTATAACGAACTCCGAAGGACCAGTAAAAATAGTTCGTTATAAGCGAAGTTCGCTATAAGCGGGGTATATTTTTCATCAACCTAGCTTTATATAAAAAAATTTGGATCAATTTTTTTGATGTTTTTTTCGTAAATAAACTACTTATTAAGAAGAAATCATTAAAAATATAAATAAATTTTATCAAAATTATAATATAAACCAAAAAATTTCAATCTTTTGTTAGTTGATAAACATGATTGCCACACATTAAAAAATATTTATGGGAGTTCGTTATAAAAAGGTAAATATACATGAAATTATGTTCGTGGGACCATAATAAGTAGTTCGTTTTAACCGAGGATTCGTTATAACCGAGTTCGTTATAAAATAAGTATTTTGTGTGAAAATTGATGCTAAAACGTCGGGACTTTAGAATTAGTTCGTTATAACCGAGAATTCGTTATAATCGAGTTTGACTGTATTTTCTTGTGAGCGAAAAACAAAATTTTATCTGTAGTTTAACTTTTTACTTTTTTGTAATCTTTATTTTGCAGACAATAAACAGAGTTTTTTGTTAAAATATAGATTTTAGAAAAATACTTTGTTTTTTCTGGTAACCAAAATACTAAATTTCATCTGTAATTTCACTTGTTGCTTTGTAATTCAGTTTTAAATAAAAATCTCTTCAAAAAACTTCCAAATATTGCAACCCCTCTTTAAAAAGCGTCTTAAATTACAATAAAAGCTGGTAAATTTTACGAGGATGTCGTGTAAAATTGGAGGTACTCGTAAAAAACTCGTAATCTTGACAAAATAAAAAAAGAAAATTTACAATTTGGAAGCATTAAAGCGGGGAAATTTACACGATGGCATTTGCCAATTGTCAACACTACTGAGAATGAAAAGTTGATTAGAAATCAAAAAGTGACCGTTGTGTAAAAGCCATATCAACCGTATTAGAAAATATATAGGAAAGGTAAGACATTCTTAAACGGTTTCCTTTAAATTTATAAAAGTGTTTATTAGAATGTCCCCCCACAAATGTGGCACTGAAAATGAGAAGTACATGAAAAAAAACGTGAGAATATCTAGCGAGTTTATAAATAATTTCTACAAAATTAAACATTCGCGTGCGAAACATTTAAGCCGGCTCATTTAAATGGTGGCAATTTCCTTTATTTTGTGTCAAGTTATTACTTATCCATGCTTCTTGCACATTACAGTCGAAGAATATGAATTCTTATAGTTGCCACTTACAATTTGAAAGTGAATTTAAATAAGAAATTAAAATATAACTTTTCGCGTGCGCACCATCAAAGTGGGAAACGCATTTAATCAGGATCATTTAAATTTTTGTTTTTTCTTAAAGTTTATGAAAGTTGTAACAGAAAACGCAATTTTGACATTTAAATAGCCCCTGCTCAATCCGTCATTTATTAATTTATAAAAACCTCTGTGAACATCTACCGCTTAAATGCATCACTAAATATGTGAGTTTTAATAATTTAAAATATACGTAATACGCAAATAATAACTTTGATGGCTTGTCAGACTGTTAATGTTTTTGAAGCAGAGAAGTTCTGGAGTTCATGCACTTAAAGTTAAACAAAATTAAAAATGCCGTTGTAAGGACAACTTTAAGAAGTTTTTTTATTATAAATATGTATGTATGTTGGTATTTTTGTTCCCAATTATTTCATGTTTTAAGTTTGAATTCAAATAAATTTAACAAAAAGTAAGTAAGTTTTCAGAAGTTTTTTGAAAAACTTTTGGTCACATACCAACATTTTACAGATAATTCTGTAAATTTACAGTTTTTTTATCGAAATATTTTTACAGAGTTTTTACAAATATATGTAAATTTACAGAGTATTTCTCTGTAAAATTGTGATCCCATTGAACTTATATTTTACTAGAAACTATGTTATTTTACAGTTTTTTTTGTTCAAACAGAGTTTTCTTCGTAAAATAACAAAAAAAACTTACTCGTTGGAAATCTATGGTATTTTATGCTGGCTCAGCAGAGTATCTCTGTAATTTAACAGAGTGATTATTTTGAGTGTAGAAATATGAGAAACTAACAATCATAACAAGAAGATGACTTCTGAGCTATAAATCAGATGTGTGTCAAATTTACACTCAAATTAATCACTCCGTTAAATTACAGAGATACTCTGCTGAGCCAGCAGAAAATATCATAGATTTCCAACCAGCAAGATTATTGTTAAATTACGAAGAAAACTCTGTAAAATGACTTCGATAAAAGAACTGTAAATTTACAGAATTATCTGTAAAATATTGATAAAACCGAAAAGAATTTTACCAAAAAAACTCTGCAAATTTACAAAGTTTTAGTTAAATGCATTTTATGAGTTCCAAATTTTTCAAAAAAAACTGTAAATTTACAAAGTTTTAGTTAAAATAATGTGACCATACGTACTCTTTTTAAGAGGACAATACTCTATTTTAATTGGTTGTACTCTATAAAATTTGTGTCCTCTTTCTGTACTCTTTTTTCAAATTCTGTCCTCTTTGTCCTCTTTATTTTTAAAAGCATGATCAATATTTTTAATTTTTTAAATTAAAAAAAATTTTATTTCGCGGCGGTCACCGGTTGTTACTGGCAAATCGTATGGAAAATGTAGCGCCGTGCTTGTTTTGTTAATACTCCTACCGAATTTTCTTTTTGTAAAAGCGGGCATAGACTTGCAGTATCGTTGTATAACTTGTTGACGGACATGTATTACAACTTATATTAAAGTTGTACCCCACTGAAAATTAACTTTTGACATATTTTACGATGATTCCCAAAATATTTGGGTTCTAGCGATAATCTATCGTGAGCTAAACTGCGTCAAAAAGGCTCTAAAACTAGTAAACTTCATTAATAAAAAATAATTTTTTTCTGCATTAAAAGCTTTCAAAAATCTAACCACTGACTTGAGATTAGGGTTACCAGATTTGAAATAGGGAATAACAGTACATTTGGTCTCAAAAACAGTACATTGCAAATAAAAACAGTACTTTTTTAAAAGTCTTATTTTATATCAAACTACAAAAACTTTACCATTTTACCCTGATTTTAAACAGTTTTTAGCCAAAACGAGCCTAAAAGATTGTTTACAGAACGGGGCAACATTTTAGGTAAACCGTCTCGAATTTATTTTATTTTTTATCATTGGTGAAAAAATTGCTATTGACTTTTTGGAGCATTTGTCTTACAAGGAGAGTCTCCCTGGTGTCACCCTCCGATCTTCATGAAATTTGGATATGTTGTTAAGAACGAAAAATAATTCGACACGTATTTTTTTTAACGGACCAAACTCATTTTTAGGGGGGGGGGGGGTTGATTATTAACAAAAATGATTATTAACAAAAATGTCCTAAAATTTTGGTTTTTTACTCAATATGACGAAAATTTGTGCATTTTTGGACACGTTCTTAGCACACGTAGATAGACCTTTCATTTGGTATGTCATGACTAGGTTTCTTTGCATAATATATGAGATAAACGAAAAAAACTGAAAAATGGCCTTGTATTCCCCCTCCTTTTTACACCCTAATATGAATTTGGGCCGCTAAAAAAAAAAATACGTGTCCCTTTATTTTTTCTGTTCTACAAAATAAAACCATTTCCATAAAGATCCGCGGGTGACACTAGGGCGACTTCCCTTGTTAGTTGCCACGATATCTTACTTGTAAAGCTTTTGTAGTCTATGCATTCGCTTAACTAAAACACCGATGTTCCTATCAAATACATATAAAACAAGTAAGAGTGTCGAATCTTTTATACCCTCCAACATGTAATAAATAAAAAAAATTGCAGGTGGTTTTTTTTTGGTGGGGGGGGGGGGGGCAAATTTCCCCTCGAATATGTGTTTAAAAATTCATTCTTATGCTTTTTCACTAAAGAAATACAAGATTGTAATTATTTTAAAAAATTGTTTTATTCCACGCCCATAAAAGGGGCGGACCGAAAAAACGACATTTTATAATTCTCTGGGTCCAAATGCAGCACTTTGAACTTCTTGTGGCATCGAAATGTTGCATTTGTTAAACAAAAACACAAAAAATCTTTTAAAAATATAGTATTTTTCAGAGGTTGGTTCAGTTCTTCAAAGACTAACTTTTTCCCCCTGGTCCGATTTTGCTCGTTCACGAACTAAACCTGCCTAGGAACATAAGACATAATGGTGCCAAATGTCGGGAGTCTAGCTCTTTTATTTTGGACTGCATCGTGTTAACTACAGACGGACATCGCTAGAATGTCTTAGAATCGATCACTGATCATAAATAAATGACAAATGAATGACAAAGTGAGTATACCCCCATACTGTAGTTGGAGGGTATAAAAAACCCATTAAACAGTGTTTTAATTAAAACACGTCTTTAAAAAGCAAACGAGAAAACAGTATTATTGCACTAAAACAAAGACCTAACTAAATTTTGGGAAAATGTTTTTTCCACAATTTAGTAAAATTTATTAAAAATTTTGGAAATTTCTTTGACATAATTTGCAACCAATTAGTTCATCATATTTATCTTCTTAGAATTGATGAAGTTTTTTCTTCAGGCTTAGTAAATTTTATGCAATTTGAGGAAACATTTTTTTTTTCAAGGAACTGTTTCCAAAAATTTAAAAACTAAGACAGAAAGACCAAAAAAGTGTCCATTTCCGATTCTAAGAATCTCTAAAGAATCTCCGGTCCTCTTTCAATGTATGGACTCCTCAATTTGAATTTAAAAATTTGGGCATTCCCAAAACTTAAAAATGCTCATTTCTCAGAAAATATTGCCGAAAAAACAAATACATTTTTGTAGTTTTTTAGTTATCCCGTTAAGATTCTACAGACCTTTTTGGGCCCTTAAATTCCCGTATCTTAAAAACTCAGCAAGGTAGAGCGAAAAGGGCAAGGATGTTGAATCAAAATCTATGACGATCCTTAATAGCCCCAATGGGATTGGGCCTAAGGTGGTCTGGACCCATGGGTTCCGAACCTAATGGGGTCTGCCCGCAATCGGAACTTTAAATGAGATGTACTCAATAAAATAAATTTTTTCCCATTTTCTAGTTTTTTCTTATTTTTCAGAAAAATTTAGATAAAAAGAAGGAAAACATGGCAATGGAGCTAAATCATTATTGAATTTAGTTAAGTTTCCCGCTTTTTAAATATTTTTTTTTTGGGTGTGGTATAAAATTTAATTGCATTTAGCTCCTTTTTAAAAATTGGATTAAAATTTTGTCAAATATGAAACATTTTTCGAAAAATGTTACATTTTGGTGATGGGTATAAAAAAACAGTACAAAAACAGTACACGCTTAAAAAAACAGTACTTTTGCGTACTGTTTTAGGCGGTGTGCATAAAACAGTACTTTTTATAAAAAACAGTACATGTACTGTTTAAAACAGTACGAATGGCAACCCAACTTGAGATAACGAGATGTTTATGTTAGTTTTCAATTCAATTTTACTGAAAATTAAACTTTGCCATTTTTTGTCCGATTTTCACTTCTAATACATACATACATCGTTAAAAATTTGGTGACCACCTCTTGGTGGCACTCGCAGTCATTTATGTGAATGTAAATTTGTTTGTAAAATATGTAAAAATATGTTGAATTCGAATAATTTTTTTACTTTTTTCTTTATGTCCTCTATTTTTATTTTCAAAATCTGGTCGCCTTAGTTAAATCCATTTTATGAGTAAAACTTCTCTGCTTCAAAAACATTTAATTACACAGTGCAACACCCAAAATCGGAATGGGATGAAACCAAAAGCAAATGAAAGTTGACATATTCCATAACAAACCCCTCAAGGCTTTTTTCTAGTTCAGAGCTAGATTTTGTTTTACACGCATATGAAGTTAGTGCACTTTTATTATAATTACAATAATAAATGCTTGAAAACTGTATTAGTGGCGAATGATTAATATTGTAATTGCCTTTAAATAACAATCATACGCAACGGTGTCCAGTGATTTATATTAATAATTGCCTTTAAATAGCAATCATACGCAACGGTGTACATGGTTTATTTTAATAATTTGGCTATTCAGTAAATAGGTACTGGACCGATTGCAGCAAAATTCATACCAGTCATAGCTGAAGTAATTTTGAGCTTAAGTTTGGAAACTGACCCCTACATGTCCAATAAGGGCACCACCAGGGGTCTTTAAAGTTGGACACGTTTAGTACACAAAAACTTTAAATGCTTTAAAATCACCAACTTTAAATGCGTGTAAAATAAAATCTAGCTCTGACCTAAAAAAAAGGCCTTGAGGTAGAGTTTCTGAATAACCGATAAATTTAGTAACCGCGGTTTCGGTTATAAAAAATTGAATAACCGATCGGTTTCGGTTATCAGTAAAAATTTTATTTCGGTGGAAAAACTTTATTTTAAAATAGTTTTTTATTAGAATCGAATTCAGTTTAAATTCCCATTTTGGTTTAGCTTCCCCTTATGTCTTTTAAAAAGAAGAATTCAGTTCATCTTCCAAAGATCCAGTGGTTCCTCAACCTGAGAACTGGATAATTCTTCAACTGGATTTTAACACTTAAGTTATCTCAATAGTAAAGTAAAAATTTAAAAATAAAAAGATTTTAAATTTGCTATTATAAACTGTATTTTTATTGAGACGAACAATCTCAGTTATCTGAAACTTCAAATTTCTAAAATTTGTCTCCTGTAGTTTGTTGTGTTTTTTTTTTCAAATTGCGTAAATCAAAATTTAGTCTAAACCCAAAATTGTAAAATTTGTCGTTGGATTCTTGGATATTGGCAGTTGTGTATCGCCTACCTCTAGTGCTTGTCCATTCATAGTTAAGCTCCAATTTTCCCATTTTGAATCTCTAAAAATGAAGAGGCCCTTTAAGCTGTAATAGCTATATCCATAACAAAAAAACGGGAAATTTACTTTTTTACACTCATTTTGACTAAAAGGGAAAACTTGAGACTGGGTTTTAGTAATTTATTTCTTAATTATAAAAATAAAACTAGTGCGAGTAAAAATTTTAGCTGATCAATTACAGCCACTCGCTTTTTTGAATAGTTATTTTAAATGTGAATATAATATGAATCATGCAGTCGCTCATGCAACACAATAGTTAATAACACAGGTTGACAAAAGTGGAACTTTTTCAATTTGTCTGACCTTTGACAACTGATTTATATGGATTTTAGTATGCAAATTCCGAATCTGTTATCGAATTTTTTCCAACAGCTCGCGTTCGCGAGCAAATCGCTGTTAAAGAGTCGAAAAAGTGCGTTTTTTACTAACTTTGCTTGGCTATAATTTCCAAAACTAATTTTAGAGCCTCAGTTTTAAGCACGAACTTAACTATATTGGATGCGAGGATTCCAAAACTGGTATTAGCTTTTTTCTGAGAGCTTCAGTTTTCGAGTTATTAAAAAGGGCATAAATATTCAGACAAAATTAAAGAGGGCATAAATTTAAAAATTTTATTTTAGCGATATCTCCAAAACTAAAGATGACTCCACAAAAGTAAGAGCATTTTTGGAATCAGCATATCCAACATACTGAAAATCGTCATTCGCTTTTTGGATGTAAGACAAGTGTTGGTAAATATGGACTCACAAAGATGCCAAAAATAGCATATTATCAATGATTCCTTAGGATATATCTCAAAAACTATAGCTGACCCAAAAAAAAGGATAGCCAGATTTGAAATCAGCGTACCCCAATTACCCAAAATTAGCTATCAGAACCCGAGCAAAAAAAAGTGTTGCCCTGTGTAATTATTTTTTTTTTTTAACGAAAAACATACAATATATATGTAAATAGTTGTTAATTAAAATTACTTTTTTTAAATGCAAAAAAATATAAAAAATCTATTCTATTAATAAAAAGCGGGTAACCGAAAATATATAGGTCGGTTTCGGGTTCGGTTTTCGGCTTCAATAACCGCGGTTTCGGTTACGGTTTTAACCGAAACAGAAACTCTACCTTGAGGGTTTTGTTATGGAAAACGTCAGCTTTCATTTGCTTTTGGTTTCATCCCATTCCGATTCCGAAAGTTCGATTTTGTATCACTGTGTTATTATTGCCCGCTTTAATGCTTCCAAATTGTAATTTTTTTTTTTTTTATTTTTGTGAAAAATACTTGTTTTTAACAAGTAACTCCAAGTTTACACGTCATTCTCGTAAAATTTACCAGCTTTATATAATTTGAGTAGACTTGTGCTTAATCGTTCAATTGAGTGAGCGCTCTTTTTCGTTCATTTCAAATAAAAGACCTAGTTCGTTCATCTAGTTCAATCGCTCTTTTGTGGTCTTCGTTCAACAGTTCGTGAACGAATCATTTTGATCATGTTTGTTGGTCGTTCACCTAGTTCAAATCGGTCAGTTTTTGTTTTCGTTCAACAGTTCGTGAACGAATCATTTTGATCATGTCTGTTGTTTTGGCTTTCGTTCAAAAAATACAAAAATGTTGAATAAAAACATGAATTAAAAAAAAAAAACATAAAATTTTTGTAAAAAAAACATAAATGCTGAGAAAGCGTGACAAAAGAGAAGAGAAAACAAACGCCTAATGACAAAATTAACCAAGGTTGGCAATCGAAACGAATAACGGTATCGATATCGGTATTGGTATTGTTTTTTTATTTATTTCGGTATCGGTATCGGTTACGGTATTTGAGTTGAATCGGTTACGGTATTACCGATACCGAAACGTTGATACTGGTACGTACCGGTATTATCGAAAAAAAATGCTAAAAATATAAAAAACGCATAAAAACTAAAAAAAAATATTTTTTTTTTCAATTTTAATACTAAACACGTATTTATTTTTAGCATTTTTGATAAAATGCCCTTAAAAATGTAAAAAAAAAATTAAAATAGCGTTTTTTAGGGGGTCGGCGAGGACGTTGCCGGACCGAGAAAACTGTAATTTTCTTATCCCCTTGATCAAAGTGCAGGACTTTGAAGTTATTCTGACATAAAAATCTTTCATTTGTTTTTCAAAAAAATATTTATGTATGAAAAAGGTGGAATCTCGGGTAAATATGGTTACGAATGTTAAGTCTCATCTTTCTGCAATTAAAAAAAAATATCCCCACTTGACCACCGCAATTTATATGTCCATGAAATGCAATGCAAATCAGTACAGAAATTGTTTCAAGCTAAAACGAAAATTTACCATTTTTTGATTTTCGGCTTTTAATTTTTTTGATTATTTTAAAATTTTTTTATATTTAATTTATTATCAAATTTTACTAATTTGAAATAAATTAATAAAATATCAAATAAATCCAAACATTTAAATTGCATAAAAAGTTGAAATGCAAGCTTTTCTGGGATAACGGCGCATTGAAATTTTTTTTGACAAGATTTTTGAGATCAGCGGGTGCTAATTACCCTAAAAAAGTACCTTTTTCAAAAAAAGAAAAATAAAATTGAATCTTGGTCCAAAATGGGTTAAGAAAAGTAAAAAAAAATATGTAAAAATAAGTAGAATAGTTAAATTCGACTAAGCCGAATCCATGAATACCCTCCACAGTGCCCTTTTAAAGTGATAGTTTTTTAACGTGAAAAAATTAACAATTTTGATTAGAAATATTTTCTTTTGGGTAAAAAACTTTTTTATATCCATTTTTGAAAAAAAAAAAAATTTTTTTTTTGAGTGTAACATTTTTTTCGAGTGTAAGTTTTTTTGTTTAATTGTAAAAATATTTGTGAGTGACAAAAAAAAAGAAAATATTTTTCTGACTCCTTAATGTTTTCAAAGCTGGTTTAACGCGTTTTTCAACACGTGAACTAAAGGTAAAACCAATTTGAAATTTACGGTTTTGCTAATAATTTTTGAACCACGAAGTCCTATAAATATTAAAAAAATCCTTGGGCACCCACATCGCGGATTGAATAAAAATCTCCAAAAAACTAAAATATACTAAGGGGTTCAGAAAGTTTCTTTTGAGAGTCTAAATGACTCCAAAAAATTTCGTGAAAATCAATAATTTTCTTCTGCTCCCACATAGCGGTTGAAGTATGACTTTTTTTTTGGAAATTTTTACTTAATCCACGATGTGGGTGCTATGAGACTTCGGGGAGGCATTTGGAGTACGATTTTTCATTTACAAAAACCAAAAAAATTAAAAATTTTCTATTATTTTTTTTTTTTCTTTAAATGGGTTTTTAAGAAAAACCGTTTCAATAACGGTACGTACCGGTACTGAAGGAAAAGGTTTTTGGATACCGGTATCCGATACCAAAACTGAGTTTCGGTATTGGTATTGGTACCGGTATTCAATTTAAAGGGTTTTGAAACGGATAACGGTATTGAAAAGGTATCGATTGCCAACATTGAAATTAACAAAAAAAAAATTAAACGACTGAAATAAAAGATCAAAATGAAATGATGACCAATTGAGCTGAATGAACGAAAAGACCTAAAAGAGCGGAAATGAACGAACTAGATAAACCTCTCAGTTAAGTGAATAGTTCAATTGAACTAGTTCGTTCGTGAACGACACAACTCTAAATTTAAGACACTTTTTAAAGAGGGTTTATTGGTCATATTTGGAAGTTTTTTAAAGTGATTTTTATTTGAAAACCGTATTACAGAGAAATAAGTTAAATTACAAATCTGTATTATAAAAAAAAACTTTGTTTATTATCTGTAAAATAGATATTACAAAGTAGAGATGCGCACCAATCACGTGAATCACGCGTGAATCACGTGATTCGTGAGCGATTTTGTTTTCTACTCACGTGAGCGTGCGTGACCGTGAGTAAAAAAAAATAGTTCGTGCGTGATTGTGCGTGAGTAAAATTGTTGCGTGAATTTTTCGTGATTTCACTTTTTTCCCCGTTTTTTTTAGTTCGGCTACGTTTTTTTGAAATTTTTATGGTTTTTAAAAAAAAAATTATAAATTTACTAAGTTTTTAAAAACATCAAACACATTTTTAAGCAGTTTGAAAATGTTTCAAAGCGAAAATTTGCACAGTGATTCCTTGAGGAAATGTCTTCAGGTTCTGACATATCATAGAAACATGCTCTTACATTGAGCGTGTTCAGCAGAGAAACCTGCTACTCAACAGTTGAGATGTAGCATGTTTTGATTAGTTGACTCTGCTGAACGCATTTTTTTATGAATGTTTTAAAATATTGGAATAAATTATTATTTTTTTATATTTTCATTTGTATTTTCTGTGGAAAATACTCTTTTGTTATTTTTTTTTTTGTTTATTTCCTTGAACACCGTCAAAAAAAAAAAATAATTTCAATATAACAGCTTATTTATCAGTTTGTGATCAAATGTAGCATCATTTTTGTACGCTACCAGTGATGAGAAGCGCTCACTCAACATGTTGACTGAAATGTCAAAAATTACACCGTTCAGCGGAATGTTGGGGAGCAGCTGAGTAGCAGCTTTCTCTGCTGAACGTACCCATTGTCGTCAATGAATGTTTGTTTTAAGATTGTTGAAAAGTCCTTAACATCTAAAACGAAATGTCATCACAATTTCAGTTTACTAAATTAAAATTTTAAATCTGGGAAATTCTTCCATTTCCGAGAAAAACATGGCAATATTATCGATTTACTTAAAATAAAATCAAACTCTTACAATAAATATAAAAGCAGTTAATATACATATATGTACTTTTGAAACTAAAGTTTGGATCAAGTAGTTAGTTTTTGGACTAACAAACTAATATGATAAAGATAATTTGGAAGTAAAAACTAAAGGAAATACGAAGAATTTTTCCATTTTCGTATGACCTATATCAGACATTCCCCAAAGACGACTTAAGGGAAATGTCATGGGAATGTCAGCACCCTCTGGCACTTGCTGATTGAGGATATTTTGAAATTTGTTATGAAACTGTCCTCAGCTCAGTATATAGATCATAGATGGGACTAATTAATTATTGGGACCAATTAATTGATGGTTTAATTACCATTTAATTGATGTCAATGGTAATGAAATTTTTTTCATTACAATTGGTTGTATCAATTGCACCAATTAAATTACTAATCAATTTAATTACTAATGAAAATTAAAAAAAAAATAATTACCATTGGTATGGCATCAATTAAAAAAAATAATTACCATTAGTAAAAGTCGTCAAAATATTGTCGAAATCGTTAATATTTGAAAATATGTGTTGTTTTTTGTTATTTTGTATTTAAATTTTTCACATTTTATGAACCAAACGCATGTTTGCTTTTGTGTAACACAATATTTGAAGTTTTTTATTTGCGTTTAGATTTTTGTCTTTATTCATATTTAAAAAAAAACATGCTTTGATGTTTAAATTTATAACTTTTCAAAAAGACAAAAATGTGTAAACAAATTGTTTTGAAACCAATTATAATTGGTGTTTTTCAACAATTGGTGCATTTCATTACAATTGGTAATTATTTTTTCAATTAAAAAAATTTAATTACCATTAAATGGTAATTACATTTTTTTCATTACCATTGATATCAACCAATGGTAATTAAATTTCAATGGTAATGAAAAATTCCCATCTATGATATAGATATGTCTTGGGTATGTCAAGTGTCACTATGACATGACAGCGGGCCGTCACCAACGATGGCTAAAGGACTTTGCCAACTGGCTAATGCTTAAAAAAAATAACATATATTTTTTTTTAGATTTTTTAATTCGTGAGTATTTCGTGATCGTGATTTCATCGTGAGCGTGATTAAAATTTGTTCTACTCACGTGAGCGTGCGTGAGCGTGAGCACAAAAAAAAATTTCGTGCGTGAGAGTGCGTGATTAATTTTGTTTTGTGAGCGTGCATGATCGTGATTTAAAAGTCACTCACGATCCCATCTCTATTACAAAGTAAATACCCGAGTAAAAAAGATATATAATTTTACTTATTTTTATATAAACATATATTATTTTATATTTTGAGTATGTTTATTCTGGCTCGAGGTCGTTATTTTCTTTACTAATTAAAACCATGATATTCTCATAGTATAATTTTCAAGAAAATTATTTTTTTTTTTTTTTTGTTTTAAATTTATTTATGTTGGTCATTTTTGCAAGACTTAATCGACACGTGTTTCGGAATTTGTCAGATTCCATTGTCAAGATTATTTAGCAAAAAATAGAAACGATTTACTACAAAGTAGCAAACGAGTCTAATGACAAATTGTTAATGCACAAACTAAGATATTAATACATATTCGCCTCTATTCTCATTGAGAATTAGAAAGACGAAGAAATTGTACCATCCTAATAAGGCAACAATTGTCAATAACCAACAAAAATATTTAAAACAATTTTACATACGATAGTCCAATGGACTACAACAATATGTTATATGTGTTGTTGTTGTGAGTAATACTCCATATTAGGGTATTCATCACATGGCGTGCCAACCATTATGTTCAAATTCTGATTAATTTTTATTAAAAAAATAAAAATTGTTTTATTCGACCTTTAAAATATTATATTTTGAGTATGTTTATTCTGGCTCGAGGTCGTTATTTTCTTTACTAATTAAAACCATGATATTCTCATAGTATAATTTTCAAGAAAATTATTTTTTTTTTTTTGTTTTAAATTTATTTATGTTGGTCATTTTTGCAAGACTTAATCGACACGTGTTTCGGAATTTGTCAGATTCCATTGTCAAGATTATTTAGCAAAAAATAGAAACGATTTACTACAAAGTAGCAAACGAGTCTAATGACAAATTGTTAATGCGCAAACTAAGATATTAATACATTTTGTTGGTTATTGACAATTGTTGCCTTATTAGGATGGTACAATTTCTTCGTCTTTCTAATTCTCAATGAGAATAGAGGCGAATATGTATTAATATCTTAGTTTGTGCATTAACAATTTGTCATTAGACTCGTTTGCTACTTTGTAGTAAATCGTTTCTATTTTTTGCTAAATAATCTTGACAATGGAATCTGACAAATTCCGAAACACGTGTCGATTAAGTCTTGCAAAAATGACCAACATAAATAAATTTAAAACAAAAAAAAAATAATTTTCTTGAAAATTATACTATGAGAATATCATGGTTTTAATTAGTAAAGAAAATAACGACCTCGAGCCAGAATAAACATACTCAAAATATAATATTTTAAAGGTCGAATAAAACAATTTTTATTTTTTTAATAAAAATTAATCAGAATTTGAACATAATGGTTGGCACGCCATGTGATGAATACCCTAATATGGAGTATTACTCACAACAACAACACATATAACATATTGTTGTAGTCCATTGGACTATCGCATGTAAAATTGTTTTAAATATTTTTGTTGGTTATTGACAATTGTTGCCTTATTAGGATGGTACAATTTCTTCGTCTTTCTAATTCTCAATGAGAATAGAGGCGAATATGTATTAATATCTTAGTTTGTGCATTAACAATTTGTCATTAGACTCGTTTGCTACTTTGTAGTAAATCGTTTCTATTTTTTGCTAAATAATCTTGACAATGAAATCTGACAAATTCCGAAACACGTGTCGATTAAGTCTTGCAAAAATGACCAACATAAATAAATTTAAAACAAAAAAAAAAAAATAATTTTCTTGAAAATTATACTATGAGAATATCATGGTTTTAATTAGTAAAGAAAATAACGACCTCGAGCCAGAATAAACATACTCAAAATATAATATTTTAAAGGTCGAATAAAACAATTTTTATTTTTTTAATAAAAATTAATCAGAATTTGAATATATTATTTTATAAATTTATACGTAAATTGTTTTGCTATCATATAAGATTATATATATTTACACTTCGTATTTTTTTCTTATATAAAATTATGTAAAAGAAAATGCTAAGTTATACATAATAACATATGATTAGAGTGAGTTTATATAATTACATATGAAATATAAAATGTTGTCTGTTTTTTTTATATAATTTAATATAACAAAATATTTGAAGACATTTTATATAAAACTTTATGCAACTTTTTTCTGAATCATATGTAATCTTATATGAGTAAAATTAAAAAAGAAAATCTAAGTCCTTTATATTTAATTTGATATAACTTTTGAAAATTTTTCTAAGCCCTAGTAAAAAAGAAAAAAAGTTCATGACTAATTATATCCCAAATATGGCGGATACAATTATTTTAATAATTATCTACGGGTATATTTTATGATCTAGAGGGATTACCTTATATATAATGTGATACGTGAATTGGGTCTATATAATTATATCAGTTGGAGAAAACTGATACGATTAAATAGAATTTAAAACCATTATAGCTGATCATATAATGCTCCTTATAACGTCATATAAGTTGGATAACATTATATATAATCATATGCACTTTATATAATGTTATATACAAAAATATGTTCTTTATGTAGACCAATATCTAACCATATATATTTATGTCTTATAGTCTCAATTTATTTTATATTGTATCAGTCCCGATCAAACTGATGAAACCAGATAGACTCATTTTACGTATCATATTATATATAAGACTATCTGTTCAGATCTTGTGGGATAACCGAAGATAATATTTGAAACAATTGTGTCCACCATATTTGGAATCTAATTTGTCACGGCTATATAAAACTCTTTTTTACTCGGGAGTCCAGAAAAAAAAAAAATTTGAAGTTCCAAAACTAAACCTTAAAAATTTTGTTTTAAATTTTATATGTTATAATATATAATGCAAAATTAAAAAAATCTAAGTTCTTTATATATAATTTAATATAATTTTTTTTTGGGATTTTTTTTTATTAAAAAAAAATTTTTTTTTGGAATTTTTTTTTATTTAATTATATATAATTGCATAAATTTTTCTAAAAAAGGGGGCCAATTTTCGCATCAAATCATATAAAATTATATTAAAATCACATCAAATTATATCAAATTTAATGCAACTTTATATGGTTTTATAGACTCATTTTTCGCATCAAATTCTATATGAATTTATATGATGTCTTTATATAATTAAATGTAAACATATATAATCTTTTTTACTCGGGTAGTAAAATTACAGATAACATTTTGTTTTTCGGTCACAAGAAAATACAAAGTATTTTCTTAAAATCGGTATTTTGACAGATAACTTTGTCAAATATCTGTCGAATTGAGATTACAATTATTTTACAGATTATTTTAAGAGTAGTACTAGCTGAGCACTTTATAACTAAATTGTTGTTATAACGATCGGTCATCAAATGATAAAGCTATGATCAAATAACGATTTCGGCGGTACCAAATCGGGACCTAAAAATCTAATATTTTGGCTGTGAAAGTTTTTTGAGGTAAGCTTTCAAATTAAACGCGAAAAATGGGAACGACCCAGTCTAATGAGCAGTATATTTTCCGAGATTATGTCCTAATAATCCAAAAAATATAAGTTGTAAACTTACCATCAACACAAATTCATCAATTAGTTCAGATAAATATACAAAAATTTAATTAGTTTTTTTTTGTTTTCTAAAACAGCTGAAGAGCAAAACATTACCAAACATTTTTTTGCCGTTGAACAACTTAGTGGGCTTTAAGAACTAAACAAACATTCATCAAACTCAAATTCAACAATCAAATATTTTCAAAAACATTTACTTTATTCAAATTTCCATTTCCTGTAATCTCAAATATTTTTCCAAGATGAGTTCGGAAAATTGAGGTAAGATTATTAAACAATAAATAAATTTAAACTTAAATTAATGTTTTTTTAAACAGTTCAAAAAATATAAAAAGAGTTGGCTGAATTAAAAAAATCTGTTGAGGTGAGGTTTTTAAACCAACAAAAGGCCACAGGTAGGCTCGCTGAAGAAGTAATGTCATTGAAAAACGAAGTTAGACATTCAAAAGCTGATGTGAATCACGAAATAACTCTTTTGCCACCATTTCCACTAACATCAGAAGATTTCCTAGCTGAGTTTGGAAATAATATTTCTTCTAACGAAGTTATGAGACTTCAGTTGGTAAGTAAGTGCTTTATAATGTTGGTTTTTATGCGTATGCAAATTGAGATATCAATAAATTGTCCCTTCTGTTTGATGCAAGATCGCAATTTGCTGGTTATTATGTTTTTCTAGTAACCAATCCCAGAATATATTTTTAATTTAGAAATCATTTGTAAAAAGTATTGGTAGAGTTGATATGGCTTCATTTCTTAGAAGTGCAGTATAAAATACTGACGAAACGTAGGAACACGAAAAATTAAATAAAAAAGTCTTTTATTCACGTTTAGAAAAGTAATGACATTGAATGCCTGATTAGAACAATTCTAAAAATAATATTCTACTATTAAAATAAAAAAAAAATGTTTTAGCTACCAAGTACACATCGCCAGTCCAAAGGAAAAACCATCGAATTAAAACCATTCTTTTATTTTTTTAATTAAATATATATGGGGCATTCCATGTGAAATCGGACACTTTGAAAAACTTTTTTTTAGATTTTCCCAATTTGTTTACAGTTTTTAGTACCCTTCGAAAACTCCTTCGTGGTAAATTTTCAGATTTTTTTGATGACCCGTTCAAAAGCTATCGAATTTTTAAAAATTGGTAGTTTGTTCCTTTACTCAAACTTCTTTTAATCATAACTTCTTCAATAATGGTCCAAATTTCAAATTTTTTTTTTCAAAATTTTTGTTTTTTTAAGTACATTCTAAAAAAAAATCCCAAAAATTTCTTAAAAGCGCTCTAGTATGCGATTTTTAAGTTTTAAAATTTGAATCTCATTTTTGAAAATGTTAGTACTCTTGGATTTTTTTGAAACTTTTTTGTGTAAAACTTCTATCAATTCTACAAATTTTTTGCCCAGGAAGATCGTGGGATAACGATTATTACTATTTTTTTAAATTTTTTGAAAACATGTTATTGTAATTTTCCAATCTTAAAATCATTTCTACTGCTCCAATGGTGCGTCATAGAGGGGTTTATAAGACCGACCCCCATTAATTTTTACGTCTTAACATTTCTTTGGAACAAACTAATACCTTATCTCCAATTTCTAAGGGGGCTCCCACACAAAACGACATTTTTTAAAATTTGTTCCAACCGCTCTAACTGCCCTAATAGTGACCTAAGAGCAACAAAATGTATGACCGACCCACAATATTTTTTTAGTCTAAACATTTTCTCTGAACACACCCACCCTCTATCTTTAACTGTTAAGGCGGTCCCCATACAATTTTTTTTTATTTTTTGTAAATTTAATCAGCTTCTACCGGTCCAATGGTGCGTCGGAGAGGGGTCATTAGTGAGACCGACCCCCATTTATTTTTATCTTACAACATTTTTTCAAAACATACCTACGTCCTATCACGACTCCCTAAGTAGGCTCCCATACAAATAACAGTTGGAGCAAATTTTATAAAAATGTAATTTTGTATGGGAGCCTACTTAGGGAGTGGAGATAGGGCGTAGGTATGTTTTGAAAAAATGTTGTAGGGAAAAAATAAATGGGGGTCGGTCTCACTATTGACCCCTCTATGACGCACCATTGGAGCAGTAGAAATGATTTTAAGATTGGAAAATTACAATAAAATTTTTTCAAAAAATAGTAATAATCGTTATCCCACGATCTTCTGGGCAAAAAATTTGTAGAATTGATAGAAGTTTTACACAAAAAAATTTCAAAAAAATCGAAGAGTACAAACATTTTCAAAAATGAGATTTAAATTTTAAAACTTAAAAATCGCATACTAGAGTGCTTTTAAGAATTTTTTGGGATTTTTTTTTAGAAAGCACTTAAAAAAACAAAAATTTTGAAAAAAAAATTTTAAATTTGGACCATTACTGAAGAAGTTATGATTAAAAGAAGATTGAGTAAAGGAACAAACTACCAATTTTTAAAAATTCGATATCTTTTGAACGGGTCATCAAAAAAATCTGAAAATTTACCACGAAGGAGTTTTCGAAGGGTACTAAAAACTGTAAACAAATTGGAAAAATCTAAACAAAAAGTTTTTCAAAGTGTCCGATTTCACATGGAATGCCCCATATATAAAACCCCCTACCAACACGATTAATTTAATAAATTATCTACTTTATCTGTTTTTGCAGGAGTTTTTATAATATTTGTATATTTTTTAACGATCTTTTTAGCTACTTGCCGATTGCTTTTTCAAATTTAGTTTAAAATAATATAAATTCTGTTTTTCAAAAACATTTTCTCTATGCTAGAGACGGAATAGCAAAACGCAACATGAGAAAATATGTAAGTGGAAATTTCAAATTAAAGGTTATTTATCTCAGTTTTTAATTTAATTATTTTTCAAAATTAATTTTATATTAATGTTACGTTTGTAGAATGATTACATTATTTTTGATTAGTTGTTTTTAATTTAATAACTTTTTAAAATTAATTTTATTACATTTGCAGTTTAACATTATTATTGGTCTAGGGTTGCCATCCGTCCTCTTTTCCCCGGACACCGTCCTCTTTTTTAGGGCGTCCGGGGCTGTCCTACTTCTTTTTTAGAAAGTGTCCGGGGTTGTCCTACTTTTTGCACTTTTCCCCAAACATTTTTTTTATTACTTCTTAACGTTTGAATTATTTGCATCGCTGAATTTTAGCTTACCAGCAGTAATGTCAACTTTTTGAGAGCAAAAAGCGCGCAAAAATAAAAAAAGACACTTAAAAACTAGTATATTTCGACTAAAAAAGCACTGTATGTAGTGCGAAAATAACTACGTTGGCATCACTTATTATCAGCTCTGTAAGTCTTAAAGTTTGCTCTCCGAAAAAAAAATTGTGTATCAAAAATTTCCGTTTCAAAAATGTTCTAAATGATTTTAGGCAAATTCCTTTTGAATTTCCAAAAATTATGTATCAGAAATTTCGGAAGTTTCGGTCTCGGTTTCGGCCGAATAATGGGGTTTCGGCCACTATTCGGTATTCGGCAAAATTTTGGACGAATATTAGCCGAAACCGAAACTTTTTGGTATTTTAAAAAATATGTAAAAAAGTCGCTGAATTTTTTGATTTCGTATTTCATTACACTTGATTCAGTTCAATTGAAGAAAATGTTACAAGTTTATGCAATAAATGTAAAACTGTTTCAGTTCAAAAATTATTTTCTCCTAATCTTCAAACGAAATATACAATTTTTTTGTAAGTTTTTTAAAAAACATATATTTTTTTCAAAAATACAACATTCCTATGGTTTAAAAGTATTATATGCTGTATATTTATCTTTAACAACTTTTTAATAATTTTATTCATGCCAGGCGGTAATTTTTTTTAAGTTTCGGTTTCGGCCGAATATTACTTTATCGGCCGAATATTCGGTTCAGTTTCGGTTCGGCCTCGAAAACTGGTTTCGGTCGGACTCTAGAAATTTCCAATTGTATTTCTACAGTTTCCATTTGTATTTTAAAATTTTTTAAATGCTTTTTAAAAATTCCATTTCCTAAATTTACAATTGTATTTCAAAAATTTCAATTTATATTTTAAAATTTTCTAAATGCTTTGCAGAAAATTCCAATTAAGTATATATCAAAAATTTTCATTTGTATTTAAAAATTTTTCAAATGCGCTTCAGAAAATTTTGATATACAAATGAAATTTTTTGAAAACCATTTACATAATTTTTAAATCAAAATGGAAACTTTTGAAATACAATTAAAATATCTGAATTTATTTAAATTCAAAAGTATTTTTTTTAAAACTATTTAGAAATTTTTTAAATGAAAATGGAAATTTTTGAAAAATATAAAAAAAAAAATATATATATTTTTTAGTGGAAAAAAATTGTTTTTTCTTAATAAAAATGATTTTTTTTTTGCATATTGTATTGCGTTGTTGACTTTTTTAAAATTAATTTATTAAAAAAGATTGTCCTCTTTTTTGGGTCAAATGTCCACCTTTTTTGAGGTTGGCGTCCTCTTTTTCTTAAAATGCAAATGGCAACCCTATATTGGTCTAATGTTATTTTATTTAATTGTTAAAAAATAAAAATTTATCACAATTAAAACAAGAAAACATCAATTTTATCATTTGTGTGGTAAATTGGCAATATCGCCATTTTTTCTTCTTGGCGATATCTTTTAGGTACTGTTGCAATGATAATCTGGCGATATTGTCCTTTTATCGCCAAGACGAATTGTTTTCGTATCGCCGGAATGTATTGCCTTCGTGTAACAGTTTCTCCCGAAAGATGTAACGCCGGCGATACGAATTCGATAATTGCCGCAATAAAATTATATAGTTTGGGCGACATAACCGGCGAATCGATGGCGTATTGATTTGTGTGCAGGGTTATGATTAAGGTGTTTTTTTTTCAACATTTCGTAATTGTTCTGCAAATGAATACATTTTTGAGCCAAATCGTCAAAAGTCGAAAATGTTTGGACAAACACGCAAAAAAATATTTTACCAAGCGCTAGGGAGGAATCACATTAAACAAGATTTTTGTGTATATTATGCGAGAACTAATAATATTTTACCAAGCGCTTGCATAATTATACCTAACTTTGCAAACTTTTCAAGAAATTTCCCATGAGCTTGCATAATTTTACTAACTTTAAGATAAAACAAGCAAACGCTTGGTAAAATGTTATAAGTTTTTGCATAATATACGAAAAAATATTGTTTAACGTGATTCCTCCCAAGCGCTTGGCAAAATATTTTTTTGCGTGAAAGGATGTATTCTGCATGATGAAACCAAAGAAATTTGATAAAATCTAAAAAAGGGTCACCCTAATGTTTAAAGTTGGCATATTTGCAGGTGAATGAAGTTATATCATTAGAAAAGTTAAAGGTAAAAACATATACAACATATACATATGTATTTCTGAACACAATTGTGCAAAAGGAATATCCAAAAGTATATACTACACTCAAAATAATAACTCTGTTTAATTACAAAGACACTCTGCTGAGCCAGCAAAAATATCCAAGATTCCCCACCTGCAATAAATTTTGGTACTTGCAAAATTACTTCAATAAAAAACTGTAAATTAACAGAATTATTAGTAAAATGTTGGTAAATACTACCAGAAGTTTACCAAAAAAATCTGTAAATTTACAAAAGTTTTAGTTTAATGCATTTGATGCGTGCAAAATTAAAAAAAAAACTCTTAATTCACAAATTTTAAGGCTGGATTACTCAATGCTACGTTATAAAATAACTCCGTTAAATTTAACTTTTTCATACAAATTTTGACATAAGGCTCCGTTAAATCGGCAGTTAGCAGCTAACTGTTCAATGAGTAATCCGCCCTAAGATAAATACATTCGTTTTACCAGAATTTTACAAGGAAAACTGTTATTTACGCAATTTTAGTTATTTAAATGCATTAAATTCTAGAAATGTAAAACAGTTAATTTACAGATTTTTTATAAAAATATATAGAATTTGCGCTCATCTTCGAGTCGAAAATAACTAATTTGGTGGGAGAAAATGGTACCCTAGCCGCGACTCTTCTTTATGAGTCATTTATTTCTCGTTTTTCTGATCATTTATGAGTCTTTTTCGAGTCATTTTTGAGCCGCATTTGTAAGCGTTTGCGAATCTTTTTCGAGTAATTTTTGAGTCATATTTGAAATAGTATGCGACTCATTTTTGAGTAATTTTTGAGCCGTATTTATTATTGTTTGCGAGTAATTTTCGAGTCTTTTTCGAGTCATTTTTCAGTCAGATCTTTAACTACTATTTTGTCGCCGTAGTGTTTTCGAGCTTCCAGTTTGACGGCAATAACTTCTTTAGTTAGTTTTATTAAAGGCCGCTTATTGTCTTTCTTTAGGTCTTAAACTTCTGTTTTTAAGTTAATAACTTCAGACTTTAAAGACGTTGTTTCGCTTCGCAATTCAATTATTAGGCTTTGAATGTCATCTGATGGGGGAACGTACAAGATTTATTTTTAATTTATCACACTTTTTTGTTTATTTAATTTATTCACCTTTAATTTTATTATCAATTTCACGATGTTAACACTTCGACGTAACTTTTATAAATAAACAAAAACTCAACTTTTTAACTTTTACTTAATTAACAACCCAATAAAAACTTGGTAATAAGTCCCCATTGCCGCGTGCATTCTATGTAATGAGGACTCGTTACCTGCTCGATTACTTCTTGGTAACAAATAATGATAACCGATAACCTCATACAGAAGCGGTTACTGGTAAATACGATTTAAAATATCTGATAAGTTGTCTAAATAATTTTTTTTTTTATTGAAATTAAAAAAAATGTTTAAGAAAATTTAGAAAAAGCTTGCATATTTAGCTTAAAAAGATTAAGGTCGCTGTTCCAAAAAAAGTAATTCACATAAAAAATGTAAAAATAAAAATGTCCGAATTTTTTTGGCGTTCTAGATTTCACATCCGAAATTTTTTTTCGTTTTGTTTCACAAAAACAAGTGAAAGTAAAACGAATGCACTTTTTTCCTTATATTTTTTAAATTTTAATTATTTGATTTCAACTTCAAATGAAAACGTGATCAACAAAACACAAACTTGATTTCATGTGATTCAGAAATTTTTATGTGAATTGAAAAGTTGTGAAAGACAGAACAGAGGCCTAACATTTATCCTTTTAGGAATTCCAATTAAAATTTGGACAAGGCAAATTAAAGTTTGGAAAACCAAATTTATATTTAGAAACCTGGATCTAGCTGACACTTGATCGTGATTTATGAGCTTAAATAAGTCTTTACATAACTTCTATTGATGTTTAATGGACTTTTATTGGCGTCTTCTAAATTGTAATTGTTATACCCTACACCACTCTGTGGTACAGGGTATAATGAGTTTGTACTGATGTTTGTAACTACCCGAAATATTGGTCCTAGACCTACCTTCAAGCATACCGATCGACTCAGAATTACTTTTTGAGTCGATTTAGCAATTTCCGTCCGTCCGTTCGGCTGTCCATCTATCGGTTTAAGCACGGTACAGGTCGCAATTTTCAATCAATTGGCTTGAAATTTGAAAATTAAGCTTCTTTTGGCCCAAGCCTATTGAAATTGGAGAAAATCGGTCTATTTTAAGACCTAGCCCCCTTTGAATTCGGTTTAAATAATTCTTATAACCGTACTATAATAGATATCGCTTTAAAATTTATCAGAAAATCAAATTTTTTGTGCACGAATCATTATTCCAAATTTTGAAGGAATCGGGTCAGACCCTCTGGTAGTCCCCATACAAACCACCCTCCCGATATTCACATAATTCCCTCAAAATTGATAAACATTTTATTTTTAGGTGTTAAACGTGTACTTTGGTATACTTATCAAATCTGAATATAATTGGACCATTTTTGGACTTAGTCCCCCTTATAAAAATTTCGACCGATATTCAGTTAAATCGGTCTATTGACAAAAAAATAAACCAATTCCACTAAAATTTGATCTGTGTGCGTTTTCTACACTAAATAAAGATCTAACAAAAGAAAGATGCAATCGGTCCATGTTTGGACTTGGGACCCATTTTCAGGAAAACACTGGTGTAGGGTATCATATGGTCGGTCTTTACCGACTATAACTTTCTTACTTGTTTTTTCTATAAATTTTGTGGTGTTTTCCAAATTTTAATTTATTTTTTTTTGTTTTCCTTCTTGTTTAAAGTACACAGAAAAAAATATGGAGGAAACAAATTTGAGTAATCACTTGTTTAAATTTGAAAACAAAAATTGAGTAATTTTTTAATTGACGCAATAAAAAATTTACTTCAAAATTTTAAAAACAATTTAAGTAAATAATTTAATAAAAATGTAATAGTTTTTTTTAAATTTTTTTTAAACTCTTATAGTTTTTTGAATTCTCTATTAGTTTATAGTTTTTTGTGTATGTATATGAAAGTTTGTTATCGTCTTTATAAAATGTTCCTATGTTTTAGAGACATAAATATGTTTGGTAAAGTTTGAAAAAAAAACAAGTTTTGGTTTTTTTTTTTTTGTAAAAAAATTTAAAACTTTTTAAACTTAAAAAAAAAAAATAAATAGCTAAATTTTGAGTAAATATTTAATTGTGTCAATTAAAAATTTACTCAAATTTTTTTTCAAACATTTAAGGGTCGAACCAGAATCAAATGCGTAGCGCAAGACGTAAAAAAAAAACAAAAACAAACACATCAAATTTGAAATTTTTACGTCCGTTTGATTTAGGTAACTCGCATTTAAATATTAGAAACGAAAAATTATTGGGCGTTACGCCTTACGCGACGTAATTTGATTCAGGTTGGACGCTAATAAATTTTTATTTAAAATTTACTCAATACTAATAATGGTGCAAAATTGAGTAATTTTTTACTCAAAAGTATTAAAAATGTACTCAAATATTTTTTTTATTTCTTTCTGTGTATGTTAAAGCCAGCTAAAAGGTAAAAAACCATCACAGACAGTATTTCCCTTAAGGCGCGTTTAGACGGGAAAGAAAACCCCTAGATTTAAAGTAAAACACAACTCTGTGGTAATATACTTTTGACTTTAGAAATTGTTGTGTAAAATCTCATTTCTTTAATACTTGTTTTTGCTTACCATTTTCATTATATTATTTGTTTTCGCACATTTATTCAATAATTTGTAGATTAAAAAGCGAATTAAAGTAAATAAAAAATATATAACAAGTAGAAAAATTAAATTCGACTTGGTCGAATCTATGAATACCCTCCACAATGTTATCTGATAGTAATTTTCTAAAAAAAATTGCATTACAAATTTTTTATTAGAAATATCTATATAATTTTGAGTCAAACTTTCTTTTAATCAATCAAATTTTTTTGAGTGTAAAAGTTTTTTGACTGTCAAAATTTTTTTGAGTCTGCAATTTCATTAAAAAAAAAAATATTAATAATGTGTACATTTTTTTTTGAGTGTAACATTTTTTTGAGTGTAAATATTTTTTTAGTGTACAATTTCTTTGAGTAACAAATTACTTTGTAAAATATTTTTGTTGTTTTATACCTATATGTAATACAAAAAAAACTATTTCACATATTTTTCTCTTTTTATATTACCATCCTCTTCTTTAAAAACCAAAAACAAATTAACATTCAATCATACACATACTTTATTTGATTTTTTCCCGTTACATACAGTTACACTAACAAATACAAAACAATAACAAATATTTACTTGTCTAACAACTAAACTGCACCCCACCACAAGAAAACAAACAACAACAAGTTTTACAAAACTGGTATTTCACCATGCTTTTAAAACTTGTTTAACGAGTTTTCAACAGTTTAAGGTGAAACAAATCTGAAATTCACTGCTATGCTTATAACTTTTGAACCACTGAACCGATTTTGCTGACATTCAAAACCAAATAGCCTTGGGGAACGACAAATATATATGCTAAGCTTCAGCCCCCTCAGAATTGTCTTTCGAAAGTTATAGTGGTTTTAATCTTGTAAATTCGAAAAATACCCTTGCCGAAATTTACTATTTTGCTCATAACTTTTGAACCACTGGACCGATTTGGCTGGATTGCAATACCAACCTGACCCGGTAAATGGAGAACATATATGTCAAACTTCAGGAGCCTCCGTAAAGTCTTTCAAAAGTTAGCGTGTTTTCAACGGACAGACAGACAGACGGACGGACGGACGGACATCGCTAGATCGACTTAAAATCGATCAAGGATCATGAATATATATACTTTATAGGGTCCTAGACCAATATTTCGATGTGTTACAAACGGAATGACAAACTTATATATACCCTCTATCACTAGAGTGGAGGGTATAATAAAATTTGATTTGACATTCCAATTTTAAAAATTACACAGAGTTGTTTTTTACTTTAAATCTAGGGGAATTCTCTCTCGTCTAATCACGCCTTTACGTTCTGTTGATATTTTCCGGACCCTTTTAGCAGACCACTTAAATTGCAGATTGATTTCCTAAAAAGGAAAAAATAGAATTATAGATTATTATTATTTTAAAACAAATCCAATTAATATTAGTAAATTTCTTTTTTTATATAAACTTACCAATTTCATGGCCAAAACGGCTAATTTTGTAGCAAGATTTGCAGCTTTTAATAAAAATTTAAAGTTTGTTGACAAAAGTACAAACTCCGTAAGTAACGGTAGAAAAACGGAACCGTTTGTAACGGACTTAAAACGGATGAAAATCGGTGTAGTCCGTATTGAACAGTACAGAAGCGGACAAATAAATAAGGAGTAAAAACGGACCTGTTCGAAAATTTAATTTTACGGACCGTAAATATTCCGTTTTCGTACCAGCATTGACGGATACTCATTTTTCGGTCCGTTTACGTTCCGTAAAAGCCCAACTCATGATTCCGTACTTGTTGGTGAGTGCGTAAATGTGTTTCTTGGGTTGGTACTAGGGTATTCAATTAATCGAGGTTCTGGTTTAATCGGTTAATCGAGCAAATAATGTGATTGAGATTTAATCGGTTAATAATCGGTTAAATTTGAATTATTCGGTTAACCGAATAATATCAATTTAAAATTTAAATTGAATATAAATCCACGAATGGTATATACTTTTAAGAATTTTGTTAATAAGAAATCTATATCCGATATGGTGAAGCTTTAAATACGCTTTAGACCAAATAAAGAATTTTTGTATGGCACCCTAAAAATTATCCCAATCCCAATTGGCCCCAATTCAATGTGAAAAAATGTAAAAAAAAAATAAAGCAATTTTTATAAAAAGGAAAAATTTAGCCAAATTGCTGCCGGGCTTAGATGCATCCCTAAAAAAGTTTTGAATTCGGTACTAAAAATATGAACAAAAAAATTGTTTGGTTTCCAAATTTGTTTTCGTATATTTGTCAGAGCCGAAATTCCAATAATTTCATCGGTCGATATCTCCGTAATATCAAAAGGATTCCAAAAATATCAGAATTTTCAGATGGGCTGAACTATTTACACCGTCCGACAATGTAAAAATTTCATTTACAGTTTTTTATTTCATGATCCTGTTTCCTTTTAAAACGACTTCAAAGTTTTAGAGGTTTAAATTTTATAAAATATTAGGGGAGATCCTCCGCTTTCATTTCCGTCACCAGTGGTATCCTAGGACAAGTACAAATATTAAAAAAAATATTTTATAAAATTTTTTAAAATGTAATCCTTTAAAATTTTGGGAAACAGGATCACGAAATGAAAAACTGTAAATGCAGTTTTACTTCATTTGATCTCTACTTTCAGACATATATCATCCGGTTCATGTTTAATATTGGCTGTCGGACGGTGTTATACATTATAAAATAATTCGCGGTTTTATAGTGTCCCGAACATTGAAAAAATCTGAGATTATGCAGTATTGTCAATCGAAAATCTAAATCAAGATGAGATGGATCAGTTCTAAGGTCAGATTCGGATTAGGCGCATGAAAAACTAATGGAAAAATATATGTATACTGTTAGCAATGTATAAAAAATTGGCTAGGGTACAAAGTTTGTTGTCTTTTTTTAAACCGAAATATCTTTTTAGGACTTCGATAAAATATTTTCTTGACGAAGTTTTTACATGTTGCTAAAAGAGAGTTTGATAATTTTTTTAGACCTAAACTTCTTTCAGCAGAACCGTAATTTAAATTAAAAAAAAATTAAATATCAAAAAACAAAATAAAGCAAAAAAAATAGGTAAAAAAACTAAAAAAAGAAATTTCGGTTAATCGGTTAACCGACACAAATTAATCGGTTTATTTGTTATTTGAAAATTGGCAATTTTAAATTATTCGAACAGTTAATCGACCAAAATTAATCGGTTAACCGATTAACGGTTAATCGATTGAATACCCTAGTTGGTACATGACAAGTCAGTACATTTATAGAACTTGGGGAGCTCCGACAAAAATTATGACATGTCATTAGGTTGTCTTTAGTAAAATGTATTCACTTGCTGACTTCTACCTGATGAATCATTACTGACATTGTCTTAAAGACAAAATTTCTAATTGGGATAGGAAAGAAACTAGATTCTATGTTAGGTGAGAGAACCACCGATAAAGAGGATACTGACGATGAACAAGAACCTGAAACATACACAAATCCACAATATATGGTTTCTGGAGCTTTTGCTACATTAAACATGGAAATTAACAGTGATAGCGATGATGATTTAGCGGATCCAAAAATATTATTAAGATACACTTGCTAGAAAAAGTATCCGTACACTTTGAAATAAAAATTTTATAACCTAAAAAAATAAAATATAATGCACTTTTTTCAACCACAAAAAATTTTTAATAATGTATTAAGTCATTTATTTGCTATTTTTAATTCACTCTAAAGTTAATTGATTATTTAAAAAATAGTAATAAAGAAAAAACTTAAAAAATCAAAAAATTCACAAGAAAATTCGTACACTTGAAATATCTATTTAAAAACAATAAATTAAATATTGTTGCATTTAGTAACTTGTCGGATATCCCTTACGCTTAAGAACTTCTGAAAGGCAATTTGGCATTGACTTAACCAACTTCAATGTATCCTCTTTGCTTAATTTGCCCCACTCATTCAGGATGATGTTTTTCAGCTTTTCCTTGGAGGTTATTTTGTATTGGCGGATTCTGCGCTCTAATAAGTCCCACAAATGCTCAATTGGATTAAGATCAGGTGACTGAGGGGGTGATTTCAATCGATTTTTGGTGTTATACAGCAACCAAAGCTTGACATTTTGCGCCGTATGTTTGGGATCATTATCCTGATGGAACCAACCAAAAGTCTTCTCCAAGGTCCAATTTTTGAGCGCTTTGCTTTAAGTTTTGTTTTAAAATGTTTAGATATCCAATTTGATCCATTATAGATTCTATAAATACGAGATTACCAACCCCGTTGCCAGCCATACACCCCCAAACCATTATGCCTCTCCACCGTGTTTAACAGTTTTCACAAGATTTTCTTTATTTTATACAGTACCGGTTTTTTCGCCAAACCAACTTCTTTGCTTTGATTCCAAAAATGCAAAACTTACTTTCATCCGAAAATAAAACATGTCCCCAAAACTATGGTGGCTTGTTTACATACATATTTGCGAAGTCCATAGGTTTTTTTCTGTTGATATCAGAAATTAATGGCTTTCTACGTGCAAACCGACCATGATAGTCAGATTTTTTTAACCCATTTCGATCCTCTGTTCGATTTTTCGAAGAGTAGAGAACCTCTTTTTAAAAAAAATATTTATGTATGAAAAAGGTGGAATTTCGGGTAAATATGGTTACGAATGTTAAGTCTCATATTTCTGCAATTGAAAAAAATATCCACTCTTGACCACCGCAATTTATATGTTCATGACATGCAATGCAAATCAGCACAGAAATTGTTTCAAGCAAAAACAAAAATTTAGCATTTTTTGATGTTCGGCTTTTAATTTTTTTGACCAATTTTCAAATTTTTTAATTCAAATTATTATCAAATTCCACTAATTTGAATCATTTTGAAACTATTTATTTTAAAAATAATGAAATAAATTAATAAAATAGCAAATAAATCCAAATATTAAAATTGCATAAAAGTTGAAATGCAGGCTTTTCTGGGATAACGGCACATTGAAATTTTTTTTTGACATAATTTTTGAGATCAGCGGGTGCTAATTAACCAAAAAAAGTACCTTTTCCAAAAAAGAAAAATAAAATTGAATCTTGGTCCAAAATGGGTTAATATTTTACGGACTGTATCTTCATAAATTTGTTTGCCGAAGGATTCTTTAATGCTAAAACTGATTTGGAAGGCAGTTACTCTAGAATTCTGCTTAACTGTCCCCAAAATTGTTCGCTTCTCACGCTCAGTAAGTTTAGAAGGTCGTCCAGAACGACGCTTCGACAAAATAGAGTTGGTGGATTTGAAGTTTTGAACGACGTACTGCACTTAGGAGTGGCTTTTCCCTGTTCACGATAAGATTTACCTTCATCTCTTAGCTTTAGTATAATTTTTCTCTCGCCAGCCCCGATTTATTTGGTTTTTGGACTCATCTCAAAATAAAGCTTCAAAATGTAAATAAGTCAGCCAAGCGAACTGTATGCAACCAAGTTTGCTTTGTACTAAAAAAAAGTCAGTGTTACACACATACACACACATTATATAATACGTGGGATTCCCCCTTTTGTAAATGTACGAATACTTTTTCTGGTGCAGTTAGTTGCCATACTGCGCCTTTTACGCTGTAAGAAATGAAATACGAACAGTAAACTTCTGAAATTATTTTGAAAAACTATTAAAATAGATGACATAACAATGGTAAATAGACGGTTAACCAAAATCTTTTATTAAATTTTTTTCTAGACGTTTGAAATATTTATCGTGAAGTGTACGGATACTTTTTCTAGCAAGTGTAAATGAAATAACATATGTTTTTGTGAAATACCATTATTGAAATAGTAACGTACTGATAATTATAAAATATACTTAGTAATATCATTAGAATTTCTTTTTACAATGAATCCAACATTAAAAAATTATTTTTTAGCCTCAAGAAAAGTAAAAATACCGTTGTTTTCTATGACAATTTACAAGAAATAGTAAAATTTGTACGACAGCGCCCTCTAGCGTAAATTTAATGTAAAAATAAATATCAAAAATGGATTCCTCGACCACAAAAAGGGTAATTTACCACAACTTTCTAGGATAATAAACATAAATAAGCATTATTTTATCACAATTTAAATGATTTTTGTTGTTAGCGTTCCAAAATCACGAACTTCAAGTGCGTGTAAAAAAAATCTAGCTCTGGCCTAGAAAAACGGCCTCGAGGGTTTTGTTATGGAAATCGTCCGCTTTCATTTGCTTTTGGTTTCATCCGATTCCGAAAGTTCGATTTTGTATCACTGTGTTACGTGCAAAAATTACGCCAACTTTCGAAGGACAACTCCGAGGATGCTGAAGCTTGGCATATATATTTGTCGTTCTCCTGGTCTGGTTGTTATTGAATTTTAGCAAAATCGGTCAAGCTATTCAAATATTTGAATTTAAGATTGGTTCCACCTTAAATTAACTTGTTGAAAAACCGTTAAACAGCTTTAAAAATATTGGTGAGCCACAAAAATATTTTACAATCGGGGCTATTCCTGTTGTCATAAACGCGTTTTAAACGCGACGAAGGTAATTTTTGGTATTCCTGAATAGTTTGGAGATGATACAGACGAAAAACATATGTTTTTTCGTCATCGTCGACATTCGACATATTCCTCAATTCGTCTTCGACGCCAGATTCATAAAATTTTGTTCGACATCTTTTTTGGTGCGTTTTTATAGAAAATTGTATTTTTTTTTAAATAAATCATTAAAACTCATATAATTTTCTTTTAAATATCAATCAAGTGTTTTATTTTTGTATAAATTATGTAATAAAAATGTCTCCGGCAGAATAAAAACCATGAAAATGCAAACTGCATTTGTGCCACTCAGGGACGGATTTTTGTTTATGGCGATTTTTTGAAGTTTAAAATACTTCTTAATTTTTTAATTATATATATTATAGTAAGATTGAAAATATATGTATATAAAATATGACCCGCAATAAAATTTTAATTAATTTACAATTCATGTTATTTCATATGTTTTGTTGTTTTTTTTGTGTTTTGCTAGTGATGACAAAAATTTATCGATATTCCTTCACCGATACCACTGAAGTATTGTAGAATGTGGTGAAACTCGGCGTCGAAAGGGAAACTCATTCGACGTCGAAGTGATGCGCGTATTTTGAAATAAGGATGAATATATTTTTGTCACTCGAAAATATGTCTACACTAAAAAGCAAAACTCGAAAAAAATTTTACACTTGTAAAAAGTTCATTCAACTTTTTTTTTGGTTTACAAAAATTACTAAAAAAAATTTTTTTTCTCAAAATAAAACGGCCACTGTGGAATTGGTTAATTCGAATTTAACTTTTCCACTTTTTTAAATGCGCTTGATTTTTTATATAGCGGAGACTATTTGATTTTATTATCACCCAGGCAGAAACTGCCAACCGTTCCAAAGAAAAAGGCTTGGCAAAGCACTTAATTTTTTGTGTAGAAGGTAGTATGAATTCGAAAAAGTGCTTTCCAAGCGCTTTGCCAATGTTTTTATACCCTCCACTTAGTGATAGAGGGTATATATAAGTTTGTCATTCCGTTTGTAACTCATCGAAATATCGGTCTGGCACCCCATAAAGTATATATATTAATGATGCCCGATCGATTTTAAGACATTCTAGCGATGTCCGTCTGTCCGTCTGTCTGTGGAAAATGCTCTCGCGGACAAAATATTGCACAGAGATGACTGAAACTTAACATATATATTGGAAGTTCTCCCGAGAAGTTTGGTATTGCATTTGAGCGATATCGGTTCAGCGGTTCAAAAGTTATGAACGAAAATGTAAGCAGACCTCAAAAATTTCAGTACATTCAACATAACCTAAAAATACAAAATGCTTTAATTCGGCTTCTGGTTGACATATGTTAACATAATTGAACACCAAATGGTATTTAAACAAGTACGAACATATTTTTTGACAAAAAAAGAAAAAAATCGCGGATTTTTTTTTTTACCAAAATTTTTTTTCGCGGAAATTTTTTTTAAATTTTTTTTTCAAAAGTAATTTCCTTTTAAATAAAGTTGTTTTCAATAATCTTTTTGAAATTGTGGAGGGTATCACTACATTCGGCAAGGCCGAATTTAACTTTTTTACTTGTTCTATTTAAATCCGTTCAAAATATAAATTTTTTATTAACATTTATTAATTTTCATAACAATTGGAATATTTTTTATTTCCCTGCAGGATTTGTGGCCGGTCCTTGATAGTTCCCATGATATGTCACTTATACACAATGACCCACATATTACAAACTTGACACCTTTTATATAAAAACACCTGTTTCTTTCGTGAGGAAGTGTCTTAAACTTCGGATATGAAATGTCACTGGGCCTATCCCTTTGGAACACAACCCGTTTCGGTTCAATTTTCGGGACTTTTTTTTAAATTTTTCCTAAAAGCATTTTTAATAAATTTTTTATTCCATAACGCAAAAAAACGGAAAACAAAATTTTCCAGGAAAATATTTCAAAGTTTGTCAAATTTTTTTTTATCCTAATAAATTAGTCAATTTTTTGTCCTAATTTAATAAATTTCTTTATTCAAATAAACACCAAAAAAAGTTGTGTCTTATGGACTTACACAATTTAGATACGTCCCCTTTTTTTGTTCTAAAAGTGCTATAATAGTACCAAATTTTTTGTTTTTAAAGCGCTTTCAAAGCGCTTTAAAATAGCAACGGCATACCGTTTACCGTGGTTATCATTTTGGACGCTGGGAGAGTACTAAACAGTGATGCTTTCCCAGCACTCAAGCGACCATAAAAAGTACTTTGCCAGCGCTCTCCCGTTCGTATTTTTCTGCCTGGGCACTCTCTCCTTAATATGCAAGTGGCAACGTTACACAAAATATAGGAAAATTGATAACTTCGTTCAAAATATAAGGAAATGCCAGCGTTAAGATGCACACGCTTTAATGCGTCCATAATTATAAAATAAATTAATTTTTTTTTAATTTTTGTGAAAATTAAAAGTTTTACCTCCTCCAATTTTACACGGCAGTCTTGTAAACTTTTTGAGCTTTTAGTGTGATTTTAGGCGCAAAAAGTAATATTTAAATCTGAATTTTAGCAGAAAACTTTGTTCTGTAAAATGCAAATTAGAAAGTAAAAAAAATTACAGATAAAACTTTGTTTTTCGGTCACAAGAAAAAACAAAGTATTTTCTTAAAATCTGTATTTTGACAAAAAAAAAACTTTCGTCAAATATCTTTCGAACTGAGATTAGTCATTATACAAAATATTTAACAGAGTAATTATTTTGAGGGTAAACACATATGTTACCACAAACAAAAAGGTCAGCAAAGTAGAAAATTGGTTACATCAACATTAGTATCCTTTTGAATGTTTTAAAGTAAAAAAAAACTTGTTTCCTGTCATGATAAAAGAAAAAAGTAAAAAAGATAAATTCGGCTTTGCCGAATGTATTGATACCCTCCACAATGTAATAAAAGATTATTTGAAAAAAAAAAAAATTTACAAAAAAAAAATTACGCGGAAAAAAATTTTTGGAGAAAATTTTTTTTCGCGGAATTTTTGTAAAAAAAATTGGTTTGTACTTGTAAAAATTCCATTCTATATCCAATTCTGTTCACATATGCCAACCAGCAGCCACAATTTAAAGCATTTTGTATTTTTGGTTGTGTATAGGGTTGCCATTTCCATTTTGAGAAAAAGAGGACGTCAACCTCAAAAAAGGAGGACATTTGTCCCAAAAAAGAGGAAATTTTTTATACAATATGCAGATCAAATTTTCAGAAAATTACATTTTATTTAAAAAATTTATATTTTCATTTCAAAATTTTCTAAAGGATTTTAAGAAAATTACTTTTGTATTTAAAAAAAAAAAAATATATATTTCTGAAATTTTCATGTGTATTCAAATCATTATTAGCTGTTGTGTGTCTTAAAATTTTTCCCTCCGAAAAAAAAATTATATTTCAAAAATTTCCATTTGTATTTCAGAATTTTCTAAATGATTTTTCGAAAACTTCGTTTGTATTTCCAAAAATTCGAGAGAAATTTCCACTTGTTTTTCAAAACTTTCTATTTGTATTTTAAAATTTTCCAACGGGTTTTCCAAAAATTCAATTTGTATGTGAAAGTTTTCTGAAACGAATTTGACAAACGTTTAAACACAAATATAATTGGAAGTTTCTGAAAAGCATTTAGAAATTTTGAAGTATAAGCGTCCAACCTGAATCAAATTACGTCGCGTAAGGCGTAACGCCCAATTATTTTTTGCTTTTAATATTTAAATGTGAGGTACCTAAATCAAACGGACGTAAAAATTTCAAATTTCATGTGTTTGTTTTTTTTTACGTCTTGCGCGACGCAATTTGATTCTGGTTCGACCCTAAAAGGAAATTTTGCATATTCAATTTGTATATCAAAATATTCTGAAACGAATTTGAAAAACTTTAAAATACAAATGGACATTTTTGAAATATAATTGGAATTTTCTGAAAAGCATTTAGAAAATTTTTAAGTATAAAAGGAAATTTTTGATATACAATTGGAAATTTCTGAAATGGAATCAGAAATTTCTGAAATGGAATATTCTAAAAAGCATTTAGAAAACTTTAAAATACAAATAGAAACTTTTGAAATACAATTGGAAATAAAATACGAATTGAATTTGGAAATTTTGAAATTGAAAAACAGTTTTCTTAAAATCATTTAGAAAATTTTGAAATGCAAATGGACATTTTTGAAATACAAATCTTTTTTTCGGAGAGCAAACTTTCAGACACACAACAGCATATAAGAAGTGATGCCAATAATTTGAAAGTTTGGAAAAAATACAGCGATGCTAGTAATATTTAAGTCTAGAAGTAATAAAAAAAGTTTTGGGGAAAAGTGCAAAAAGTAGGACAACCCCGGACACTTTCCAAAAAAGAAGTAGGACTGCCCCGGACGCCCTAAAAAAGAGGACGGTGTCCGGGGAAAAGAGGACGGATGGCAACCCTAGTTGTGTAGAATATACCAAAATTTTCGAGGTGTTCTTACATTTTAGTTCATAACTTTAGAACCGCTGAACCGATTTCGCTCAAATGCAATACCAAATTACTTAGGATAACAACAAGTAAATTTGCTAAGTCTCAGTCATATATGTTTAATACTTTGGCCGTGATCACCATTTCCACAGACGGACATCGCCAGAATGTCTAAGAATCGATCAATAATCAATAATATATATACTTTATGGGGTCATGGACCGGTATTTCGATGAGTTACAAACGGAATTACAAACTTATATATACCCTCTATCACTAATTGTAAGTGGAGGATATAAAAACAAATGTAGACACAAAAACATCATCATTTATGAATCTTCGTTAGTAAAACAAAATCCCAACATCAATAGGATGTCTGATTGTGATTTAATGTGGTCAAAAGGTAGCCAAGCAGGCAGGGATGCAGAAATTTTTTGTTTAAAATAAAAAAATGGAACTAAATGTTACCACACATCATTTGGTCCTATGTGTTTATTACAGTGGACTAAAAATTGATTTTTCTAACCGTCAATTTGTCTAGGAAAAATGTTTGTTTTTTAAAAGCAACTTAGTACCCCAACAAAAAAAAAGTGCGAAGTCATTCTATTCGGACTGCTTCGTCACACTACATGACTAAAAATTAGGACAAAATTTCTTTGAAAATAATTCGTGAATTTTCCTTAAACTGTGAGGAAAAAAGTTTAGTTCATTTACTTATAAATAGTTCAGTTTTCTTTAATTTTTTTCTTTTTTTGGTTTATTTGATTACATTTATCATAGTTTAGAAGCACTTCACTGGGAAGTAGTATTGACTTTTTTCGCAGGGACAAAGATATAAAATTAAAAAAAAAGTATATACAATTTTTGCTTTAAAAGAGTTATTTTTGTTGGAAAACAAATTTCGGGACCTTCATAATGGTATTTCTCAAATAACTTGTGAAATATATCAAATATTATGTCTGGTTTGATGTTTGATTGACCAACGATGATTCTCTAAAGTCTGCTGAAGATTCCTTAGTGGGGATGAAACTGATCAGTACAGACATACTATGAGATGAGTAACTTTTTTAAAGCAATAAATTAAAAATACTCTATTATGACAATATCATATATAGAAATATTTTTGGGCCTCGAACTAGAATAGAACTCTAATCGAATATATATTAAAAAAAAAATAATATACTTTCAGTCCATTCTAGTAAAATCTTTCTGAACACTATAATGATCTGTTTATTGATTACGATTCTATGATTAAGCACATGTAATTTATGTAACAAATTGTGGCATTAGAAAACTTTAATTTTAGAATTTTAATATTTTCATTTAAATCTCATCTTATGGTACTTTCACCTTGTAAGAAATGAGGTAATTTGATGAACTCATTCAGTTCATCATTTATACTTGGCTCTCTGTCCAATGTTATTAATTGTACATATGTGCATATTTTTCCGCTCTCCAAATTATTGCCAAATAGCACCCTTGATGTGTGATACGCCGTCAGAAAGAATGGAAGATATTTTACCATCTTTCAGTCCCCACTCATCGCACGAGTCTCGTAGCTTTAGTCTTATGTTTTCTATTGATTTAGAAACATCCATGGGGTAAGCACCAAGCTCCTTTGTTTTAATATTAGTGTCTGGCAAAAATTAATGTTGAAAAATATCAACTGAATTTACCTATTAAGTAATGTGCTGGTAATCCCAGATAACTCTGCATTGTGTGTTTATGTGTCCACAAATCAGTTACAAGAAAAACTTTAATCAGGTTCTCTCATCTCATCACCAAAAAAATATGCCATTAACTGTTTGTAGTTTATTTAAGAAGTTTTACGTTTTGTCGTTTTTAAAAGAAAAATCATTTGTTTCATGTTCAGTTTTTCAAATGACATAAAAAATAAAGACTTTCATTACCATTAAATTTCTGAAGCCATTAATTTTTGTTCTGTAAGTAAAAATACGTACGTTATTTTTTTTTTAATTATTGATTTTTAAAGAAATATTATTAGTTTTTACCTACTTGTGTGGGTTATTTTTTTGTAGAAAAAAATGTCAAAAACTTATTTATAGAAATATAAAAACATGTTTGTATTAAATATGAGGCCCATCAAAATGGCTCTTAAGGAGTAACTAGTACTTAAGTTAGATTGTACGATTTTGTTTGGCCAAGAATGAAAAATAAAGTATTTGAAAAAAATTTATAATTAGTATGGTAATATTATTTAAGAAATACCCCTAAAAGTGTTTAAAACAAATTCTCAGCAAATAAAATGTCATTGTATTTCCCAATAATCAAAAAAAAAAAATGCCTGCGAATTTTGTACTCTTGCCCAAAACATTTAATCATGATAATGTTTTGCGGAAGATTTGGGTGTACTTGCCAAAGCAAAGTTTTTTTTTAGAAAAAATAATGTTATATTACTTTGCTATTCCATGCAAAACGAATTGAAATATCAGTCGAGGACCCCATTAAAAAACCAAAAGAGCTGTACATTTCGTAAGTGAGTGCAAAAAAGTGTTTTTACATTTTGGAGAGTATAAAAGATTCGACAACAAAGAATCTCTCACTTGTTTTATGTACATTTGATAAACAAATGGAAAATTTTTATGCGAAAAGCTTAGACTTGGTAAAAAAATAGTTTTGGTAAAAAAAAAAATGATTTTTTTCACGAAAAACAAAATTTTGTTAAAAATATTTAATGAACCCAAAATTTTTGGTGAAAAAAAAAAATTTTGATGAAAAAAAGTTTTTGATGAAAAGAAAAATTTTTTGATGTAAAAAAAATTTATGAAAAACAGAAAAAAAAGAATTTTTAGGTGAGAAAAAAATTGATAATAAAAATTTGATAAAAAATTTGATAAAAAATTTGATAAAAAAAAAAATGATAAAAAAAATTGGTAAAAAAAATTTATGAAAAAAAAATGATAAAAAAAATTGGTAAAAAAAATTTATGAAAAAACAAAAAAATTTATGAAAAAAAAATTTGATGAAATAAAAAATTTTTGATAAAAAAAAACTGATGAAAAAAAAAATTTATGAAAAAAAAAAAATTGAAAAAAAAAAAAATTTATGAAAAAAAAAATTTGATTAAAAATAAATTGATGAAAAAAAAATTTGATAAAAAAAAATTTGATATAAAAAAAATTTGATAAAAAAATTATGATTATGAAAAAAAACGTTTGATGAAAAAAAAAAAAATAATGAAAAAAAAATAAAATTGATGAAAAAAATTTTTTTTTTGTTGAAAAATAATTATGTTACTTTTTATTCACCAGCTGGTGAAAAACGGTTTTATTCCCCACGAGGTAAATTATTATCCAAGTTACAAACCCAAGTTATTAAAATTTTTGGTTTTAATAAAATGAAAATAGCAATTCTTGTTTTCTTTTTCGTTAATTGTTAGCTTATATAGTCAAACTGAGGTGGCGTCCTGCAACTTTTATAAAATTTGACACCAGCCTAAAAACATTATCATGTTAAAATATTGTAAAAAAAACTCCGAAAATTTACAAAGTTTTTGTTATTTTATTTCAAACTTAAAGACATGAAATAATTGGGAAAGAAAATAACAACATGCACATTAATAATAAAAAAACTTCTTAAAGTCTTTCCAACGGGGTTTTAATTTTGTTTAACTTTGCAAGCATGAACTCTATAACTTCTCTGCTTCAAAAACACTCAACAGTCTGACAAGCCATCAAAATTAATCTTTTCGTATATTTTAAACTATTAAAGCTAACATATTAAGTGACGCATTTAAGCAATAGACGTTCACAGAGGTTTTTATAAACTTAGGGAAAAAACTAAAATTTATATGTGCCAGAAAATGAGAATGAATTCCTCGAGCACGCGAATGCAAAGCGTTATTATTTAATTTACTTTTTAAGTGACAACTATGTATAAGAATTCTTATTCAGTTTCTTCGACTGTAATGTGCAAGAGGCATGGATAAGTAATAACTAATAAAGGCCAATGGCATCATTTAAATGCGCCCGCTTAAATATTTCGCACGCAAATGTTTAACTTTGTAGAAATTATTTATAAACTCGCCAGATGTCGCGGTTTTTATACCCTCCACTCTAGTGATAGAGGGTATATGTATATAAGTTAGTCATTCCGTTTGTAACACCTCGAAATATTGGTCTAGGACCCCATAAAGTATATGGGGCATTCCATGTGAAATCGGACACTTTGAAAAACTTTTTTTTTAGATTTTCCCAATTTATTTACAGTTTTTAGTGCCCTTCGAAAACTCCTTTGTGGTAAATTTTCAGATTTTTTTGATGACCCGTTCAAAAGATATCGAATTTTTAAAAATTGGTAGTTTGTTCCTTTACTCAAATTTCTTTTACTCATAACTTCTTCAATAATGGTCCAAATTTCAAATTTTTTTTTTCAAAATTTTTGTTTTTTTACGTACTTTCTAAAAAAAAATCCCAAAAAATTCTGAAAAGCGCTCTAGTATGCGATTTTTAAGTTTTAAAATTTAAATCTCATTTTTGAAAATGTTTGTACTCTTCGATTTGTTTGAAATTTTTTTGTGTAAAACTTCTATCAATTCTACAAATTTTTTGCTCAGGAAGATCGTGGGATAACGATTATTACTATTTTTTAAAATTTTTTGAAAAAATTTTATTGTAATTTTCCAATCTTAAAATCATTTCTACTGCTCCAATGGTGCGTCATAGAGGGGTCCTTTATAAGACCGACCCCCATTAATTTTTACGTCTTAGCATTTCTTTGGAACAAACTAATACCCTATCTCCAATTTCTAAGGGGGCTCCCACACAAAACGACATTTTTTAAAATTTGTTCCAACCGCTCTAACTGCCCTAATAGTGCCCTTAGAGCAACAAAATGTATGACCGACCCACAATATTTATTTAGTCCAAACATTTTCTCTGAACACACCTACCCTCTATCTTTAACTGTTAAGGCGGTCCCCATACAATTTTTTTTATTTTTTGTAAATTTGTTTTATTTAATCAGCTTCTATCGGTCCAATGGTGCGTCCGAGAGGGGTCATTAGTGAGACCGACCCCCATTTATTTTTACCCTACAAAATTTTTTCAAAACATACCTACGCCCTATCTCCACTCCCTAAGTAGGCTCCCATACAAAATTACATTTTTATAAAATTTGCTCCAACTGTTATTTGTATGGGAGCCTACTTAGGGAGTGGAGATAGGGCGTAGGTATATTTTGAAAAAATGTTGTAGGGTAAAAATAAATGGGGGTCGGTCTCACTAATGACCCCTCTCGGACGTACCATTGGACCGGTAGAAGCTAATTAAATAAAACAAATTTTCAAAAAATAAAAAAAATTGTATGGGGACCGCCTTAACAGTTAAAGATAGAGGGTAGGTATGTTCAGAGAAAATTTTTGGACTGAAAAAATATTGTGGGTCGGTCATACATTTTGTTGCTCTAAGGGCACTATTAGGGCAGTTAGAGCGGTTGGAACAAATTTTAAAAAATGTCGTTTTGTGTGGGAGCCCCCTTAGAAATTGGAGATAGGGTATTAGTTTGTTCCAAAGAAATGTTAAGACGTAAAAATTAATGGGGGTCGGTCTTATAAAGGACCCCTCTATGACGCATCATTGGAGCAGTAGAAATGATTTTAAGATTGAAAAATTACAATTAAATTTTTTCAAAAAATTTTAAAAAATAGTAATAATCGTTATCCCACGATCTTCCTGGGCAAAAAATTTGTAGAATTGATAGAAGTTTTACACAAGAAAATTTCAAAAAAATCGAAGAGTACAAACATTTTCAAAAATGAGATTTAAATTTTAAAACTTAAAAATCGCATACTAGAGCGCTTTTAAGAATTTTTTGAGATTTTTTTTTAGAAAGTACGTAAAAAAACAAAAATTTTGAAAAAAAAAAATTTGAAATTTGGACCATTATTGAAGAAGTTATGATTAAAAGAAGTTTGAGTAAAGGAACAAACTACCAATTTTTAAAAATTCGACATCTTTTGAACGGGTCATCAAAAAAATCTGAAAATTTACCACGAAGGAGTTTTCGAAGGGTACTAAAAACTGTAAACAAATTGGGAAAATCTAAAAAAAAAGTTTTTCAAAGTGTCCGATTTCACGTGGAATGCCCCATATATATTCATGATCCTCGATCGATTTTAAGACGATCTAGCGATGTCCGTCCGTCTGTCTGTTGAAAACACGCTTACTTTTGAAAGACTTAACGGAGGCTCCTGAAATTTGACATATATGTTGGGCATTTACCTGGTCAGGTTGGTATTGCAATCCAGCAAAATCGGTACAGTGGTTCAAAAGTTATGAGCAAAAGACTGAATTTCGGCAAGGGTTTTTGGTGAATTTTTTAGATAAAAAGCACTATAACTTTCGAAAACCAATTCTGAGGATGCTGAAGCTTGGCATATATATTTTGCGTTCCTCCAGCCTCGTTCGTGTTTCAGCCAAATCGGTCCAGTGGTTCAAAAGTTATTAGCAAAACCGTGAATTTCAGATTAGCTTCACCTAAAATTCACGTGTTGAAAACCCGTTAAACCTGTTTTAAAAACATTGGTAAGTCACAAAAATATTTTACAACGTATTTTTGTCACTCAAAAATATTTTTATACCAAAACAAAAAAATACACTCGAAAAAAATTTTACACTCAAAAAAAAAAATTAGTAAATTATTTTTTTTTTTCAAAAATTACTAAAAAAATTTTTTTTTTAAACAAAATAAAATATTTCTAATCAACACTGTTATATTTTTCACGTTAGAAAATTTATTATCACTTAAAATGGGCATTGTGGAGGGTATTCATAGATTCGGCCAAGTCGAATTTTACTTTTCTACTTGTTTTTCATAAACTTTTCATTTTCAGTGCCACATTTGAGCGGGGTCATTCAATAAACACTTTTATAAAATTAAATCGTTTTAGAATGCCTTGACTTATATATTTTTGCGCTTGATATGGCTTTTACACAACGGTTACTTTTTTAATCTTGATCAATTTTTCCTTCCTTACACACAAAAAAAATTCGTGTGTAATATTTAGCAAGTATACTTGGCATTTTTTTTTTTATATGAAGATGACAGCTGTTGACCAATCCTTACATAATTTGACCCAGTACTTGGCAGCAAAAAATGAACATCATGTTGCCAAGTACAACTTGGCAAAAATTAGTTAGGTAAAAATGGAAAAATAACTCAAGATATAGGGAAAATGTTAGAATTTTTTTTTTCACAACGACGAGTACCAACATGTCGATGAAATAAACAATATGTCAGTGCAATTGTAAAAAAAAATATTTGTGTACAAAAAAAATTGGTTGGTAAATAAAAAATAAAAAGGTAAGTAATAAAATTCAGTTTTTTTAATAAATCATAAAGATACAATATTGTTTTTTTTAGTTACAACTAAATGCCGCTCTGTTTGCTGTGGAAAAAAAGAAGCCGCCTTCGAGTACCTAAAATATGTTCCAATAATATCAGCAAAGGTACTTATTATTGAATTTAAACTTTTATATAATTTTTTAATGAATTTATTTTATTTAGTAAAATTTTATATTGTTTTAAACAAAAATAATTTATTAATAAATTTTATTTTTAATAATTACTAAAATAAGGTGTTAATTATTTAAAAAGGCATGGGAATATTTATTAATGTGTATTGGGATATCAATGAAAGCTAAATTGGAATATTTTACCAAGTTTTTTTCTAAAATGTCGTTAGTTAAACTTTAACTTATTTTTCTAAGCAACTTGGTAAATTGTGGAAAAAACTTGTAGAACGCATATCCTCCCTATAAACTTGGTAAAATTTGCCCCTAATTTTATGACCCAATACCAAGTTTTTTTTTGCGTGTAATGTGCAAGTAGTGTTGACAATTGAGAAATGCCATCGCGTAAATTTGCCCACTTTAATACTTCCAAATTGTAAATTCCTTTTTTTTTTTGAAAATTACGAATACCTCTAAAGAGGGGTTGAAATATTTGGAAGTTTTTTGAAGAGATTTTTATTTGACAACTGTATTACAGAGCAATAAGTAGAATTTCAGATGAAATTTTGTATTTTGGTTAAGAGAAAAATGCAGTGTTTTTCTAAAATCTATTTTAACAAAAAACTCTGTTTATTATCCGTAAAATAGATATTACAAAGTTAAATTAAAGATAGAATTTTGTTTTTGGTCACACGAAATTACAAAGTAAAAATTATATGTAGATAAAATTTTGTTTTTCGGTCACACGATAGTACACCGCTTTTTCTTAAAATCTGTATGTCGGCAGATAACTTTGTAAAATTGTGATTACAGTCACTTTATCATAGAAAAAAATAGAAGTGTAACAGAGTCGTATTTCGCTTGAATAAGTATTAGTGACAGCACATTATGTAGCTTTTGACGTTTAATAAAAACAATGCAACATAAAGGAGAACAACAACAAAGCAAACAAGTGAGAGTGTTACATTCGGCTGTGCCGAATCTTTTATACCCTCCAAAATGTAAAAAAAAAATATAAAAAAAATCCAGGGGCGTCTTTTTTTGGGGGGGGGGGGTTGGTGGGAGACGTTAGGGGGCACCTTCCCCTTGCGATTTTGAACTTCTTCTGAGATAAGAATGTTGCATTTGCTTACCAAAAGTACAAAAAACTCTGGAAAAAATGCGGTTTTTCTTGGGTTGGTTTAGTTCTCCAAGGGGGAACTTTTTTCCCCTTGGTCCGATTTTGCCCATTTCCGAACTTAACCTGCCTAGGAATATAAGACATATTCGTGCCAAACTTCGGAAGTCTAGCTCTCTTATTTTGGACTGTATCGTGTCCTCTACAGACGGACGGACGGACGGACGGACATCGCTAGAATGTCTTAGAATCGATCACTGATCAATAAAATATATACTTTATGGGGTCCTAGACTGATATTTTGATGCGTTACACACGAAATGACAAAGTGAGTATACCCCCATACTGTGGTTGGAGGGTATAAAAACAAAAGAGAAAAAAAAGTTTTTAAACTATCAATAGTGCGTATTTTCTTTAAAAAACGTTGAATAAAGCAAAATAAATAATAAATTTAATTAAATGAAAGACAAATACCATTTTTTAAAAACAAAGAATCTAATTTTATATTAAATACGTGTGAGATGAGGAAGAACAAGCATTTTGCCACCATATTGGAAAATACATCAAATACAACACTGCGTACCTTCTAATCTCTTCTATGCACTTTATAGAGTATTTAACAGAGTAATTATTTTGAGTGGGGATTCCGTTCAGGGCTGCCAGACTTGGGGATTTCATGCGAGCAAAAAGGACAAGAAATCAAAATTTTTTAATTTCAAAATATAATTTGGAGGTTTTTGGGGTTAATTAAAATTGTATCTATTTTCTAACAGAAGCTAAATTTAATGTAATCAACGGGTTTAAGAAAAGGTTTTACCATCCATAGAATTTTTTCAGAACCTCAAAAAAAATTTTTTTGTGCAATTTAAACAAAATATTTTTATTATTTGGGGATATTTTATTGTATTTTTGGGGATAACGGAAAAAAGTACCTGGGAACGCTACTTCCGTTGTTCAAGAAACATGGCGATCGAGTGTCACAAATCATATTTGAAAAATAATCATGTGCTTTGGATATTTAATTTAGAATAAATATCTGTATAGCTTTTTTCTTGATAATTTGTAAAAATATTATGTTGTACTCCCAAAACTTGCCCCCTTAAGAAGCATACTAATTAGAAATCTTGATTACAACTGCATTAGTTTGATGCAATTAAATCTTGAAAATTAAAAAAAAACATGTTGGCCCACAACAACACATCTCAACAAGTATTACAAATTGTTACAAAACTTATTTTGTGATATCTTAAGCAAACTTAAATGAAAATTGTTCATTGACATTGTTGTTCTATACACGAGTGTGCATTGTAATTTTAACTTAAAATTTTGTACACATAAAAATATTCACATACATAAGCACACATTGTGCATAAATACATATTTATGCATTTATATACTATTATCCTTAAAATGTCCTTGTGTACATAGCACACTCAACTGCAACTTTTAGAGTAGTTTGTAGTTATGTATGGAAGTAGTACAACAGCAATCAACATTCAAGTCTATTAGTACATACTTTATTTTTAACCCATTGCCCTCTTTTTGTAAACATGAATATGCTCTACAAGTTAACATAAAGTATACACCGAACATGTACCATTGAGTGAAATTTTTTCTTTAACTTTTTTTTCCCAATAATGAATACGAATATCATAAAAGATTAAAATCGTTCAAACTGGTTTCGAGTTATCGCTATTTAAAATTTGCAAAAAATGGTGGGTTTTCCTTTTTTCAAGAAAAGTTTTTTAAAAAAATCTCAAAATTTCTTTCCCTTGACCCTTTCATAGAGCTTGAGACAAACTTTCATTTAATATTTATTTAGGAAAAAATCCGATCATTTAAACCTGTGTCGCCCTTTGAACAAAGTTTTGGTTTTTTAGAAAATTTTCACCAAAACTCTAAACTTTGATCGAAAGGCACCATGGTTTAAAATGCTCCGATTTGACTCAAATTAAGTTTAAATGAAAGTTTGTTTTAAGCTCTATAACAGAGCTTCTTTCTAACTTGTGCGCCCCTTTTTAATATTTCAAATTTTTAGTGAACCCCCCCACAAAAAAAAAATATTTAACGTGAAATATTTGCCCTCAGTATTTTTAAAAACCGGAAGTAATGGAAAATTTGGAAATCAAATTCAGAAGCAGCATTGAAAGTTTAATCGAAACCGTGTGATCAGATCTCAGACGCATACCCAAAATTTCACGCAAAAAAGTTCTAAAAAAAAACACAATTTTTGTGAACTATGACCTCAATTTCCTCTAAAATTTGGAAACCAAGTCCCGAACTACGGCATTTTATATCAAAACTTACTTCGTCATCCATTTTTATTTCCGAAATAAAAGAAAAATTCCAGTTTAACCTGATCAGAAATGAAGAAATGTTAACCAAAAAAGCATTTAAAGTCCAATTTATAGTAGAGATTGTTCATTTCCAAAATTTTGTACCAATGCACTGTGGGTCAGCATCCCTGAATTTTGGCCATAAATAGACCGCTTTACCTTTATGTCAAAAAAGTATTGCATATGGGTGTTAAAGGATCGCTGATCACGATTCTGGAAAAAAAATTTCAAAATTCAAAATGGCGGATCCAAAATGGCGGACATGATTTTTTAATTCTTTGTTTATTGTGTTTAATATAATCATTATCGATGTATTTGGGGTCGTTAATAACGAATATGAGCTCAGACTTTTAAAATTCAAAATGGCGGATCCAATATGGCGACAAATTTAAATTTAAAATTTTTTATATGTTGTCTCTTTTGGCCAAAAACTTCGATTTTAATGGTTTTTCGGATGTTAAAACTGATTTTGGAATTTAAGATTTGAAATTCAAAATGGCGGATCCAATATGGCGAATATGCTTTTGTAATTCTTAGCTAATTATACTTAAATTAGTAATTTTTGATGTATTTAGGGTCAGTAATTACGAATATGAGCTCCAATTTTTTAAATTCAAAATGGTGGATCCAATATGGCGTCAAATAAAATATTAAGTTTTTTTCTATGTTGTCTGATTTTGATGGTTTTTGGAATGCCAAATCTGATTTAAGAGGGCCATTCCAGAAAATTTAGCTCAAATTTTAGTCATTTTTGGAAATGGTGTCTCAGATTAATTTGAACCTTGACACATAGATAGCCCTCATAAATATGATATATGTACCATATATCGTTTTTTTACATTTGGTATATTTAACGAATTATGGCGGGTCAAAGATTGACTTTTAAAGCAAAAGTAAGAAAAATACATCAGGTTTAAAGAGCTGTAACTTCTTAACCAATGACCGGATTTTCACAAATTTAGGCTCATGTGAAAGCTGGAGTTCTTCTTTTAGAAAATAATTTTAAAATAACACAGTTTTTTTTTTACAGAAATGATGCAAAAATGCAAAAACATTTTTTCTTTTCGAATATTTAAAAAAACACATCTTCGATTTTTTTTTAAAAAATTCTGGTGAAAAATAACAATGTTTTGTATAACATATTCAAAATTCAGAGTGGGATCTCCATGGGATCAAAAACTATTCTGTTTTAAGTACGAGGTTCTCATATTTTTCCCTTAGAAAATTTAAATTTCTAATATTTTGAATGTTTTTCAAAATTTTAATAGTATAATTTTCTTTGAAAATTTAAATTTTTATATTGAAGAAAAATAAAATTTTAATTTTCTAAGGTAAAATTTAAGAACTTCGTACTAAAACCAAAATATTTTTTGATCCCATTGGGATCCCACTCTGAATTTTGGATATGTTGTACAAAACAGTATTGCTTATCACCAAACTTTTTTTAAAAAAAATCGAAGATGTGTTTTTTTAAATATTCGCAAAAAAAAAAATGTTTTTGAATTTTTGCAACACTTCTGAAAAAAAACGTATGCTTTTGAAAATATTTCCTAAAAGAAGAAGAATTAAGCTTTCATATGAGCCATTACTTGTGATAATCGGATTACTAGTTAAAAAGTTAGAGCACGATAAACGTCATGTATTTTTCTGACTTTTGCTAAAAAAGTCGAACTTTGACCCGCGATAATTTGAAAACTACAGCAAATTTTGAAAATCCAAAAATGCAACATATCTCATATAAACGTGGATATCTATGAGCCAAATTCTCAGTGGCGTCCAAAGGCATGTTTCCGAACAGTGGGGCGAAAATTTTTGGAATTACCCAAGAATCAAATATTCAAAATAGCGGATCCAATATGGCGGACAAGTTATTTAAATTATTGATTAATGTTTCAAAATATCACTAGGAAATGATTGCACAACACGAATACGACTCAGATTTTTTGAAATCAAAATGGCGGATCCAAAATTTAGGACATAGCTTTTTAAAAAAATGTACAATGTTTAAATTTTTAAGTTTTTACAAATCCCTCTTTTTGCTTTTATCAGAAGATTTTAATAAAATATTTCTCTTTTAAATGCGTCAAAATGTTCATTTATTCAGTGGCTCATTTAAAAGAGAACTTTTTTATTTCCAATAAGTATTTGCCATCCTAAATGTACAAAATAATGCTAATAATAAAAAATATTAAAAATGCTATTGCCAAAATACGCCCGCTTAAATGCGTTACCAGCTTTAATGTTTAGCACTAGAGATGGACGCTGGTCACGTGAATTACTCGTGATCGAAAGTGAGCGTGATTAAAATATTTTGTTCGTGAGTGATAAGTGAGTGAGACAATTTTTTGCGTGAGTGATTCGTAGTGAGTGCAATTTTTTTGCGGGAGTCAAAATTATTTAATTGTATTGATTCAGTTTTTACAATTTTTTTCGTGTTTTAAATGTTTAGCGTGAGTTACGAGTGAGCGTGAGTCACACGTGAGTGGTGTTTTGTTTACTTACGTAAATAGTGAGTAAGTGTGAGAAAAAAAACGGTTGAGTAAATTATGTTTTTTTTTTCGTGAGCGTGAGTCAACGTGAGTCAAAATTCACTCACGTGCCCATCAGCAGTTATCACGCCAATGTTGTCAAAGTGAGGCGTTTTTTATTACAAATCAACAGAAACAAAAATATCGAAAAATGTTGAAGTTCTATTTTAGGGCATTTCTAAACGTCATATTTTGGTTTATTGCCTCTAGATCAAAAGTTTATGAACGGTCGCACAGGGTCGCAAAAATGTGAATAGAATACATTGTCAGAGACAGATCGTAGTTCGAGGTTTGTCAATATCGTTTGGACTTTTTTGGACTTTGGTGTTGAAAAAAGGCGGATTTCAACAAAAGTATGAAATTCCATAATTTATTTTAAAAAAAATATGCTTATAGCTTACTTTTTGCCAGTTTATATCATGTGTTGAACAAACAGGTATGTCTTTAAGAGAACTTCACCGAAAATTTAAAAAAATATTGTGTCGATGTACAAAAAAAAAAATTATTTGTTTCATAAATAAAAAATATAAAAAAAAATCTCAAACATTGACTTTAACCTCATGCAAAAAAAAAAAACTTTAAGCTATAATAAAAAGATATTAAAGGTGGACAAAATTCAAGATGTCGACATTCCGAAAAAATATTTTTAAATATGTGTTGCCTTACAGACCTTATTGGCCAAAAAATGGAAATCCTGGCCCACAGTGCAATGTTTGGTATTGATCCTGATTTGGGATCAGCATTAAAAAGTAAATCGAAAAAAGTGGTCAGATACCAGACGCATCCAAAAATATCACAAACAAAGCTCATAAAAATGCACAAGAATACGTTTTTGTAAACTTTGTCTTTAATTTTCCCAAAAACCTAATGCACTAAAAAAATTTTAAACCAGATTCAAAATCAGCATCGAAAAATTAATATAAAACGAACTTTCAGATCCCAGACTCAGCAAAAAAAACTTCACAAATCAGTGTTGGGCATCCCGGGAAATTAACAACTGCACAGTAATTACGGAGAGACCTTAAGTGTTGGAAATATTTATTTTTTTACTAAAAGTATTTGTATATAATTTATAACACAACAATAAAAAATTTGTTTTAAATTTACCAAAATTTAAGTTTTAACAAAATTGTTCGCGACCCCCCGGAAACTCTTCCGCGACCCCCTATGGGGTCGCGACCCACCATTTGAGAACCATTGCTCTATAAAATAGTCAGTGGAAAAAATTTTGTGTTTTTTTAATTTTTTGAATGTAGGAAAAACCCGCTATTTTTGAAATTGTTTGCTAAATTTTAAATGGCGATATTTCGAAAACCGCTCGACAAATTTCAGAAATTTTGTGCTATTCATATTCAGCATGCTAAAATTAATACAATTAATGTATCGCAAAATATTTTTTTTTTAATTTTCAAAAGTCCAAAATATTGCTGGACATTTTCCAAAAATCCAAAATTTTTGATAGTTGGGCGCCACGGGTTAATTTAATCCGATAACCTCAAATGTGCCACATAAGTTTTAGGCCTAGGAGAATAAAAATAAGAATAATAACTATACCATGTTTGAGAAGTCTAAATCATAACTGATTAGTCTGTTGGTAAACTTTCGATTACATTAATATCACATTGGAAAGGATCTTTGATGGTACAAAAAGCTACTGCTCGATAACGCTGTTCAACACGATTTTGTATCTTGGATGGTACCAAAAAAAAAAGAAAGTATACCATCAGTAGACCAACACCCCCGAAGGGTTTTGAAAACTTAGCTCAAGTTCTTTTTTTTTATGGCCCACTGAAGGCGTAAAGTCAAAAGATATCTTCAGTTAAATTTGATGGCGGTTCCTTTCTTAGAACACATTAACGCTATATTTCCCAATTTTAGGGGTCATTTTGGTCTTTTTTTTTTAATATACTCATAGAACACTAAATCGTGCGTTTAAAGGATAAAACTGTTCTACAAATTTTTTTTGTATCAAATTTCACTAGGGGAATTAATATCGTCTTTTTATCGTAATAAAAATCATCAAAGTATTTTTATGCCCCCCACTTACACTATTTAATAAATTTGGAGTGATTTGATGTACTCGGTTTGAGAAAAAAATAAATTACAGTACCCTAATAGTAGATTAAAGGGCTCTTTACTCAACTGGTAATGCAACAAAAGTAGCAGCAACAAATCAGCTGTTCTATTCTGTCATATGGCAATACATGTTAACGATTACTGAACGAAGTAACATCTTACGTCAAAATCTAATGCATTTTGATTGCCACGTACGAAAAATCTAGCGAGTACTTATAACTTGATTACTTTATCAGTTGACTAACGAGCCCTTAAACTCCCCAAAGTATTTTAGTGACGTATAGTTTTTTTTATGACCCACTGAAGTTTTTTCAAAAGGGTATGGAATACGTGAAATAAATTACACTGTGCAACAAATTTTGGGTCATCGAATTGAGCCTCAATGCCTTCAACGCCATATGAAAGTAGACAATCAAATGGACAAAATCACCAAAGGGTTTTGCAAAGTCAGTTCGGATTTCTTTTTTATAGCCCACTGAAGTTTTTATTTTTTTATCAAATGCGTTTGGAAAACGTCAAAAATACTATAATAAGAACACATCTGAGCTTCAAAATATTACTTGATGCCTTCAGTGAAATTTTATGGCGGATCTTTTCTTAGAACATTTTAACCCTCTAACTGCCATTTTAAGGGGTCATTTTAGTCCTTTTTCAAAAACTAAACACAGAAGTCTAATAAAACGTCCATTTAGAGGGTTAAAATGTTCTACAAATATTTTCCTCATAAAATTTCACTAGGGGTTGTCAAATGTTCAAAGTTTGTGCGACATGCACAAAGTGCTTAAAAAGGGTCAAGTATAAATAATCAATGTTTGTTATTTATTTTTACCAAAGCAGTGTTAAAAAATATCGACAAAAAACAGTGCAAATATACTTTTGAGCTAAAAATATGTTCTGATGTGTTTAATACAATTTTATGGTGATTCTTTTCTTTGACCAAATTAACCCTCTAACTCCCGTTTTAAAGGGTAATTTTTGTCCTTTTTTAAAAGAAATACAAAAAAGTCTATAAAAAATGGCAGTTAAAGGGTTAAAATGTTTTACAAATATTTTCTGCATCAAATTATAGTAGGGCTCGCATCCCTCCACGATGCAAAAAAGTTTATTTGCAAAAAAAAAAAACAAAAACAAAATTAAAAAAAAAATCCGCAAAAAGTTTTTGAAAAAAAAAATTCGACGAAAATGTTTTTTTTTTTTTTTTTTTAATATTTTTGGACTTGTTTACCATTCGGTGATCGATTCTGTTAACATGTGTCAACCAGCCGCCGAATTAAAGCATTTTGTGTTTTTAGGTTATGTTGAATGTACCATAATTTCATTTTCGTTCATAACTTTTGAACCGCTGAACCGATTTCGTTCAAATGCAATACCAAACTGCTTAGGACAACAACAAGTAAATACGCTAAATCTTTGTTATATCTGTTTAATACTTTGGCCGTGATCACCATTTCAGATATCTTGGGAATATTCTGTCTTAGACGTGCCCTAGTAAAATTTGATGCAGAAAATTTTTGTAAAACATTTTAACCCTTTAACTGCCTTCTTTTATAGACTTTTTTGTATTTCTTTTAAAAAAGGACAAAAATGACCCTTTAAAACGGGAGCTAGAGGGTTAATTTGGTCAAAGAAAAGAATCATCATAAAATTTTATAAAACACATCAGAACATATTTTTAGCTCAAAAGTATATTTGCACTGTTTTTTGTCGATATTTTTTAACACTGCTTTGGTAAAAATAAATAACAAACATTGATTATTTATACTTGACCCTTTTTAAGGACTTTGCGCATGTCGCACAAACTTTGAACATTCGACAACCCCTAGTGAAATTTTATGAGGAAAATATTTGTAGAACATTTTAACCCTCTAAATGGACGTTTTATTAGACTTCTGTGTTTAGTTTTTGAAAATGGAATAAAATGACCCCTTAAAATGGCAGTTAGAGGGTTAAAATGTTCTAAGAAAAGAACCGCCATAAAATTTCACCGAAGACATCAAATCACATTTTGAAGCTCAGATGTGTTCTTATTATAGTATTTTTGACGTTTTCCAAACGCCTTTGATAAAAAAATAAAAACTTCAGTGGGCTATAAAAAAGAAATCCGAACTGACTTTGCAAAACCCTTTGGTGATTTTGTCCATTTGATGGTCTACTTTCATATGGCGTTGAAGCCATTGAGGCTCATTTTTCTTGTTGCACAGTGTTATGTATATACACTTCTGAGTTTAAATGTATTTAGTAAAATTTTATGGTGCTTTTTTTATTAGAACATTTTAACCCTCTATCGCTCATTTTAAGTGGTAATTTCAGTCATTTTTTCATAAACTGTCATAGAAATCCATGAAAACGTGCATTTTAGGAGTTAACATTTCTACGAGTATTTTCTGGTTCAAATTTCACGTGGCCGTCAAAGATTTTAAGTTTGAGCGGAAAATTTGTTTCTTTATTTTTGCCCAGAATAGTTTCAAATGAGTCAAAAAATTGCATAAATATACATGTAATAAAAAAATTATGTTCTAAAGTTTAATGTAGAATTTTCAGAGGATACCTTTATAACAAAGTGTATGTGTATCTAGGAATGTGATGGGATTAATACACAGATGCACATGCATTCATACATTAGACATAGTATAGTGACTGCATGAAAGTGTATGAGAGTAAACAAAGTTTATACATGTTGTATGTCTTCTTAACGTCTGAAATCCTTCCTTAGTTATGCTTCTAGTTGTCATTGTCACCATTATTGATTGTACAAGAGTGTAAGTATAAATAAGGGGTTCCATTTCTCGGACTTCATCTTCCCGGAAAAAATAAATTATTAAAACATAAAGATAACATTATTTTTTTGAATATTTTCGACTGTTTAAAGGAGTGTCAATTTCGAAATAAATTATAGGGTTGGGGGTGGGTAATGTCAGAAAAAATTGCCATTTTTATATTTTGGCTTCGGTAGTAAAAAGGTGTCATTTTTCAATCATTGTATTATGACATAAGACTATATAGAAAAGTATGTGATTTTATTTGAAAAATTGACACTTTTTACTAGGGTTTCAATAGTGGTGTCAGTTCTACAATGGGACACTTTTGGACCATATACGAACCTTGTACTATTTGACATTTCTTACAAGTTTAAGCGTTCTATTATTATATCAACAGACATACGTACATCGCTAGAACGTCTTAAAACCAACCATCACGAACTTATATACTTAATGGGGTCCAAGACTGAAATTTCGATTTGTTACACACGGAATGATTGTAGGATGGGATAAAAAATGTTTTGCCATTTTTTTGACCCATTTTGAGTAATCTAAGATTTTGCGACACAGCTCGTCAGAAAAATCTGTTACAACGAATTATTATGACATTTAGGCCTCTGTTCTGTCTCACAACTTTTCAATTCACATGAAAATTTCCGAATCACATGAAATCAAGTTTAGTGTTTTGAAGATCACGTTTTCATTCGAAGTTGAAATCGAATAATTTAAATTTAAAAAATTATAAGGAAAAAGTGTATTCGTTTTACTTTCACCAAATTGTATTTATGTGAAACAAAACGAAAAAGAAATTCGGATGTAAAATCTAGAACACCAAAAAAAATCGGAAATTTTCACATATTTTATGTGAATTACTTTTTTTGGAACAGCGGCTTTAGAAATAAGTTTACTACATTTGACTCTGAGTTTAAGAAAATGCAAAAGAGTTGATTTGATTGAAATCAAATGGTAGGTGAATATATGAATTGATCTAGTCTTTAAAAAAAAAAAAAAACAGTTCGCAAAGAAGCTCCATATTGGATCCGACGTTTTAAATTTAAAAATTTGATTCATAGTAAAGCGAATCGAATTTCTTAAAAAAAATATCGGATATAGGTACTGTTTCAACCATTTTGAAAATCTAATGTGAGATTCGAATTCGCTTACCCGTTTAACTACTAACAAGGGAATTCTCTCAACAGTTATACAACGATTTGCCTGAAACTTCAAATATACATATATAAAAAGAAACTATTTTAAAGTTGGAGTGTTTCGGTCACATCAGGGTTCAAACAATTAGGCCTTGAATTCAACAAATATCTTTTCGAAAATATCATCCATAGAAATAATTTAGAATGGTGTAATTTTATATTTTAACAGTCCCAGCTATCTTCAATAGTGCCATACTGAATAATAATTTCTATTGCTCGATTTTTCAAAAAATATTTCCCGGCCTAGAAACCCTAGTATGTACAAAAGTATATTTTAGTATGCGTATATTGTTAGAGCACTATGTGTAAGTGTTGTGACTAGAATGCATTTCAAATCGCATCTGCTATAGCAGTACGATACGCAGGGATGGAAACTCAATTGTGCCTGTTAACACAATATCCAGTTATCTCTAACAATAAGTTAACGTAGGGTTGCCATTTCCATTTTGAGAAAAAGAGGACGTCAACCTTAAAAAAAGGTGGATATTTGTCCTAAAAAAGAGGACACATTTTTTTTATAAATTATTTTAAAGAAAATCAACAACGTGAAACAATATACAAATAAAATGTATTTTTATTAAGGAAACAATTTTTATTTCTACTTATAATTCAAAAATTTCCAATTATATCTTGAGAGAGATAATTCTCAATTATATTTCCAAAATTTCTATACAAAATTCAAAAAATTTTAATTGTATGTATATCAGAATTTTCTATTTGTATATCAAAATTTTCTAAATACTTTTCAGAACTTTCATTTGTATTTCAAAAATTTCCAGTTTCATTTCAAAATTTTTAAATGACTTTTAAGAAAATCCCTTTAGAATATAAAAAAATGCCTGCGAATTTTGTACTCTTACCCAAAACATTAAATCATGATAATGTTTTGCTGAAAATTTGGGTTTACTTGCCAAAGCAAAGTTTTTTTTTAGAAAAAATAGTGTTATTTTTATTTGCCATTCTATGCAAAACGAATTGAAATATCGGTCGAGGACCCCATTAAGTTTGTTTATTATTTATCTATTTCCAAGACACTCTAGCTTTATATACCGTCCATCTGTCTATGGAAAGCAAGATGCTGTCCAAACCAAAAGAGCTGTAAATTAAGTGCAAAAATATGTTTTTATATTTTGGAGAGTTAAAAAAAAAAATCAACACTCTTTTGTTTTTGGTACATTTGTTTAATAAATGGAACATTTTTATGTCAAAAGTTTAGATTTGATGAAAAAGTAGTTCAGGTGAAAAAAAAATGGAAAAAAATTTAAAAAAAAAAATTTTATAAACCAAAATTTGATAAAAACAAAATTTTTGGTAAAGGTAAATTTTTGATGAAAAAAAAATTTATGAAATATTGATGAAAAAAAAATTTGATAAAAAAAAATTGATGAAAAAAAAATTACTGAAAAACAAAAATTGATGAACAAAAAAAGTGGTAAAAAAAATTCATGAAAAATAATTGTTACATTTTATTCACCAGCTGGTGAAAAACGGTTTTATTCACCAGCAGGTAAACTATTTCACCGTCCGACAAAAATACAAAAATTTCGTTACACACAAACCAGATAATATACGTTTTAAACTACACCATTTACAGATGTAATTCGAAAAAGATCAATTGTAATTCGAAGATTCTATTTGTAATTCGAAGATTACATTTGTAATTCGAAGATTCCATTTGTAATTCGAAGATTCCATTTGTAATTCGAATACTCCAATTGTAATTCGAAGATTCCATTTGTAATTCGAAGATTCCAATTGTAATTCGAAAAACATCAATTGTAATTCGAAAAAGATCAATTGTAATTCGAAAAAGATCAATTGTAATTCGAAAAAGATCAATTGTAATTCGTAAAAGATCAATTGTAATTCGAAGATTCCAATTGTAATTCGAAAAATATCAACTGTATTTCTATTGATATTTTTCGAATTACAATTGGAATCTTCGAATTACAATTGATCTTTTACGAATTACAATTGATCTTTTTCGAATTACAATTGATCTTTTTCGAATTACAATTGATCTTTTTCGGTTTACAATTGATCTTTTTCGAATTACAATTGATCTTTTTCGAATTACAATTGGAATCTTCGAATTACAAATGGAATCTTCGAATTACAATTGGAGTATTCGAATTACAAATGGAATTTTCGAATTACAAATGCAATCTTCGAATTACAAATGGAATCTTCGAATTACAAATAGAATATTCGAATTACAATTGATCTTTTTCGAATTACATCTGTAAATGGCGTAGAGAGTTAATGTAGTGAACTGCATTTGCAGTTTCACATTTCGTGATCCTGTTTCCTTTTAAAAGGACTCCCAAGGTTCAGAGGATTTGTTTTTGTAAAATATTTTTTAAATATTTGTACTTGTCCTAGGATGCCATTATTGATGACAAATTAAAGTTGAGATAAAGGGCTAATTTCCCCATTTTATTATTTTGAAAAATCAGGAAAAATGAGATAAGATAATGTATTTTTAAAAATTTGTCCCTAAATATCATTTAAAACTTTTAACAAATTATTTTGATAAATTTTTGAAAGTACTTTACTTATATCCTTTTGCTTGATATAGCAAAATCAAAAAAAGTAATCAAATTGTAGTATAATACCCTACACCAGAGTTTCCCGGAAAATGGATCCCAAGTTCAAACATGGACTTATTAAATCTATATTTTGTCGAATCTTTAATAAGTGTAAAAAGCCCTCACAAATCAAACTTGAGTGGAATAAGCTTCTTTTTGTTGACAATAAACCGCTTCAACTAAATATCGGGCGAAATTTTTACATGGGACCTAAGTTCAAAAATGGTCCGATGATAATCAGATTTGATAAGGTTATTAAAGTACGCGTTTAACATACACAAACAGAATTTTAATGAAATATTTTTTATTTTCATGAAATTTGAGAGATTTATGTGAAAATCGGGAAGGTGTTCTGTATGGGGGCTACAAGAAGAGCTGGTCCGATTTCTTTAAAATGATGATTTGTGTGGATGAAACATGATTACCTGCCAAATTTCGAAAAGATACCTAATAAAATGCGGCTATTAGAGTCATTTGAGCCAAAACTAAAGAGGACCTTTGTATGAGGGCTAGGTCTAAATATGGACCGATTTTTTCCAATTTCAATAGGCTTGCGTCCTGTATCGTGCTTACACCGTTTACATGGACAGACAGAAGGACGGATAGGCGGAATCGACTCAAAAAGTGATTCTAATTCGATCGGTATACTTAAAAGTGGGTCTAGGACTAATATTTCGGGTAGTTACAAACATAAGCACAAACTCATTATACCCTGTACCACAGGGTATAAAAAATGGAAAATTAGCGAAGATTTTCCTCTTTTATTTGCAATCAATAGTGACATTATAAGCCAAGTACAAATATTTAAAAAATATTTTACAAAATGTCATCCTTTAAAAATTTAAAGTCCTTTTAATAGGAAACAGGTGCTGTGTTTTTCAATAAGTGGATTTATTTTTTGATTAATCTTATTTTGTTTAAAAAAATATTTTAACATACTACTTAAAACAAATTTGGAATATTTTTTTCCGTAATCTACGATAAATTTGCAATTATAATCCTAAAAAATAATAAAAAAAAGTTATAAATAAAATAAAATTAATCCAAAATAAAACAAAAATCCTAAAATTTAGTTGGATTAATTTTGATTTATTTTTAGAACTTTTTTCATTTTTCAGATTTTTTTGGATTATAATTGCTTATTTATCGTAGATTACGGAAAAAAATATTCCAAATTTGTTTTGATATGTTAAAACATTAATTTTACACTAAATTAGATTAATCCGAACATCAATCCACTTATTCACAGCAAGGATCACGAAATGAAAAACTGTAAATGCAGTTTCACTCCATTTTATCTCTACATTCAGACGTATATCATCCGGTTTATGTTTAATATTGTCTGACGGACGGTGTTATCCAAATTACAAACCTTTTTAGATTTAAGAAAATGAACACTGTAATTCTTATTTTCTTTTTTGTTAGTCGTTAGCTTATATAGTCAAACTGAGGTGGCATCCTGCATGATTTTGAAAATTAGACACCAGCCTAAAAACATGTTAAAAATTATTTGTGTTTCAGAAATTTTCAATTGTATTTCAAATTTTCATTAACTTTGTATAGTATATTTCAAAATTGTCTAAATACCTACTTTTGTATTTTGAGTATGTTTTTTCTAGCTCGAGGTCATTATTTACTTTAATAACACAGCCCCACAAAAATATAAAAAGGTTCTGACCCAGATACACTAATTTTTTGACCTCATGAATTCGATTCCGCCATCAGCATTGAATTCTATCGTTGGGTTTTCCTGTAATTTACAAGGAAAGTCCGCAAAGTGTACCTACATAACTTGTAAATTTTAAAATTTTAAAAATTTTAATTCTGAAAGTAAAGTTAAAGTCTGATTTATTATTTTTTAATAAAAGTTAATCAGAAGTTGAATATTTATTAATAGTTTTGTTTGAACATTAGCGATTTGTCATTAAAATGCCCATTTAGAAAATTTCAAAATACAAATGGAAATTCAGAAGGAGTTTTCTTAAAATCATTTATTAAAAAATTTACGAACAACCCCGGACAGTTTCTAAAAAAGAAGTAGGGCTGCCCCGGATGCACTAAAAAAAGAGGACCGTGTCCGGGGAAAAGAGGACGGATGGCAACAATAAGTTTACGTAACCTTTAGTTATTTCCACACAAATTTGATATGTGAAATATTGTTATAAATTCAAATTTATTGAAACCCGCCAAACTCAAACAAAATATTGAGATGGGGATACCCTAACTTTTTGAATATTTAATTTTTATGATGTATTTAATAAATTACACTCACTGAATTGGTAGTTTTGTTTTATAAAATTTTCAGAAATTTAAAATACTCGTTCCAATTATTTTAAAGAAAATTCTAAAAATGTGTTATATTTAATATTTTGAAATATTTTTTGTAAGATTATTTTATCAGAATGTTTCGAATTATCAAATTAAGAAAGTACAACTACATCAGCTTTTCCATCTCTGATGTAGTTACATATCGCTACCTCAAAATACGAATGTCGTATGTAGCAAAAGTTAACTTTTCAGGAGTCGGTTTTTAATGTTAAACATCAAATATCTTCAAAATGGTCATATGAATTCTCTCCAGTTTTGAACTGAATATAGTTAAAGTATTGAGTTTTCATATCCATTTTACAAAGGATCAACATTTTCCGAATTCGAACAGTTTCTTTCGAATCGAATTACACAATCACCCCCAGGTGTCTGTTGCATTTTGCGTCGCAAATTTTGTTTTCTAACAGTTTTAGAAATTAATTCATTATAACCATGCGAAATTTTATACCCTATTTGAAAAATGTTTGCATAATAATATTCAATGCATTTTATTTTGCTAAATTGAGTTTTTCTGCTTTTAACGGAATCATTTTAAAGTCGTTTTTATCCATTTCTAAAATTAAAAGCTTGGTTTTTTTATATGAAGCATTTCCTAATATGCGTACCAATGCCGTTTGGTTTCGATTTTGCGGAACGCAAGAATCGCTCCACAAAATTATTTTCTTTAGTTCGGGGTGGTCGTTCTCTACACTGTTTAAAATTTCTATAAGAGCGCTTGCTATGTCATTTCCGCCTCTTCCTGCAAAACACTCATTCCATAATGCACAGAACGTTATTTTTTCACCATTGAGCTTTATGAGAGTTCCCGTCAAATTGTACATACAATGTTTACGCTTATAAAAGAAATTTGAAGCCCACAGTCTAGGTAAAGTAAAGACATTTTCCAGATCAAAGCACAAAACGGCTACACAAGGATCTTTATTTCTACGATCTGCTCTTCTTTGCATAGGGTCTTTTGGATACAGTGCGTTTCATATTCTGTCTTTCTACTCTCATTAAATGCCTTAGCATTGACTTTAGCGTAAATACTTCTATCGCATTGGTCCTTTTTCGGTTTATAAAATGATAAATTAAATTCATTATTAAAAGTGTTTCTATACATATGTATGGGTACAGGATCTTCACACGTTTCCTTATACAAATTTTACATCTTTTGTTTAAAGTTTAAATGTCTTTCCAAATATTTGCAGGATGGTTTTGAACGGCAGTAGTGAGAGTCAATAGTTGGGAAGCTGTTAGTGTAATTTTTTAGTTCTTCAATTTTATGTTGCATTATTTTTGGTTTCCCATGGTACTTCATACGTTCATTTGGAAGTCTTTGCTCAGAGTTATTTAAAAAATTTAAAATATAATACACTTTTCTCTCAGTTATTCCCAAAGTATTGAGAAAAAATATTTTGCATACTGGAAATGTAATTGAGTTCACTTGAAAATAATATTTTAAAGTCTTGTTCTTACGAAAATTGTCATTTTGTTTAGTTGAAACTCGACGTCTTTTTGTTTCAAAAGGGGTTTAACAAAATTAGCGTAGAATAAACGTTTTTCATTTACATACATACATTTAATGCCCAAAACTGTTCATGTAAATCTTCTCTTTCGCTCTCTCTAATATTGTTTGTGCAACCACGAATGCAGTTTTCTTTGCAAGGTATCCGCATCTTAACTTCAGGTCTTTCCACTCCCTTTCTTTTCAGATATTTCTTCCTATTTTCACGAAGCTTTTTTCTTTCATTTATTTTCCATGATTCCGTATTTTTTTGACGTTTTCGGTACTTTTTTTAAGGAATTCGACGTACCACCGCTAAAAGTTCTCTCCAAATCGTTATTATTAGAAAATAGCTCCTCATTTGAGTTGGTAAGAAGTCTCGATCGTCAGCTTAAGACCACGGAATTTTCTTCAATCTTGAAGGAAGGATCCAAGATTTCATCATCCGCCGAAAAATCTTTTTTAGATTCGTCAATATCCATTACTTTTTTGTTGTTTATAAAAATTTCATCATCTGACGAAAAATCGTTTTCAGATTTGCACATATGGGCAAGGCCACCGTCAGTAACGTCACGCTCGCTTATATATTTTGGTCAATGTCTTTATAAAATACAATTATTTCTCCCAACTTGAGAGCGGCATATGAAAGTTCTCGTCATAACTGTTGTTTCATACGCAGACAATTTTGGTGTATCTCGTTTTGTTGTGAAGTTATGACCATTTTAAGCTGTCAGTAACGTCACCGGATTTTGGAAGTGTGTTTGGAGGTAACTGAACGTTTATGTAAAAATGAGCGAATTGAAAGAGTTCATGTTTATTATTGCCCAGTATTTTAAAAAAGGAAGGATGAAAGATGATTTTTATCCAAAAGGCGGGCTTAATATTTTATGTTTTAATCAAGTAAATGTCATAAAAGCAGTGTCAGTAACGTTACGCAAAATGTCAGTAACGTCACACGTACGAATTTCGTTACGATTTTCGGGTCTTTTTTTTCTTGGGTTAATAGAGGGACCCTACGCGGCGAAAAAATCATAGTAGAGGAGTTTTAAGATGCAATTAAATACCAAATTATTAAGCAAAAAAATAAAAAAACAAAAATAAAAAAAATCCGTCAGTAACGTCACACAATCTTATTTTTCAAAAATACCCTGCTATTCAAATAATGCTTCATTTAAGCATAGAGGGACCCTACACGGCGAAAAAATCATAGCAGAAGAGTTTAAGATGCAATTAAATACGAAATTATTAAGCAAAAAAGTAAAAAAACCAAAAATAAAAAAATCCGTCAGTAACATCACACAATCTTATTTTGCAAAAATACCCTGCTATATGCAAATAATGCTTCATTTAAGCATTGATTATGAAAGTACTTCAAAAATACTTAAAAAAAATCAGCTCATCCAACCTTTTTTCTAATTAGTTAATGCATAAAAAAAACATTTTATAAAAATTTGTCAGTAACGTCACCATTTATTTGCGGCTGATTACTTTAAGACCTAATTGGTCCAAAAGCCAAGATTTGTACACAAATTTGCTTGCTCACCAATAGTTTGATTTATATTCTATCCAAAAAAAGTAATCATCTGTCTAAAGCACAAAAAAATAACAACAAAATTTACCTTTTTCGCCGACATTGATATATTTTCCAACTACGCCTTGCACGTGCCACTTATGAAAAGAATGTAAAATGTCAAAGCAGACACAAATTTTGGACTGGCATACAGTGATGCCATATTCTATACATATTTGATATTTCAAATGTAAAAAATATTTTGGGCTTTGTGACAGAAAAAAAAATCTATGTGGTTTCATTTTTCGTGGCCTTGCCCATATCCATTACTTTTACTTTTTTATGATAAATAAAAATTCTTCTATATTGTTGTTAAAACGAAAAAAAATGAAACTTCTGCAAACAATTATTTGTATATTTTTTTCAATGCCAACTTTTAAATGTTAGTATTAAAATGTGTAACATATATAGGGTTGCCATTCGTACTGTTTTAAACAGTACATGTACTGTTTTATAAAACAAGTACTGTTTTATGCACACCACCTAAAACAGTACGCAAAGGTACTGTTTTTTATAGCGTGTACTGTTTTTATAAATGCATCGCCAAAATGTAATATTTTCCAAAAAAATTTTTCATATTTGGCAAAATTTTAATCCAATTTTTAAAATGAGGATTGGCGCAATTAAATATTATACCACACTCAAAAATAAATTAATTTAAAACAATGGGAAACTTAACGTAATTCAAGAAAAATTAATAATGATTTAGCTCCACTGCCATGTTTTCCAACTTTTTGTTCATATTTTTCTTAAAAATAAGGCAAAGAAAAAAAGTAGAAAATGGGAAAATTGTAATTGAGTTCATACCCATTTGTAGTTCCGATTGAGGTAGACCCCATTGAGTTCGGCACCCATGAGTCCAGACCGCCTTAGGTGTGGAAAAATATTTTTTAAAAAAATATTTTTTAAAAAAATATTTTTCCACAAGTTGTAAAAAATTTACTAAACCTGAGGGAAAAACTATGAAAGGAGAATTATGAAATATTTTACAGTACATAAACTAAAACTCATTCCTTACAGTCAAAGAAATTTCCAAACTTTTAGTTAAAATTTACTAAATTGTGGTAAAATTTACAAAATATTTTAAAGGAAATATTTTCCAAAAACTAAGTTAAGCTTTTTTTGAGTGCAAAAATACCTTGTTCGCGTTTGATTTATAAAGTCCCGTTTTTAATTATAAAATTTATAAAATATTTTAAGGGAAATATTTTCCCAAAATTTAGTTAAGCTTTTTTTGAGTGCAATAGTAACTTATTCCCGTTTGCTTTATGTTTTATGGTCCATTGCATATGTTTTTGATAGGTGTTTTTGTTTAGCAAAGGCATACATAGAAAAAAAAATTTAGTAAACCATATCTATTTAGATCTGGTTCAATATATAATCAGATCTTATTAGATCGGTAAATTGACCCGATCTAATTATATCAGTTGTGATACAAACTGATCAGTTGAGATCTCGTTGGATCCGACATTTGTCCCATATATATTCAGATCTTAAATTTCTGTTGAGAAAAAATAATAATAAACACATTTTTATTTAAAATGGTAATAATTTAATTTTATTTTGTGTTAATAATGATAATAATGTTTTTACAAATAATAATATAATTAAAAAAGGATTTTTTAAAATTTTGTGTTAAAAAGATAACTGTTCGAATATAAACAAATCTTAAGGGTCATTTTAACTTGATGCATTTGCTTAATTAGAGTGGGTATTATTATATTTTTTTTAACATTTAAATAACTTTTTCAGAGTATTTCTATTTGAATTTTGATCATTTCGAAATTATCGTTTGTTTCGAAATTATTATTGAAAACCCCTGATAAAGTTGCTCGAAAAGTTCAAGAATAAAAGCATGTATCATACTAAATAATTTAAGTAGATTCAAAAATAAAGAATTTTAACACCTTTAGTGAGTATCACAGCAAAACCTGGTAATGAACTACCATGTAATGCATAGTCAAAAAAGGCAAAAAATATGCATTATTTTTGCCCTACCACTTACAATATCGTTGAACTATATTGAATTTGAGATATCTGCTATATTTTAAGGCTGCATGGCTCAAATTGAATAAAGTTCAACAATATGTATTACTTTTTTGATTTTTTTATGCATTACATAATACGCACCCTTTATTTTTAGTCTCATCCCATATAAAACTCAACGCTGTATAGCATAAAGTAAAGGTAAGACATTTATTTATTACCAGTACTTTACCCTGTACTGCATCCATGGCTTTAATATGGGATGAGATTCAAAATAATGAGTGCGTATTACGTAATGAATAAAAATCCAAAAAGGTAATGCATATAGTAAGTGGTATAATGCATATTTTTGCATTTTTTTTTGGATCATGCTTATGCTTTGCATAAGTATTTTGGTTTTTAAGGTTTTGCTGGGATACTTGCCTAAAATCTTGAATTACATCTACACGAAATGCCCCTTTAAATTTGAACAGCCACATGTAAATGGTATTTAATGGAGTTTGCAGTAATTGTTAATACCAACCATATCAACATCCGTGGATATTTAAAATAAAAATGCACTTTAAAGTTTAAACCAATTAGATATTGAACAGATCCTTTGGCAATTTTCCTGAATTTAGAGATTTTATCGTACGATATTGGGGAAATTTCTTGCATTGGCTCAAACTTCTTGCTTATTAAATTCAGCATACATGTGTTTCTCCAATTTAGCACCACTTAACTGTATATTTCGAAAAAAATCTGCAAATTGGAAAAAAATAATACTTTTATCTCTAAATTTTAGTGGTCACTGCAAAAATACTTACATCAATGTTAAAATCATCTTTAAGCTTAATTGAAATTAATTTTTCATGTTTTTATTGAAATAATTTAAATTTTGTGTTTTTTTTTTTTTTTCAAAAATAAATATTTTTTTTTTTATTTTTTTTTTTTTGACAGAAAATTCGATTTTTTTTTTGTATTTTGTATCAACATATTTTATTTTGTTTTCATTCGGTATCAAAACAAATAAAAATGATGAAGATTTTTAAAATAGAGGGTGTTCATTTGAAATTGAATTCTATAAAAACCTTAGTAGTTTGATTGAGTTTATAGCTGACATGGATATAAATCTTGCTTTAGTGACAGATATGATAGAAGACATAACCAGATATGATACAAGATATCGTTATATATAGCAACAGATACAATATATCTGGTTATATATAGTTTGATCTTGTATAAGACATAAACATATATCATCATATCTTGTCAGATATAATTATATCTGTACATTTTTACTCGGGTATTGAGTAAACTAAAATGAATTAAAATTACTCAATTTTGCACCAGTAAACGATTTAAAAGTATTGAGTAAATTTTTAATAAACAGTTATTAAATGCTTACTAAAAAATTGGAGTAAATTTTTAATTGACTCAATAAAACTTTACTTAAAATTTTGCGTTTTTTTTAAGTAACTTTTTAATTGTGTCAAGTTACTCAAAATCTATCAATTTATATTTTTTTTAAATAACATGAGATATTGCGCCAACTAAGAAAAGTACTCCAAGTCAATCCCGATTTTTTTCAACACTGATAAACAAATAGGATTCAATTGAGTGGGTTTGCCTTCCCTCAATCTGTAAACAATTTTTTATGCTCGTTTTGGCTGTAATCAGTTCGAAATCAAGATAAAATGTTAAGTTATATAAAAAATGTTTTTAAAAAAAGTGCTGTTTTTATTTGCAATATACTGTAAATGTACTATTTTTCCTTATCTAAAATCTGATAACCCTAAACATAAAACAATTGTATTTTCAGTTGAAAATAATAACTTCGCATACAAAAAATGTCGTATCCCAGCAAAACTTTGGTAATGGGTAGTGATTATATAACACATTACCAGGTAATGCATATAACTTATTTGTAGCATTATTTTATGATGTCTTACCAAACATTTGTTCCACAACGTATTATTTTCAAGTAAAAAATAATGCATTACTAATAATTTGCTACGTAATGCATGATTATTGGAAAAAATGTATTTCATATTTGTTATTTCTAAACATTAAATCATGGACGACTTATATTTGGTTACATTATGTATTATTTGAAAGTTTGAAATAATGCATTATTTATAATTGGATGCATAATGCATTACAATAACATAAAAAATAATTATTTTATAAAAAAAATGCATAAGTTTAAACTAGAGATGGGCTCACGACAGGAAATTTCTAACGACACACACTCACGAGCATATTTTATCTACTTACAATCACGTGAGTAAATTTAATACAAAATTACTTTTTCACTACTCGTAACACCTTATATATTATCTTCTGGTATGCTGTATTATTTCATTTCTCGTAACCTATAAAATATCATATATTTTACACCTTACTCGTATTCTTTGTTATAAATGTATGACTTATTTTATACCTTACTGTTATTCTTTGTGATAATGTGGATGCATTACTTTGAGTCTCATCGCCTGTTAAAATCATCAATGCTGCAATGTATAAAATAATTTCACAAATTTCAGGATTTAGTATAAAATAACAAGTACAATATTAAAAAACTTCTTAAAAAAAATCGAAAAACATTAAGAATCTAAAATTTTTTGAAGAAAAATGTTTTGAAACTGAAAATTTTTCTTTTAAAAAAATCTCAAAATCTGAAAATTTTTTCTTAGAATTTGAAACTTTTCAGCTTATGATTCTATTGAAAAAATATCTTAGAACCTGAAGTTTTATATACACAAAAAATGGGCCTAATAGTAAGTAAAATGTAGTCAAATCTTAAAATGCAACTTTGTCTTTTAGAAAAATGTCTCAGAAAGAGACTATTTCTTTAAAAAAATGTCTCAGAATCTTACACTTTTCTAAAAAAAATGTCTCAGAATCTAAAACTTTCTTTAAGAAAAATGTCTGAGAATCTAATACTTTTTCTATAGGAAAAATGTCTTAAAATATGGACCTTTTTCTCAGAATGTAAGACTTTTTCTATAGAAAAAATGTCTCAGAATCTGAGACTTTTTTATAATAAATTATCAGAATCTGAGGCTTTTCTATATGAAAAATGTTTCAGAAATTGAGAAGTTTCTATAGGAATAATGTCTCTGAATCTAAAAAAATTTCTCAAAATCTGAGAGTTTTTCTATAAAAAAATTCTTAGAATCTGAGGCTTTTCTATATGAAAAATGTTGTGGAATCTGAAAACTTTCTATAGGAATAATTTCTCTGAATTTTTCTTACAATCTAGGAAAATGCATCAGAATCTTATAGTTTTTTACGAAAAATGTCTCAGAATCAGCGAATTTTTCTTAAGGAAAAGTATCTCAAAATCTAAGATTTTGTGTACAGGAAAAATGTCTCAGAGACACAAGCTGAGACTTTTTGTATAGAAAAATGCTCAAAATCTGAGACTTTTTCTATTGTAAAAATATCTTTTTCTATAAGAATAATGTCTCAGAATTTGATACTTTTTCTATAGGAAAAATGTCTAAGAATCTGAGACTTTTCTTTAGGAAAACCGTCTAAGAATTTTAGACCTTCTCTATAGGAAAATTTTCTCAGAATCCGAGAATTTTTCCTTAGGAAAAAGGTTTTAGAATCTAATAATTTTTTCATACTGTTTTCTTTTTAAAAAGGTCTCAGAATCTGAATTATTTTTCTTATAAAGCGAAGATTTTCTCAGAATCTAAAACTTTTTGGTTAGAATGTTTCAGAATCTGAGAAAATGCTCAAAACGATAAAATAACATACGACAAAATGCATTCTGAATATTTCAGAAACTTTAAGGTTTAGGAAGAAACTGATAGTACCATTAGAAAGAGCGTGCGAAATTTATTATCAATATATCATAATCTCAAAACCGAAAAAAATGGCATACGACATTCGTATTTTGAGGTAGCGATATGTACTATGTGTAAGTAACTGGAAGTGTATTATTTTAAAGTATAGTAAATATTTAAACAATTACACTACTATACAGGAATAAGCAGATTGTCATCTATCCGGGGTTAAGTATGCGTCTCAATATTTTTACTTTAACCTTGCACATCGTGCATACATTTGTCAATTATGGGGCCGTTTGTATGCCTGAGGGTGACTTCCTGTTTTGTAACATACATCAAGATATTGGTTTAAGACCATAATGTTTACTTATTTTCATATATTGAGTATGTTACTTGGTTATATGTACTTCATTCGCAAATAGTCAAAATTATACAGTATAATATAGGCTAAGGTGTAAATTGTGGTGTCTTCTCCTTGCTCCATGGGAGGAAGGAACATATTGGTTTGTTGCGTTTCCAGCTAAGTAACGAGTAGCACATCTCTTAAATGTAAATTCATTATAAATTTTTAAATAAATACAAATTAGTTTTTTTTTTTTGACCTACAAGTGTTTTTTTATTGTTTAGATAAAATGCAAATTTTTATTAGATTCTTAAGGTTAACAACTTGTACAAATGAAAATGACTTTCAATTTTCTGCCACATACAAATTTATTAAAACGTGTTTTTTTGTGTTTAATCTTTTTGTACATAAATGTTTAATGGCGCACAGATGACCATCAGGGTACAGTGGGGGTTTGCATTTTTATCTTGGAAATAGTTCGGCAGTACAATAAATACTACCAAATCAGCAGAAAAATCTGCCGATTTGAGCAGAAACAAGTAAAAATATTAAATTCGGCCTTGCCGAATGTAGTGATACACTCCACAATTTTTAAAAGATTTTAGCAGAAAACTTTATTTAAAAGAAAATTATTTTTGAAAAAAAAAATTCCGCGAAAAAAAATTTTGTAAAAAAAAATCCGCTATTTTTTTCTTTTTTTGTTAAAAAATATGTTCGTACTTGTTTAAATACCATTTAGTGTTCAATTATGTTGACATTTGTCAACCAGCAGCCGAATTAAAGAATTTTGTATTTTTAGGTTATGTTAAATGTACTAAAATTTTTCAGGTGTCCTTACATTTTCGTTCATAACTTTTGAACCGCTGAACCAATATCGCTCAAATGCAATACCAAACTTCTCGGGAGAACTTCCAATAAATATGTTAAGTTTCAGTCATCCCCGTGTAATATTTTGGCCGTGATCACATTTTCCACAGACAGACGGACATCGCTAGAATGTCTTAAAATCGATCGGGCATCATGAATATATATGCTTTATGGGGCGCCAGACCGATATTTCGATGAGTTACAAACGGAACGCAAACTTATATATACCCTCTATCACTAAGTGGAGGGTATAAAAAAATAAAAATCTAGTTGACCTGGGGTCGACATAGTCCCGCCACTGTATGACACATACAACCCGTCCGGGTCCCAGATACCACCCAGCCGAAGGTGGACTCTTGTGCCACCATTTGTTGTTCGACAACAGGTGCTTTGGAGGCGTTGAAAATCCAGCCCACCAGGTCCTGGCCCAGGACCCCGTCGATTTCTCGACAGGTGTCAAAGATGGGGTGAGCTAGAGGCTGATATTGTCCGAAGTGGCCTTTGAGGAACGGATCATTTGCTGCTTTTGGGCGTTTGAGTGTCAATCGCTCCCGAAGAGGTAGATTGACCGGGATCTTGACCGTATCTTGATGCGAGAAATACGGTTCCAATTAAAATTGCCCATAACCGCCAGAAATATCGGTTTTCTCCTGAAACTCGGGCAAAATGAGAGCCACCTCGTAGAGGACGTAGGATAAATGTTGTGAACATTTTTTGTCCCTTGTAGTTTAGGTTTACGCGGATCAAAAGGGGGAATGACTTACCCAGATGGGGCGTTTCGGACCCAGGAATCCACCGAGCACGTGGATTCTGATAAGCTGGTGTCAGGAGACGGTTTTACGACTTCGGTAGGTCTCATTAGAGACGGTTTTACGACTTCTGTAGGACTCATTAGAGAGTTATAGCCGACGGCACCTTCTTTGTACAAAACAAATTATTTGTCGGTTGTGGATGCAGTTGTTGTAGGGAACAACTGCCAATGTGTTTGGTGGATTGGTCACCAATTCTTTACTCTTAGATCCTCTAAGAGTCCTGGAAGGACCATAAGTTGGGGTGGCCAATGATGAGGGTTTCCAAAAATGGAAATAAAACTATAAAAGTTCAGTGTGAACTTAAAATTAAACTTTATTTTAAGAGCTTCTTGCTCGTTTAACTTCCTAAACTATTCTAACTTAAACTTTAAAACAAAAATTATAAAAATAAAAAACCTGGTTGAACTCGGTTCAACAAGAGCTTTAATCAGCGCTGAAAATTGCATCATAGCATCTTCATAGAGCTAATTAGGTAGGGTTGCCATTCGTACTGTTTTAAACAGTACATGTACTGTTTTTTTTTTAAAGTACTGTTTTATGCACAGCACCTAAAACAGTACGCAAAAGTACTGTTTTTTAAAGCGTGTACTGTTTTTGTACTGTTTTTTTATACTTATCACCAAAATGTAACATTTTTCGAAAAATGTTTCATATTTGACAAAATTTGTATTCAATTTTTAAAAAGGAGCTAAATGCAATTTAATTTTATACCACACTCAAAAAGAAAAATTATTTAAAAAGTGGAAAACTTAACTAAATTCAATAGTGATTTAGCTCCATCGCCATATTTTCCTTCTTTTTATCTAAATTTTTCTGAAAAATAAGAAAAAGATAAAACTAGAAAATGGGAAAAAATTTATTTTATTGAGTACATCTCATTTAAAGTTCCGATTGCGGGCATACCCCATTAGGTTCGGAACCTATGGGTCCAGACCACCTTAGGCCCAGTACCATTGGGTCTATTAAGGATCGTCATAGATTTTGATTCAACATCTTTGCCCTTTTCGCTCTACCTTGCTTAGTTTTTAAGATACGCGAATTGAAGGGCCCAAAAGGGTCTTTAGAATCTGAACGAGATAACTAAAAAACTATTACACGGAGGGATTAAGACGGTCGTGTAAAGAACTACGAAAATGTATTTGGCATTTTTTTTGTTTCGGCAATATTTTCTGAGAAATGAGGAACGCCCATATTTTTAGATTCAAATTGAGGAGTCCATACATTGAAAAGGACCGGAGATTCTTTAGAGATTTTTAGAATCGAAAGTGAACACTTTTTTGCTCTTTCTAGCTTAGTTATTGAAATTTTTGAAACATTTTTTGAAAAAAAAAATCCTTAAATTGCATTAAATTTACTAAACCTGAAGAAAAAACTTTATCAATTCTAAGAAGATAAATATGATGAACTAATTGGTTGCAAATTATGTCAAAGAAATTTAAAAATTTTTATTAAATTTTACTAAATTGTAAAAAAAAAACATTTTCCCAAAATTTAGTTAGGCCTTTGTTTGAGTGTAAAAATACCGTTTTCGCGTTTGCTTTTTAAAGTCGTGTGTTAATTAAAACACTGTTTTATGTTTTTGATAGGAAGATCGGTGTTTTAGTTAAGCGAAAGCATACTACAAAAGCTTTTCAAGTAAGATATCGCGGCAACTAAGACAAATGCTCCAAAAAGTCAATCGCAATTTTTTTCAACACTGATAAAAAAATAGAATAAATTTGAGACGGTTTACCTAAAATGTTCCACCGTTCTGTTAACAACCTTTTATGCTCGTTTTGGCTGTAAAAGGGCTAAGTCTTTGTAGTTTGATATAAAATAAGACTTTTAAAAAAGTACTGTTTTTATTTGCAATGTACTGTTTTTTGAGACCAAATGTACTGTTATTCCATATTTCAAATCTGGTAACCCTATAATTAGGCTACCAAAAAGTGCTCCAACCTGTGACTCTGCCATCAAAAATCATGTCTAAAAAAAGAAGTTAGGAAGAGTTCCGTGACTCTTGATTCCCTTCTTCCAAAAGCTCCTTCCATTTCATAAAAATTCCTTCAGGGTTATGTGTTTTTTTTGCTGTGCATGCTTTGTGTAAGTTCCAACGTGCACAAATAAAAACACTTTCTTTATCAAACACTTTTTAAAAGTATTTTCTTCGTCTTTTGTTATATTTATTTGGGTGAAAGCTTTGCATTTTAAAACAGGAAGCATTGTAAATGTGCATATTAAAAATTAATTTAAACCTTCCATTAGTTTTCTTCATGTTGTTATTCTCATCTCTTCGTTTTACTACCCAATATTAGAACACAACCAAAAATTTCAAATTCATTCAATTAAATTCACTAAAGTTTGCTTCAATGAGGTGTCCTTAAAACTTTTACATAGCACAATGAAAAAAAGTTACAAAAAAAATTAAATTGTTGCGGTTTTTCAACATTAATTTATGTGGTTTTGGCAGTTTGACAAGCAGTTTGGCTAAAACCGTTACAATTTTCTCTGTGGATTTGATGAGAAATTTTAAAGGATAAAACAGGATAAATTCCATTATATTTTAATATATAAATAAAAACCGTTTAATTAATATTTAATGGAAATTTATTTATGAATTTGGAAACTATTAAGAAATGTAAAATTGTTAAATGATTTAGAAATTTTTATGGACAGGATAATTTGACATATAATAAAAAAAAAGAGAAAGTGATAAATTCTGCTGCATCTTTAATACCCTTTTAACTAAAAAAATGGCAGGGGCGTCTTTTTTTGGCCAGGGACACCTTTCTTGATTTTTTGCATTTGACTTATACAATTTTGAAAAAACATTGAAAATCAAAACGGGCCGTTTAGCTATTTTTGATGTTTTTCCTCTGCCGGAGAATCTTTATTACACATTTATTACTTTTTTATTGTACACTCAAAAAAAAACCTGTAATGTTAGCAAAAAAAAATCTTGTAAACCTACAAGAAAATTTGCTGATTTTGAAACCAAAATTTTTTTTGGTAAAGTTATCAAAAATGTTGTGTCAAAAATTAGTTAACAGAATTTTTTTTTACTTCAACTTATTGTTACACTCAAAATAATCACTCTGTTAAATTACAGAGATACTCTGCTGAGCCAGCAGAAAATACCATAGATTTCCAACCAGCAAGATTTTTTGTTATTTTACGAATAAAACTCTGTAAAATTATTTCTATAAAAAAACTGCTAATTTACAAAATTATCTGTAAAATGTTGATAAAAGTAACTATAATTTGATATTCATTTTCTTAGACTGTAATGTGCAACAGGCCATCATTTCGCACGCGAATATTTGACTTTGTAGAAATTATTTATAAACTCGCTAGATATTCTCACGTTTTTTTGTCATACTTCTTATTTTCAGTGCCACATTTGAGCGGGGTCATTCCAATAAACACTTTTATAAAATTAAAGTGAAATCGTTTTAGAATGCCTTGACTTTCTTATATAATTTTTTAATGCGCTTGATATTTTACACAACGGTCACTATTTGGTTCCTGACCAATTTCTGCTTTCTTGATGTGCAATTAATGTTGACAATTGGGAAATTCCATCGTGTAAATTAACCCGCTTTAATGCTTCCAAATTGCAAAATTTTTTTTTTTGGGGAAAATTACGAGTTTTTTACGAGTAATTTAATACACTTTTTAAAGAGGGGTTGAAATATTTGGAAGTTTTCTGAAAAGATATTTATTTAACAACTGTATTACAGAGCAATAAGATGAAATTTAGTATTTTGGTTAAAAAAAAAACAAAGTATTTTCTAAAATCTGTAGTTAAAACAAAAAAAATCTGTTTATTATCTGTCAAATAGAGATTACAAAGTAAAAAAAGCTAAATTACAGATAAAACTTTGTTTTTCGGTCACAAGAAAATACAAAAACTTTTCTTACAATCTGTATTTCGGCAGAAAACTTTGTCAAATATTTGTCGAATTGAGATTACAGTCATTTTGCAGAATATTTATTTTGAGTGCAGTTCATACACATTTGAGGACCCCGATGGGCCTGGACCTAGTTGGGTTCCTTAAAAATCGTCATAGTTTTTAATTTCAAAAGTGGTGTTATTTTCGCTCTACCTTGCTTAGTTTTTGAGATACGTGATTTTAGGGGACCATTGTGGTTTGGAGAATTAAAAAACTCAATAACTTCAAAAATATTACTCGGAGAGCTTTTGGTGTCGGCAATATTTACCGAGATAAAAGCATTTTAAAATTTTCGGGAATGCTAACTTTTTTGTATCCGAAGTTAGGACCCATTAGGGTCCACACATGTGAAGAGGACCGGCGATGCTATGAAAAGCCCGAGAACCATTTTTTCCATCTGGCTTAGTTTCCGAGATAGCGCCATTTTAAGTTTTCTTAAAAAAAAATTTTTTTAAGAAAACTTTTTTTAGCAAAAAATCTTGTAAAAATTTGGTCAACTCAATTTTAAATTTAGCAAAACAAATTAGTTAACATTTTGTTTAAAATTGCTAATGCGCTAAATGAAGTTTACAAGATATTTTTGCTAACATGCTAATCTCAACTAAAAATTTGCTAAAGTTTAGCTTACTAACATTAGAAAAAAAAAAATTAATAAATCTACTAATGTATTATTTTGAGTGTATGTTTACATATTCACTCAAAATAATTACTGTGTTAAATGACTGTAATCTCAATTCGACAGATATTTGACAAAGTTATCTGCCGAAATATAGATTTTAAAAAAATACTTTGTATATTCTTGTTACCAAAAAACAAAATTGTAATTTTACTTTGTAATCTCTATATTTTTTTTTTTTTTTAAATACAGATTTTAGAACCCAAAATACTAAATTTCAACTGTAATTTTACTTCTTGCTCTGTAATACAGTTTTCAAATAAAAATCTCTTCAAAAAACTTTCAAATATTTCAAACCCTCTTTAAAAGGCGTCTTAAATAACAATAAAACCTGGGAATTTTAACGAGGACATCGTGTAAAACTGGAGGCATTGGTAAAAAAATCTTAAGTTTCACAATTTGGAAGCACTAAAGCGGGCAAATTTACTCCATGGCATTTCACAATTATCAACACTGCTTGCACATTAAGGAAAGAGAAATTTATCAGACACAGCGCTGCCAACGTTGACGATTTATCGTCATTTTGACGATTTTTGAAGTCAAATTTACTAAAATGACGATTCACGATTTTTTATGTTCGCCAGGAACAAAAATGACGATTTTTTTAAATAAGGAAAATATGGTAAACTTTTGTCAAAAAATTCAAACTTTGTAAGCAAATTTTTTTAAGTTAACTTAATTGTTTGAAAAGAAAAGAAAAAATATATATTTTTTTAAGGATAGTAACCGTTAAGAAAAAAAACTAAACAATTTGTTAAAAATTCACCAGAAAAAACATTTAAAAAAAAAGTTTTTTAATTGAAAAATGGATTAGTTTGTTATTAGAAGTGGTAAGTTTTTGTTCTTTTACTGTAAATTGGTGCGTTAAATTTACATCGCATCAATATCGGGAGGAAACTTAATATGGGGACTAAGCACAAAAAATTAATTTTAATAATCTTCGTCCTTGCACCTTAAGCTTTTCCTAAGTTTCAAATTTCAGGTCAATTAATTGATAATTGCGACTTTAAGATAGGTCTAGGACTAATATTTTGGATAGTTACAAACATCAACAGGAACTCATTACACTTTGGACCATGGAATGGTCTGGGGTATAAACATTTTTAGTATTTATTATCGCATTTTTGTTTTATTTTGATTTTGACGTTTTTTTTAATTGACGATTTCACTAAAAAAAAGTTGGCAGCACTGATCAGACATCAGATAGTAAATAAAATGTGTGTGAAGTTATCCAAAAAAAGTTATCCAAAAATTTTTTTGTGGAACGTATGTGGATTTTCTGTGGAAAGTTAGTTTATTTAAGAAAAATGCAGCTAAAAATATTTTTAATGAAAAAAAATAATAAAAAACATTATCTGGTAATGCATAAAGTTGTCTACAATACCTTTTCTAAATGTTCAATGCAAAATTATAGAAATTTACAAAACAATTTAGCAGAATTAAACAGAAAATTTGACGTCTGGCAACCCTAGTCAGGTGTTTGCAATATACAACCAGTTAAATCAACAACATCATCTGTGTTTTTGTCATGACTGCGCTCCGAAGTTTTAGCATTTTCTGCTAAAAACTTAGATGTGGGATCAAACTGGATTGTTTTGTTTGAAAATATTTTTATGTTTTTATTTTTCTTCTTCCAACTTTCTTTCGAATCCAAAGTTGTGTCAGCAAAGAAGTCTTCCGATTTCATTGTTGTTTTTATTTCGGCATTAGTTTTAGACTTGGGAGACTTTTCGGAAAAAATTTTAATGTGCTTTTCTTTAGTTATTTTATTAACTTTTGAATCGAAAGGGTGGTCTTTTGTTAAATCTTCGGTCGTCCTTATTTTTTTACACAATTTTCGTGGGTTTGCTTTTTCTGGTTTTTCATAAGTTTTATTGTTTAAAATGTGAAAGTAGATTTGAGTTATTTGTGCTTGTATTAAGGGATACGCTAACTTTGCAAACCGATTAACCGTCAAATTTTTGGACCCGACGTTGTAACTTTTTATATTTTTAAAATAAGACTCAATGGGGGTATTACTAATTCTTGAATTTGTAGTTGTTTCTACAAAATAACCCAGTATATTCGTCCACAAAGGCAAATATGGACAGTATTTATTTAAAACAACTTCCACTACTTTCGGATTATAAAATGGATTATTTTTATTTTCATTACCAACATTTATTTTTAAGTCAACAATATCTTTTATATGTTTGCATCTGTCCAGTATGGGCTTTTACTAAAAAGAGTTTTTCTCATAAATTTTTTCAGATTGGCTTTATCATTTTCGGTTGTTTCTTCATCAATCTCTATATCCATTGATAGCTCTGTAATATTTTCAACTGCCTTTTGAACTTGAGGGGAATCATTTACAGACAAAAATATTAGGCACCATATTTGCAAACCAATCATCGCATTGTTTAATTTGTTTAAAATTAAATGCCAATCCGATTGCTCTTATTGCAAACCCTCGCACATCTTCACTAGCAATTTTTTTATGTCTTTTATAACTAAATTGGAAAAATGGGAGGAGCACCATTGCACCACAATAAAATACAGTTTTGAATATTTTTAATTCATATGAAACATTTAAATATTTTTCCAAATCAGTTATTTTGTATTCAATATTAAATGCTGTAATTGCTGCACTTGTCATCGCATGTGAGCAATCAGTGCAAATGCGCTTTGTTATTGCAATTTTATTATTATTTGTTATTAAGCCATGGCTACAACTTTGATTGAATGCATGGTTGGCGAAATTTTGTCAACCAATAACAAATATCATATGAATGGTGCGATGCCAATATAAACTCCGAAATTGTTAAAGCCTCCGAATTGTTAAGCATTTGCTATCAGCCCATAATAAAATACTCTTTTAGATTTTTATGTCAAGCTTTTTAACAAGTGAACCTGTGCAATCTAAAAATAAAGTATTTCTACTCATTGGAAGAATTTAACGTTTTTGAGCAAGTAATGCACAACTTGCATCTGCAGACCACAAATATACCTCCATAGGGCTAGCCGCTTTTTGAACATAACCACTATAATCACCTTTTTCATTACCAAAAAATCAAAAATTGGATCTTTGTCTTTGTTTAAACGGTAAAGAGCCTCGCTTCGCAATTTTCGTGACGCAGATTTAGTCATTTCTTCCGCTGTATTGCCAAATTCGTCCACTGGTTTTTTTAAAAACTGTTCATTATAAACTTTAATAGACGCCATGTGACTCAGCTCTGCCATTTGGCCCTCTTTGTTGGCTTTTGCATAGTTTGTTTTCCGGGTGACACAAAAATGTTTTGTTTCTCCAAACATTAACCGTTTTATTTTCATCGTTTACTACAAATTTAAACTTTCAACAGTCTTTAAAACCACAGTAGGCATGCAAAACATATTTATTTTTTGACTGGTATATATTTGCTTGAAATTATTGAAGCTACTAACTAGAAATTTTATTTTAATAAGAACAAAAATTTTAAAATCATAAAATTTTAAAGAACATAAAATTTTTAAAAATTTGGTGAAGTGTGAAAAAGTACTCCCGAATCGAGCACATTAATTTATAGTTAAATTATTAGAAAAACAGCGACTTTGGTTAACTTACTTTATGAATGTTGTGAAATACGGAAAATCTATAAAAAAAAATATATCAATACACACTCTAAAAAACGTATGTAAACTTACTATTTTAAATTGGGTAAATTTTTGTTGAATAGCACGCATTTTGTGTTAATATAAGCACAAAATGCGTAAAATACTTTTAAACCAATTAAACACAGCAAATTATAAATATTATCCGTTAACTCAAATATTTTACACACAAATGTGTAAATAAAATAGTCGAACAACATACATACATACACACATGTTAAATAATTAAAAAGCCAGATAAAAGTATAAGCTTCCGTAGCGTGGTGGTTAAAGGCTGGGTTATGCACCCGTAACTTAGCGTAACCTTACCGTACCCGTAGCGTAGAATTTTAGTGCAGTTATAGAACTTTAATGACGTGCCATATGATTTCTACGTAAAGTAAACAAACAAAACCATCTTTTTTTTTACTATCAGTGATTTTTTTTTTGAAATTGTGCTTTTTTTAAACCAATCTTTTAATTTTTATTAAAAAATACTTGAAATTAATAAAAATGGATTTGAAAGAGATGTTTGTTTGTTTAAGCTTCTTAAATTTGTGCAAAATGTACAAAAAGCTTAAACAAAAAAGAAGACGCCGTTTTAGAAGATGGGGTGTTCGACCCATTAACAAGGATTACCGAACAGCAGGATACCACAGAAAAGTGTTTCTTAGCATGAAAAAAATGGACGAGGAACAATTTTTTAAACATACAAGAATGAGTCGGGAAGTTTTTAATCTTTTGCTGTCTTTGATTAGGAATGATTTGACAAAGCCAAAACAAAGTTGTCCAGAAGAGAGGCTGTCAATAACTCTGCTGTAAGTAGATCAAAATATTTTATCAATAATTTTAATAAAATATATTAAATTTTTTTTAGTTATTTGGGTCACGGATGTTCCCTACAGTCAATTGCCTGGAGCCACAAATTGGGGAAAACAACAGTTCGGAATATTGTGCTGGAGACTTGTAATGTATTGTGGAGATTACTTTCCCCTATTTATGTAAGCGAACCCACAACGCAACAGTACAAGGACATTGCCCATGACTTTAAGGCAATGTGGGATATTCCGAACTGTGTGGGCGCGATAGATGGGAAGCATGTGGCCATAAAGTGTCCCGAAAACTCAAACTCTATGTACCACAACTACAAAAAATTCTTTAGCCTTGTGCTAATGGGGGTTTGCGATGCAAACTACACCTTCACATCCGTCAGTGTAGGAAGCTATGGTAGTCAAAGCGATGGAGGTAAATATTTGTCTTAAATATTTTTATATAGCTTGTTATATAACACTGCACAGTGGTTTAAAATCGTTTTTTTTTTTTTGAAATATTTCGATCATTCAATAAGTACTGGACCGATTGCAGTAAAATTTATACCGGTTATAGCTAAGTTAATTTTGAGCTTAGGTGGACCCAAGAACAATATATAGAAGAGGATATTCAAAGTCCAAATGCAAAAAACGTTTTTGCATTTTTGCATTTCTTGAATAGGCGGGAAAAAACGGGAGTTGGGTGTGTCCAACAGTTGCGCATCTCATAAAATTAAGATTTTACAGGGAAAAAATTATAATAAAACTTAAAAAAATTAAACAAAAAATTAAGAACAAATTAAGAAATTACTTATCCATAAAAAAAATTGGAAAATTGAAAATAAAATATTTTGGGAATTTTTTTGTTTCTTAATTTTCTTAATTTTTTTTTATTGGTAAAATTTTTTCTTAATTTTTTCATATGTTTTTTAAATTTTTTCAAGTTTTATTCTAAATTTTTCGCTGTAAAATCTTAATTTTTTGAGATGCGCAACTGTTGGACACACCCAACTCCCGTTTTTTCCCGCCTATTCAAGAAATGCAAAAATGCAAAACCGTTTTTTGCATTTGAACTTTGAATATCCTCTTCTATATATTGTTCTTGGGTGGACCCCACATGTCCAATAGAGCCACCACTAGAGGGCTCTATGGTAGCACACCTTTTGCATACAAAAGCTTTCATTGCTTGCCAAATTGTTGTTAATTATTCGATTTTTATGAAATTTGGATTTTAATAAAGCGCTAGTAAATGCTTAAGATAGTGGTTATCTCTTTTAGTTTCTGATTTATAGCCATTTAAATGGGTCAAATTTAAATTTCTTTTCGATCCTGGTCCAGTTTTCGGGAATAGCGTGGTAACATAAAGTATTTTTTTTTTTTTCAAACCAAAATTTTTAGTTAGATAGTTTTGTGATTTTTTAAAGCGATAACAAATAAAATATATTGTTTTGTTATAAAGTTACACTAATTAAAAGTTGAAAAAAAAATGCAATTTTTTTTTCTCCAAAAAGTATCAATACTATTTCACTTCTAGCTTTAAAAAGTGTCGTAACCCATATTGGTGTCAAAAATTACCCCGTCAAAAAATTTTAGGCATAGTGCTTATTTTTTTTTTTTATATCAACAAAATTTATATTTTCTACTGAAAGGGTAATTTTTGACCCCTAGGCAAGAAGTTTTAACGTTTTTGTTTAAAGATACTATATTACTACGAAATTATAGTTGGGTAAAAACACAGAAGCCAATTTATACTTGTTTATAGCACAAAATTTTAGCTCTACACCTAAAATTTTCTGCGGGGGTCATTTTTGGCCCCCAGCCAATGTGGGTTAAAAACTTCCTAGATCGGTAAGATTTTATGAAAGACTTACAGTTATCACGAAATCAAAAAACCGTTAATTTGCCCTAAAATTTGGTTTATAAGATTTTATTAAGCCAAATTATTGATAAAACCAACATTTCCTTGAAATCCGCTAACTTCCCCCGAAATTCCAGAAAAGGGACCCGACGGATATCCGCCATATTTTAAATTTTTCTTCTCCAAAGTGTTCTAAATGAATGTAGAAAAAAATTATATATTTTAATTTTTTTTTAATAAAATTTTCAAATTTTGAAAAAAGATGTTTTAAGAACCCCCCCGAAAATCATGTAATTTTTTTGGAATCAAGTTTGAACGGGTTAATGATACCGTAAAATCTGTAAATTTCATATTTAAGTATTTTCGATCGAATATTATACAAAAATAATTTTTAACTAATTTTAATAAAAAAAACTTTCAATAATTTTTTTTTTATAAAAGTCTTTTTTTTGGAAAAATCCCAATTTTGAGGCTCAAAGTGGCGACAGAAGTGATATTTTGCATGTGAGTTATCCTTAGGGGTCCGACACTTTTGTCGGGTATTAGAATTTGATCGGAGAGAAAAGCCTAAAAACGAGCCACCCTACTGTGCACTGTACAAGAGAAATATCTTGAATTTGACCAAAATAAAAGTATACAATTAGTACACTAAAACACCAAAGGGGGATTGGAAACTTATATGGAGTTCACACTAGCGACCTTAAACAAGTTGTTCAACAAAACACCAGTAGCAGAATAAAATCGTAATGGACACAGAACAAAGACTTTTTTAAACATCTCACTCTTGAACACTTCAAAACAGCAAGTGTGAACGCCGTATTAGAAACTTTTGAAAAGAAAAAATAAAAACTACAGTGGGCCATAATAAAATATATTCGAGCTGTTTTCAAAAACCTTCAGAGGTTTTTTCATACTAATGGTATACTTTAATTTTTTTGATCTCAAATTTCTTGCAGTGTAATTGAAAAAAAAAAAAAATTATAAAAAGCAAGAATAAAATATAGCTTGTTTAGTTTTTTTTTTTTATACCCTTTTGGAAATGGTGTATATTAGAGTGTCCCTTATTTTGGAAATGTTGGAAATGTTGAGACGGTACCCGCTAATTTTTTTCCATTTGACTTAAAAATAACTCAGGAAAAATTTTACGCCCCTACGACCACGCCTTCATTACGCGACGGGGCCTTAAAGAGAACACGATCAAGATGTCATAGATACAAAAAATATTTTTTTATGAATATATATCATTTAAAGCAATGGTTCCCAACCTTTTTTACGCCACGCCCCACTTTTAAGTTAAAATAATTGCCTTGTCCCCCCTACACTCAAGAAAAATTTGTTAATTTTTCTAATTTTTGTTGCTAATGAAAAATTACTACTGGTTTAGCAAAGTTTTTGTTAAATAAGCAGTTAAACTAAGTTTTTAGTAAAAATTGTAAGCAATTAAAAACATTTTTGTAGTTAATTTTGCTAAAAAAATAGTTTTTGTAGTTAATTTGACTAAAAAAATCATGAAAATTTGCTCGTTGCCCCCCTGGAACCTTTAAATTGCCCCCCAGTGGGGCGAGAATCAAAGGTTGGGAACCATTGATTTAAAGCAACATAGGAACTAAAACCGTTGCTTGTCAAAACTAAAAAAATATTTTTTAAAAATTTTTTACCGTAGGACCCCTGCGGCTCTAATTTTTTTTTTCGCGAAAAATTTTTTGGAGCTGAAAGCCTTATCCCACCAAAATCAATTTTTTTGTCGTCAATAAGCTAACCAAGTAATATAATAATTAATAACAAAAAAATTTGAAATCAAAAAAATTTGAAATCAAAAAAAAAATTTTGGTTTGTATGGAAAAATGATTTTTTAGGCCCCGCTCTTTAAGGCCCCGTCGCGTAGGGAAGGCGTGGTCTTAGGGGCGTAAAATTTTTCCTCAGTTATTTTTAAGTCAAAAGGAAAAAAATGAGCGGGTACCGTCTCAACATTTCAAACATTTTCAAAATAAGGGACACTCTAGTGTATATTAAATATTTGTTTTATTTCACAGGAATATTTCGTTTAAGCCCATTTGGTGAATCAGTGATGTCAGGTACCGTTCCTGTACCACCAAGTAAGCCCCTGCATTCAACATCTCCAGATCCATTCCCGCACTTCTTCATTGGGGATGCGGCCTTTCCTTTGCGACCTAACCTGATGCGCCCCTATCCTGGATCAAACCTAGATTTAAAAAAAACAGTATACAATTACAGACTCTCTCGGGCTCGACGAGTCATAGAAAACTGTTTTGGCATACTGTCTGCCCGGTGGAGAATATTGCTGACCTCAATAGAAATGTTCCCAGAAAATGTTGATATTGTTGTGTTAGCATGTGTGGCTCTTCATAATTTTATTATGTTAAGCTTGATTTACACGTTAACTACCCTTATCTACTATTTCCCAGTATTGGAGGATAGCAATTGTCAAATTCAAATAATTTTTCATACAAAATTATTTAAACCCGGCAAACCGTATCACCAATACTGGGAAATAGTAGATAAGGGTGGTCAAGGGTAGTTAACGTGTAAACTGCCCTTTAAATGACCACAAACGTTGGTATTGCCCAGAAAATTATGTGGATCGGGAGGGAGAAGATGGGATTGTCCAAGAAGGAGACTGGAGAAACCAGTTAAGAACGAGTGGTGATCGACCTATGCGTTCTTTCGCAACTCACATTCGGAGATCGACTCAGTCATCTATGGAATTAAGGGATAGATTGGCAGATTATTTTTCCAATGAGGGAGCCATTCCTTATCAATATCAAATGATTTAATAACATTGTGCAACACGAATTTGTATCTTTAATAATACCAACAAACTTTTTTATTAGACTTCTGTTTTTGTAAAAAGAAATTTTTATTTTGTAAAAAAGGACTTAAATGACCCCTTTAAATTATGTTTTAAAGGTTAATACGGTTCGAAAAAAACGCCACAAAATTTTACTGAAGACATTCAATCAACGTAATTCAAACACCTCTGAAAAAAAAACTACTGTGGTCCATAAAAAAAAATCTGATAAGGGTTTTGATTACTACACCATTTCCAATTTTATTTCAGAAATTTCCTTTTATATTTTCAATTGTATTTCAGGAATTTCCAATTATTTAAGAATTTTCATAAATATTTAAAAATTTCCAATTTATTTCAGAAATTTTCATTTACATATATTTCAGAAATATCCATTTATATTTCAGAAATTTTCATTTATGTTTCAGGAATTTCCTGAATTCAAAATTTTCTAAATGCTTTTTATATAATTCCATTTGAACTTAAAAAAAATCCATTTATATTTCAAAATTTTCCAAATGCCTTTCAGAAAATTCCTTTTGTATTTCAAAATTTTCTATGTATTTCCTATGCGGATAATTTAAAATACAATTGGAATTTTCTGAAAAGCATTTGGAAAATTTTTAAATATAAATGGAATTTTTTTAAATACAAATGAAATTATATGAACAGCATTTAGAAAATTAAAAAAAAAAAATGGAAATTTCTAAAATAAAAATGGCAATTTCTGAAATATAATTGGAAATGTTTGAATTATAAATGAAAGTTTATGAAGTATATATAATTGAAAATTTTTGAATTATATTTAAAAAATTTTTAATTATAATTTGAAATTTTTGAATTATAATTTGAAATTTATAAAATATATTTGGAAATTTTTAAAATATAATTTGTATTTTCGGAAATGAAATTGGAAATGGTGCAGTAGACAATTTTTTTTTTTGGAATTTTTTAAGATACAATCGATGCCTTCAAATTTGTTGCACAGTGTAACAGACAACAAGAAACAAACCATTTTATAATACAATAAATCAATAAAATTATAAAGTATATGAAAATATTTTTTTTATTCAAATAATTCATTAAGAAAACACAACAAAAAAAAAAAAAACAATTCACAATACTAAAAGAGATCGTCGTATTAAACATATAATTAAATTAATTAAAGTTTATAAAAAAAATATTCTACTAATTCATTTTAAAAACACAACACAACTAAAACAGATCGTCGTATTAAAAATATAATTAAATTATAAATTCCAAATGAAATTGAAATGCGAAATCAATTGGAAAAAATATCACGGTGTTATCAAATATAGAATTACTCAAAAATTTTCAAATATTAATTCAACTTGAGTATCACAAAATTATAAAATTAAAGTTAATAAATTTTTCGATTATAAAAAAATCGATAATTAAAAAAAGTAATTTAAAAAAATGTTTAAGTGAAAGTAAATAGAAGGCACTTTTCGTTATATGGTTAAGCTTTTAGTTTTGATTTAAACTTTGAATGAAAACAAGAACAATAATACACCGAAAACGAACAGAGTACTACAGTGACACAAAGTAATAAAGGAACAACATATACATATTAGAGCGACTCAACTTGTATGGAGGAGAAAAAAGTGATTTAGTTACCCCTCTGAAAATAAAGCTTGATATGTTTTATGATGATTCCCAAAATATTTTGGTTCTAGCGTTGACCATCCGTGAGCTGGACCATTTTTAAAAAAGGTATTTTTTCAGTTTTTCGATTTTTTTTGTACTTTGCTCCAAGACGACATAAATAAAATTTGGTATCATCGAAAAGAGTTTTTTAAGCAGCATCCAATGGTATATAAAACTTTACCACTTGCGACCTACTAATTGAGATATTTAACTAAATACATATTTTCGTTTCGGTTTTTCATACAAATTCTACGTATTTGGAAATAATGTTCTGCTTTTCAAATTGAATCTGTTTTAAAAAAAATTTATTTTTTTTTTTGTAATTATTCACATAAAACGCGAAAATCGCGATATATTTATCTTTTTTAACATATAGGCAATATGGGTATCAAAATTTTTCATTTTTCAATTATAATAACCTGGTGAAAAGTAAAAGATCTGTTTTCGGATCAAGGATGCTGTGAGATAAATTGAAGTTCTTAAATATTAATTTTTAACAATGTTCTGCTTTTCAAATTGAATCTGTTTTAAAATAATGTTAGTTTTTTTATTTTTTTTATTATTCACATAAAACGCGAAAATCGCGATATACTTATGTTTTTTTTGATATAAGCAATATGGGTATCAAATTTTTTCATTTTTCAATTATAATAATCTGGTGTTCTGTTAGTAACTATTTTTCTCATTTCATATACATACATATGTATTCAACTAAAAAAATAATATTTGAAAACTTAAATATATCTCACAGCATCCTAGATTTGAAAACAGATCTTTTGCTTATCACCAGATTATTATAATTGAAAAATGAATAACGTTGATACCCATATTGCCTATATTAAAATAAGAAAAAATATATCGCGATTTTCGCGTTTTATGTGAATAATAAAAAAAATAAATAAACATTATTTTAAAACAGATTCAATTTAAAAAGCAGAACATTGTTAAAAAATTAACATTTAAAAACATAAATTTATCTTACAGCATCCTAGATTCGAAAACAGATCTTTTACTTATCACCAGGTTATTATAATTGAAAAATGAAAAATTTTGATACCCATATTGCCTATATTTGAAAAAAGATAAAATTTATCGCGATTTTGGCGTTTTATGAGAATAATTACAAAAAATAAATAAATTAACATTATTTTAAAACAGATTCAATTTGAAAAGCAGAACATTATTTTCAAATACGAAGAATTTGTATTAGTAAATATCTCAATTAGTGGGTCGCAAGTGGTCAAGTTTTTTATACCATTGGATGCTGCGTCAAAAACTCTTTTCGATGATACCAACTTTTATTTATGTCGTCTTGGAGCAAAGTACAAAAAAATTCGAAAAACTGAAAAAAATACCTTTTTTAAAAATGGTCCAGCTCACGGATGGTCAACGCTAAAGCCCAAATATTTTGGGAATCATCATAAAACATCAAGCTTTATTTTCAGTGGGGTAACTAAATCACTTTTTTTTTTGAGTCGCTCTAATACATATTTGTTAGCAGTTCTTTAAAAGAAAAGTTATCAATACTAAACCTTATAATTATCAATCAACTATTTTTGTAAAAATCGCTATATAGGAAATTTTTAAAGCTTTAATTTAAGCTTAATAGCGTCCAGATTGAGCAAATATTAAATGAGATACGAGGGTCGCACTGGAAAATGAAATTATTTGTTGATATTTTTTTTTTTAAATATTTCTAAGTCGATTTTTTTCAAGCTCAAACATTAAAAATTTAAAAAATTATCCAATAATTTGTATTTAGTTATCAGCTAGTTTTCCCAACAACCCAAACAAAAAATGAATTTTTTTAAATACAGTAGAAGAAATTCGCATTATTTAACCTCCAACTCTATCGACCTCCAATTTGTTGTAAACAAAGAAAATATTTTATTGTTTATTAATTTGAGTACACCTAAGTGTATAGTAATGAGATATAAGAATAATTAAAATTTACTTTGTTTACAAAAAACTGGTGGTCAAAGGAGTTGGAGGTCAAATAATGCGAATTTCTTCTACTGTATTTAAAAAATTTCATTTTTTGTTTTGGGTTGTTGGGAAAACTAGCTGATAACTAAATAAAAATTATTGGAAACTAAATAAAAATTATTGGATAATTTTTTTAAGTTTTTAATGTTTAAACTTGGAAAACATCGACTTAGAAATATTAAAAAAAAAAAATTCAAAAAAATATCTACAAATAATTTCATTTTCCAGTGCGACCCTCGTATCTCGTTGAATATTTGCTCAATCTGGACGCTATCAAGCTTAAATTAAAGCTTGGAAAATTTCCTATATAGCACTTTTTACAAAAATAGTCGATTAATAATAATCAGATTAAGTATTGATAACTTTTCCTTTAAAGAACTGCTAAAAATATATGCTGTTCCATTATTACTTTGAGTCACTGTATGCTTTAAAAGGAGTTGTCAAACTTTAACCGAAATCTTTTTTGTTAACAAAATTTTATGTACTTAAATCAGTTATCTGGCTCCAATTTTATTTCCATTACCAATGCCGTTACTCTCTGCATAGCTTTGACCTGCTTCACGGGATTCATAGTACCTATTGTCGCTACTATCATTTTTCCAAAACCATGAAGTGGGTCCTTCTCTGCATCTTTTTCTTTTTCTCCTTTTGTTTCGCAAAATTTTTTGAAAGCTCCCACGGCTTCAGAAAAAGAATCATCCACATCTATTACTTCAGTGTTATTTCGTTTTCTTTTTGGCACTGATGGTGTAGTTGGAGATGGTAGAGTTGTTGTGAAAGTAGATGGGCCATTAGAAATATTATTAGAGCATCCATTTTGCGAAGACGCCATTAAGGATCTTTGTAAAAGTGGTACTGATGTGTTTTGTAAAACCACAGATGAACGAATCGCCACCGGCAACGGAGATGGAGACTCAGATGATTGTGAAGATATTTCCCCCGAGTGAGAAGTTGATAGATATTCATCTAAACTGTTAGAAGAACAACGCATTCTGCAAGTAGAAGAAAAAGATGTTTATTTAATCAGAAAATACAAGGTGTTCTATATACTCACGGCCTTGGTACTACGTGAGGAGCAATAAACTCCATTAATGGCATAAGTGGCCATAGCGGCCTTAAATTTGAGCCACTGCCTGAAGGTATGTTCTCTAACCGCTTTTCCCTTGCGTATCTGTCCCGCAGACAATTCCATCTCCTGGTGCACATTTCAACTTAAAAATAATGTGTATTTTGTAAAAAAAATATAATAGGAATCTACATATTATAATATAGTAGCTTACCTGGACATTGCAATTCTTTTGCAATTTCATTCCAAACTTCCGATAATTTATTTATTTATTTATTAATCCATATTGTAACCGGGACTAAATTTGTTATAAAGGCAATCATTTGCCTCCACCAAAGAAATTAGAATCTCGTCATCCATTTATTTTTTGGTTTATTGCAATTTAAAAAATGTTTTATTTTATAAATTTTTTGTACTTTTAGTTAATGTTAAAATATTCTAAAAACTGACCAAGCCAAAATCAGCTGTTTATAAATGTCACGCAGAAACGTTGTAAAATTCTGGGGGGTAATTATGTAACTTGATAGTCGTCAATCGTATCGTTTCCATCATTATTCCATTACCATATAGTGTCATTTTATGGTAAAAGAATAAAGAGAAAACGATGACGATTGACGATTATCAAGTTACATAATTAGCCCCCTGTTTTCAACACATCGGGCCGTTACGTTTACGTGACATTTGAGTTCGGTAATCGTTTTGATTGTTATACACATAACAAAATCGATCAGCTGACTCGCTACGTTAGGGGTACGCTAAGTTACGGGTGCATAACTCAGCCTTAAGAAGTGTTTGATGCTGGCTGGCGCCGTATTTTTTTTTTGTTACATTTATTCACCTCTTTTTTATTTAAATTGACCACTCAATTTATTCAATTTACACATTCAGAGTAAAATTATCCAATTTATAGTAAGAGTCCAGTTTCATACTATAAATTGGGTAAATTTTAACATGAAAATTTACATTTTTGCTTATTTTAAAGTCCTCTAATGACTTAGGAAGCTAAAAATTTCCTAGCATATAGTCCTATCGATGAAGCAAATCCTGAAGTAGTTGAATTTTAAATTTTTGGACTGTGGGCGGAGAATTGAAAGGAAAATTGGAGTGTGACAAAATTGGGATTTTTAACATTTTAACTCCTTTTGAAGCCCCCAAAGGAAGCGGAAAATGCATTGCGTATAGTCCTAACGATGTTGTATATCCTGAAGTAATCGGATTTAAGATTTCTCGGTTGTGGACGGAGAATTAAAAGATAAAAGAGCGTGGAAAAATTGGGTTTTTTAATATTTTAACTAATTTAAAGACCCCCAATGACTTAGAAAGATGAAAATTGGCATGTATATTAGAGCGGAGTGAATTGTTCGGAGCAAAATTTTCGACAAAATCGCCTAGGATATTTGGATTCTGCATAAAATTCTAAAAAAAATGCCGAACAAACCACGCCTAAAAAATCAGTTTTGACCCCCCCAATTTTCAAAAATAGTTTTGTACGATATACGCCTTTTTCATTAATCAGCACGAGAAAAAGGTTATTTTTTGACCTGTGAAATTTAGATTGTGTAAATAGATACACTATGGAGCTATTTAGACATTGCCATTTACAGTTTTATTAAATTCCAAAATCTCGCGATTTTATTTGCGATTTTCATTTTTTAAAAATCACAAAATATGAAAAAGTAGTGTAGTTTGATGAGCGATAACTTCTTAAGTAAATATCCGATTTTTAAAATCAAAATTGAAATTAAAAGCTTAAGTCCTCTAGATTAAATTTGAAAGTTAAAAAAAAAATTGTGTTATTAAAAAAATGCATTTTTAATGCAAATGCATTTTTTTTTAGTGCATTTCCGTCAACTTTCACCTCTTTTGATTTTTTTTAAATTAACATATTATGAAAGTATGACATTTTTACAAAAAAAATAATCAGTCATCATGTTAATAGGACACAAAAGTTTTCTATTTTTAATATTTTTTTTAAATTATGCCCATATAAAATTTTTTTTTTTTTTTAATTTTGTTAATAAATGATTTTAGGAATTTCAAATCGTTTATCGATGTACTTTGAAGACCTATAACTCCTTAAGTAAACATCGGATTTTGATAATCAAACTTGAAAGCTAAAATCCTCTACTTTAAACGAAAAAGTTTTAAAAAATTGTGGCAATAAAAGAATGGTGTAGTTTACCACTTTTTAATTTTTTGTGGATTTTTAAAAAAATAAAATCGCGAATAAAATTTAAAACTGTAAATGGGAATGTCTAAATGGCTCCTTAGAGTATCTGGCTTCATTATAAAAAAAATCTATAAAAACCCAAGTCCAGATTTTTGTTTTTTAGCGCCCTCTAGCGGCGGTTTAGAGCAAAATAAATATCAAATATGGATTCCCCGTACCCAAAAATACCAAGTACACCTCTTAATACAAAATAAAAGCAAAATTTATTAGTAAAACAATATATTCCAAATAATAAGCCCAGCTAAAAAAGTCTTATATCGTGCAAAACTATTTTTGAAAATTGGGGGGGCCAAAACTGATTTTTGAGACATGGTTTGTTCGGAATTTTTTCTTAGAATTTTATGCAGAATCCGAATATGCTAGACGATTTTGTCGAAAACAAAATTACTCCGCCCTAATGTATATAGTAGATTTCATGGGGATCAACACGAACCTGGATTTTTGATATCCAGTGTATCGGTGGAGAATAAGAAAGGCAAAGGGGCGTGGTAACTTAATTTCTATTTTCTGTATATATTTTTTTTTTGTATTTTTCTTAATTTTTGTGTATCCAGCGCCTTTTGGATCTCTGTGATAAACTTAAAATTGGCATGTATATAAGTAGTAAAACACCAGGGACAGATTCTTACGAAGCCGGATTTTTTTGCCTGTGGGCGGCGAATTACGAGAAAAAGGGAACTTGGAAAAATTGTTTTTTTTTTTAACCTTTTAGAGTATTTTTAAGCTCCGCCCCAATGAATAAGGAAGCTGAAAATCCCTAACAGTTCTAACTATGAAGCATATTCTAAAGTAGTCCGATTTAACATTCTTGGATTGTAGACGGAGAGTTGAGAGGAAAAAGGGGCAAAGCAATAGTGTGTTTTATTTTTTTAATTTAACTAACTTTAAAGCCCTAATGACCTACGCAGCCGAAAATTGGCAAGCATATTGTCCTGACAATGGAGCATATTCTAAAGTAAGACTTAAAATTTTTGGACTGTCGAAGGAGAATTAAGAGGGAAAATGGGCGTGGATATGAGTATATTACTAACGATTGAGCTTATCCTAAAGTAGTCAGATTTAAAAAAATTTGGAATATGGACGCAGAATTAAGAGAAGAAGTGGGCATGGAAAGATTATGTTTTTACATCTTACCTAATTTTGAAGGCACCTTATGACCTTGAAAAATGAAAATAGGGATGCATATGGTACGGACTATGGCAAAGATAATTCTGACCTGGATATCCAGTGAAAGGGCGGAGATACATAAAATTCGTTGTGAATTTTGTTCAGTTTATATATATACGGTCAAATTCATAAACGTTTTAAAATATGATAATAAAAGGTTTATAGGGAAAATTTGCTAAAACATTATTCAAAATCGTTTAAAAGCAACAAATTTATAAAAGGTTTAAAGTAGGGTATAGTCAACAATAAACCTTCAATAAAGTTTGGAGTTGAGAAGTTTCTCATTTTGTGCTCGGCATTCAATCTATAATTATCTAAACACATAATGAAACATTCTCCCCCTAGAATAGTTATATTCCATCAATTTCTATTCTATAAATCGAAGATATCTTCTACAATTAACATATTTTGGATGTTTTCAATAAAAAATTGTCAAATATTTGTTAAAAATAAATTAAAATCAAATAAAACAAAATAGTGATGTACATACATTCAATCGAAACATATTCGGTACTCGAATATTTTTTGTGCTCTTGGTATAAAATTACAATTATTTCGCTCTTACTTCTATTTGACTTCTATATAACGCTAAGAAAAACGTTTTAAACAAATTTTTATTTCACACGAAATCTTTTCTAACTCTTAAATCTGCAAAAAAAAATATTTACTTATGACTACCGAGTCAATCGATTCATGATTTTATACATCACAAGCAATTAAATGAGAAATATAGCAAGGGTGTTGCCAACATTAAATCGCATAATTATTACACTGTTAAAGTACGTTTATGAATACAATTTTTAAATAAAGGTTTATTATAGGCTTATTGTACTTTAACTATTGTGTGCTTTAAAGCCAAATTACAATTGCCCTATGAATTTGACTGATAATCTGTAACGTAGCCGGATTTACGGCCTTAACGACAGGGGAGTGGTGAAAGACGGCGAAATTTAGTTTTTAAACATTTAAACAATTTCTGAAATCCTTTTTGACTAAGGAAGCTGAAAATTGTAAAGCATAAAGTATTGATAATGGATCATATCCTTATGAAGTCAACTGTGTACGGAGAATTATAAGGAAAAATTTAAGTGAAAAAATTGTGTTTTTTAACATTTTATCAAATTTCAAAACCCTTCGGAGCATTGAGTAATCCAGCCCAAGAAAGATAAAAATTGCATTGTATATAGGAGTGACCCATGGGACAGATCCACACGATGGATTTTTGATATCCGGTTTAAGGACGGAAACGAAATGGGCGTGCTAAATCAAGTTCTAAAATTGTATCAATAAAACCTTTTATGCTCATCAAATTTTCTTCCAGCTTGGGAAATATATTGATATAACACATTCTAGCAATATTAAATTTTTGAAGCACAAACATAATTTTTTTTATAAAGTTTGGTAAAAAATTAGAATTATTGAGAAAAGTGATTTGGTGTTCCGCCTGACAGGGACAGGCTAGTACTTATGTATATAATATACATATAATAATTTTTACTAAAATCCCTACAAAAATAAAAAAAAAATGTAAAGAACACATTCTCTTTGCTAAAACAAGGTTTTATCTTATGTCTTGTTCTCACTAGCGTCATAAAACATGTTTAAAACAAGTCTTTTTGTTTCATGATGTCATAATAATATTCTAAAATAATGACATTTTTTAAAACATTTCTTCAAACAGGGTTAAAGTCGCTGGTAAGAATATGGTATACAAATATGTTTTAAATTTCGTATATATATTTATGACCAGAGACTGGAACTTCATGCATCTAAAAACATTGTTTTAAGCGCTTAAAATATGCATTAAAAATCGTAAAATATGCAACAAAATTTTAAAAAATATGCATTTAAATTTTTTTTAAATTTTATTTAAATAGAAACATAACAGCAGAATTCATTCTTATTTCTTACAGATTTAAAAAAATAAATAAAAATTATTTACTTTAGGAAATCTTAAAAATAAAAACTTCTTTAAATTATTAAGTTAAGTCTATTCGATCAAAAAAAAATTATAAAGATCGTTCTACAGCTACGGATGTGATTTGAGCATAGGGTTGCAAGAATTTTTTTTCTAAAAAGCGGGACAAAGGCAAATAATTTAGGAAAATGGCGGGATTTTAAAATGTTTGGCGGTACAAAAACAATTTGTTTACATGCAGTTTGAATATTTTTTTTTTTTTAATGAGATGGAAATTTAAAAGTTTTTTTCGAATATTTTTGGCGGAACAAAATAATGCATTTATCAATGATTTGGTCACTATCTTCTGAAATTGTCATTGATAAAATAACATTAACTCTAAGATCCTGTCGAAGTTCAAAATTAAGTACCTAAATGTACACATATTTACTGCAGAAAAATCTGATGAAAATAAACCCATTTTGAGCCACATGAGAAAATCTGTCTTGACAGAAAAATCTGCTGGTTTTAGCTAAAAACTCCGCTGATTTTAGCTGAAAGATTTGCTAATTTTACCAGAAAAATCAGCTGAGTTCAGCAGAAAAATCTGCTGACTTCAGGTGAACAATCAAAACATCTAACGTGTATTTTATTTATGCAAAAAAGACTTACCCCCTAATTTGTTTTTGTTACAACAACAAACTTTATTGAAATTTTGACAACGCGATTGTATTTTTTTAAGAATTTTTTTTTTCAAAAATTTTTTGATTCTAATTTCTACGTCTAACTTTCTGATGCCTTAAAAAGCTGAAATTTGGAATCCAGCGCGGGACGCAGGAAACGTTGACATAAAGCGGGATAATCCTGCCAAATGCGGGACGTCAAAAAGCGTCAAAATGGCAACATTTATTAAAAATAAAATTAAAAAATGTACTTATTTAAAAACAATTGCGAACAAATTATAACAAAAATTTTTTACAAAACGTGAATTTTTAGTAAAAATTTTTTACTTAATATTACAAAGTATCACTAAAAAATGCCATTATTGTAAAAATATGAAAATATATGCATTTTTACCAAAATATGCATAAAATATGCACTAACAAATCAATGCCATTTTAATATAAATTTGTTGATTCGAAAAGATATCTCATTAACAATGTTCTCAGACTAACGAGAAAAAACATGCATTTGTATGAACTTCCAGTCTCTGTTTATGACAAACTAAAACAGTGTTTTAATTAAAACTTACCAATGTGGATTGACTCATAGGGACTTAAAATTTTATTTATTTTATATGCCAAAATGGGTGGTATGAACAAAAAATATTATTACTAATATTGGGAAATAGAGGGTTTTTCTAGCATTTACTTTATAAATTTAGTGAGCTTTTGAGCAGATTAAAATATTTTATTTGGTAATTTTGTTAATATTGTCTAATAGTTTGCAAATATATTTAGAAATCGGATTCACACACATCGGGCAGCCACACATTTGGCCAATAGAAGGCGTTTTTTGTTGGCATAATTATCAGTGTTCTACCATACAAAGTGCACATTAGTGTTAACGCTCAAAATTCTAGAAGTTAAAAATTAACTTGCATACATTGTGAATGATTCTCTTTTTGTTAATGGCTCTCTTTGGTATAAATAAAAAAGATAAATGTTTTTGTGTTGCTTTCAAGCTAAATTGCATCTAAGAAATTAATTTTATCAATATTTCATCGAAAATGTGTAATATTTTACAAAACAATTCCAAACGACGCTAAATTAAATTGAGAAAATTATTGCAGTTACGGTGTCTTTTTTTTCGTTTTGATGCATGGTAATAATCAAAGTTTGCCAACAAAAATGGCCTAGAAATAATCTTGGGTATGAGAAGAGTCCACCTACGTTAGTGGCGTGTTCCAAATCATCGGAGGAACTGAGAAATCAATTTTAACAAAAAACAAGTTCAAATGAAAATTTGATGACAACACTTTAGTACCGATTGTAGGACAACCAAACGTATGCCCAATATGAGGTCCGGTGAAATTAATCTTGGACTCGAGTAGAGTCCACCTACAATAGTGGCGTATTCCAAATCATCGGAGGAGCTAAGAAATCAATTTTAACAAAACCCAAGTTCAAATGCAATTTTAACAAAAAACAAGTTCAAATGCAAATTTGATGACAATACTTTAGTACCGATTGTAGGACACCCAAACATATGCCCAATATAAGGTCCGGTTAAATTAATCTTGGACACGAGTAGATTCGACCTATGTTAGTGGCGTGTTTCAAATCATCGGAGGAGTTGAGAAAATTCCGTCAAAATTTCTGTTTAATTCTGCTGAATTGTCTTGTGAATTTCTATAATTTTGTATTGAACATTTAGAAAAGGTATTGTAGACAACTTTATGCATTGACAGATAATGTTTTTTATTATTTGTTTTCATTTAAAATATTTTTAGCTGCATTTTTCTTAAATAAACTTACTTTCCACAGAAAATCCACATACGTTCCACAAAAAAATTTTTGGATAACTTTTTTTGGATAACTTCACACACATAATAAAATAGTAAAATTCTGGTCGCTTTTATGAATATTTTACAGATAATTCTGTAAGTCTACAGTTTTTTTTAATCGAAGTCATTTTACAGAGTTTTCTTCTTAAAATAACAAAAAATCTTGCTGGTTTTTCTGCTAGTTCAGCAGAGTATCTCTGTAATTTAACAGAGTGTTTATTTTGAGTGTATAAAACGTATGTGAACAGTTGCGAAAAAAATCCTTCCCGCTCCAAGTGTGAGTATTCTCTAACTTCAAATACTTTTTTAAGTTATTTTTTTAACTTCGTTTTAACAGAAATTTCAGTTTTTTTGTTTAATTAAGATTACTTACAAGGGAAGTATCTCAACCCTTATGAACCGATTTGCATGAAACTTAAAATATGTATAAAAGAGACAATTCTAAGATTGGGGTGTCTCGGCTTATCGGGCATTTAGGGGCTCAAAACATGGGTAAAAAAATTACGAAAAATCGTTTTTTAGATTCTTTAGTCATTTCTTTTTTTTCTTTCTAAGAAACTATATGATGTTTACATATGAGAAGAAAGGGTTTTTAATGCCTATCCAACGGGGGCATAACCTCATAAAAATTCGGTTTCGTTAAATATTCTTTTCATGAAAATGTATAAATTTTGGGGGGTATTTATATAAAGACATAGACCTACGATATCTATATGAATAAGAAAAAATCTTTGTTAAATTTAAGTTGACACGTATTTTTGCTTTAGACGGTATTTCTGTTAGTTCGAGAGATATCGAAATTTTCCCGAAGGAAAATTTCGGGAAGGGAACACGAAATTTTTAAACACTGTAAAATCTGTAAAATGAAGATTACAAAGTAAATGTATTTTCTTAATATCAGTATTTCGGCAGAAAACTTTGTCAAATATCTGTCAAATTGAGATTACAGTCATATTACGGAGTATGCAATAGTTATTATTTCTCTAATGTAAATTTAGGAGTTCTTTCATCATCTTCAGTATCAAACACTTCTACTAACATTGTGGAAGAATTCTCATCTACCTACTCTAATGTAAATTTAAGGCGCGATTAATGGCTTAGAATTTTAAATGTTAAGACTAGTCTAAACACATTTTTGTTTGTGGTCATCTTTTCCACCCAACTCATACTTGGAAGGAAAAAGGAACAAATCTTTTAAGCCAACAAATTAAGAAGTCTTAGGGGCTCTCCCATCATCTTCAACACCAAACACTTCCAATAAAACTGCTGTATCTCAGTAACCACTAAAGCGATGCCCATCAAAATGTTTTTTTAATGACATCTATGATCTTTTAGCTTTTTTTAAAACCAGTTGGCATCATTTCGGAGAAATAGCTTTTTAAAAACACATTTCCAAAAAGCGGATGCCAAAAAAGACTTCGAAATTTTTTGAAACCTTTATTTTAAACACCAGGCGCGCAGAATCGACTAGCAAGGTGTATTTCATGTTTTTAAAATTTAAAAAACGTTATATCTTAGAAACTAATAAACCGATTTTAAAAATTCTTGCATGTAGAGGATAAATTAAAGAAGCTTCGAATTTTTTTCCAGAGTTGCTATACAATTTTTTCAAATAGAAAGATTTAAATGTGTATACAAAATTTTATATTTAGATGGAACAACGCGATTTATGCGGAAGTTACTTACAATCCTTAACAAGGAATGACGTCAATAGATTGGTACCTTGTAACCATTTGCTGCATGCCATTTGTTACCAACAGTTGGAGCAAGACGAGCATACTATAAGATGCCCACATTGCACAGTAGCCGAAACATCCAATCTAGCGGCGCTTAATTCGGAAATGTAAAATAATAAAAACCAATGCATATTTGTGATTATAAAACTTATAAAGAATTTAATTTGTAACCATATTTATTTATTTTCAGTGTTTTTATGTATTTTGGGAAATTTATGTGAATATCGGGAGGGTGGTCTGTATGAGGACTAGAAGTTAAAATGTTCCGATTCCGTTAAAATTTAGTGTGATTATTTATGGCTACAAAAAACATTTATCAGTCGAGGATATTTGTTAAAATACCATTGTTAGGGCTTTTTAGTAAAACTGGAATGGGAAATTAACATGGAGGCTATGGGATAACATGGACCGATTTTGTCAAAAATTTAATAGGGTTTGTTCTTTCGATAAAAAATCTTAAATTTCAAATTTTAGCCAAATCGATTGAAAATTGTGGTCGCGTTTATACTGTTTATTTGGAAAGGCAGATGGACCCTAAAAAACCGAACAACTTGCGCGAACTAGCACGCCATACTGAAACGTCACAACAAAAATAACCCAAAATAATAAACAACACAGGAATTGGACCGAATACGATCGAATTTCAAAAGTTGCAGTCCATGAAACTATAGTTTATATCACAAATGTCAACTTCTATAATGCACAAATAATAAACTAGACACACACAGGCCACAAACATTTATTGTTTAGTTAAAACATACCTTTTACTTTCAATTAAAACTTTTTGGCTCAAAATGTATAAACAATTGACTTAAAAGTGTCAAGAAAAACTCACTGAGTAATTAGGCCCCAAATTCCTTTAATACACTTGCTGCAGAAAATGTATATTTGACAGCTTACAGCTGTGCGAATATTGAAAGCAAAACAAAAGTAAAAACGTAATTTTTTTCTGTAAAGTATAGGTAAATGATGCAGTGCAAAAACATTTATCGATGTTAATTTTTTAATTTTGACTTAAGCGCCGCTAGATCAGTGATTTCGGCCACAGTGCATTGTCGGGAAAATATTGAAGGTATTTAATAAAACATTTATGTTTATTATTAAAAAAAGTGAATTTAAAAATTTTGCAATGGGCCATTTTTTTCTTTAAAACAAAGTTTTTCATAGAAAAAATGTGTTAGAATCATGGAATTTTTGTAAACTTTGAACTTTTTTATAAATATTTCCCAAAAGAAAATAATTTTTATACCCTCAGTATTTATACTACACAGAGATGGGCACGTGAACGACTTTTGACTTACTCACTCTCGCTCACAACATGAATTTTTAAATCACGCATACTCTGTCATGAGCTTATTTTTACTACTAACACTTACTCACAATCACGTGAGTGAACTTAATACAACTCGCACTCAAGTGCATTAACACAAGCTTGACTCAAATTCACGTTGAGTCAAACTCACAAAAATCTTAATTATACAAAAAAAAAAAAAATTTTTTAAAAAAATTAAGAGAAAATAAACCACGCAAACTCATGTAAAAAAATCGACTCACGCACACTCACGCAAAAATCTTAAATTTTTTCCCTCACTCACACTCACGTGAGTACAATTGAATTCCGTCACACTCACGCGTAAACAACGCACAAATCTGTTCATGTGCCCATCTCTAATTTGTACCCACAGTATTGTGGTATACTCACTTTGTCATTCCGTGTGTAAATCGTTGAAATATTAGTTCTTGTATAATGTATTTATAATTAATTGAATGTACGATATATGTACTATGTAGAGATGGGCGTGTGAGTGATTTTTGACTCACACTTACTCACGCTCAAGATTGGAATTTTTGAATCACGAACAATCACTTAGGAGCACATTTTTTCTACTCACTCACAATCACATGAGTAAATTTAATACAACTCACGTGCACTCACGCAAGCTTCACTCAAACTCACATTCACTCAAACTCACGAAACTCTTATTAATACAAAAAAAAAAAAAAAAATGAACTAAAATTTTAAAAATCTTTCAAAATTTTGAGCAAAATTTAAAGTTCAGCGAAATTTTAATTTATTTTTTTGCTTTTATCGGGACAAAATCTTAAGTTAAGCCAAATTTTACAATTTTTGTGTTGCTTTTTTTTGGTACGAAAGCAAATATGAAGAGAAAATAATTCACACAAACTCACGCAAAATAATCGACTCACGCACACTCAAATCATATTCACGCACACTCACGCAATTTTTTTCTCCACTCGCACTCACCTACAATCACGTGAGTAAAATTGAATTCATTCACACTCACGCGTGAATCACACTCAAATCTACTCATGTGCCCATCTCTAATATGTACTATGTAGATAATTTAAAAATCTACAAATCAAAAGAAAATTCATCAAAATCGGTTCAGTTGTTTTTGCTGTACAGCTGCAGCTGACTTTGTCCTTTAATTAAAGGATAATTGTGGCAATTCTACATAGACAGACAGATATTTTGAGGTGTTACAAACGGAATGCCAGACTTATAAATAGCCTCATCAAATGGAGGGTATAATGAATAAGCAACAATCTTTTTTCAACAGACACCATTATGATTGAAAGAAAGACATATAACAAACACTCTAAAGATGACAAAGCAAGAATTGTTGAAGCTGCCTACAAGGGCGACGATTGGACCCAACAGGCGTCGTCTTTGGGTATCAAGTACCAAACTGCATATGGTTGGTTAAGACAAGAGAAGTCAATCCAAAAAAGGGTGGATACACTCAAAAAATTATGTCGGTAGATTCCACTACAAAAGACAGTTAAAACTACTACATTTGCTGTTGTTTAGGCGTCCACTACATTTTACGGTAAAATCAACCAAAAATTGTTGTTGTTTTTAACTATCAATTAACAACTACAAAAAACGGTAAAAACTACTTCAAAGTACAGTTATTTTTACTGTAACTCAAATTGTCTAAATTTTCTTCTAAACTTAAAAAACTGTTAAAATTATTTGGAAATAATTCCTGCTGCATCTGACACTTCCAACTCGTTCAACACATCCGTTTTTCTAAAAATTTCTAGAAAATTATAAGTTTTTTTATAGACTAAAAACAACTACATAAAACAACTGTTACTACAATGTAGTAATTTTTTGTATTTATTTTTTAAAACGACTACAAAAAACAGTTGTTTGAGATTTTTCACCCAAAAACAACTGAAGTTGTAGTTGAAAACAACAACTACTACTTACTACACAAATGACCAGCATGTAGTAACTGCAATAATTTTCTAAGTGTACAAACCAAAACTCTTGTCTGAAGCTGACAGTGTTATTGGTTGGGTAGAGACAAACCCAACCATTACTCTCAAAGAAATTAAAATTTTGGTAGAGTTTCTTAAGAACGTTTGTGTCCAAACGGTTACAAATTATTTAGTTATGAAACTATATACAGTTAATGGTAGGAACAGAACAAGCCCGGCACGACTTTTTCCATACGATTTGACAGTTAAAAACCGACAGTTAAAAACCGGCACGACAAAAAATTAAAACTTATTTTATTTTATCTCCGGGTTCTCTCAATCTCCCTCTCTCTCACACTCCAGGGTTACCGCATTTTCACAACAATTTTTTATTTTTTCATTCACAATGGTGTAACAAACGTACAGTAGTGCCATCTTAATCACATTGACTATGTGATAAGCGATTTTTTCCGTAAAATTACTCTAATTTCATTAAAAGTTAGAACCACTGAACAAACAAATGACATTTTTTGCCGTCACCGTCCCCCGTCATTGTTTTGGGCCTATATTCTTCGGCAACGGCAACAGTCCCCCGTGCCGTGCTTGTTCTGTTTCTACTCTAAATCGTTACATTTCCAACCAATATCCATGAACACTGATGAAAATAAAGAAAAGCGGGCCCACTTCGTAAACAGACTTAACGATTTCATAAGAGACGGTAAACAAATAGTTTACATAGGTGAGACTAATTTTAATTTGTTTACAAGAGAAACGCAGGGACGTTCGCGAATAGGATCTACGGCGGTTCAGTTGTTGCCCGCATGTCGAGGCCCAAATGTCCACGTAGTAGGGGCTATATCAGCAAATGGTGTAGTCCGAATAGACAGAAGAAGAGGTCCGTTTTGGATAGGTGGGTCGAAATTGGGAATTCACTTTCGGATTTGGTTATTGTGTGTGACAACGCCCCCGCACACTCAAGGCTTCAGTCCGTTTTCGAAGGTTCATCTGCAAAACTGTTACGTTTAGGGCCTTATTCACCACAACTTAATCCTATTGAGATTATTTGGAGTAAACTAAAAACGCTCGTTAAATCTAACATAGGTATTCCAACCGATACTCCACCAGGCGTTGTTGAGCAGCGTTAACAGTATTTAGAAAATGTTATAGACGGCAAATATTAACTTAATAAACAAATTAGCCTAACCAAACAAAAATGAAATAAATTAAAATTGTTTTTAAAATCTACTTCAAAAAATGTATGGGAAATTTGAAATAAAACTTTTATTAAAATAAATGTTTGATTTTTCTTTTCTTCGGGACAATACTTTTAAATATGCTAAAGCGTGTCTTAATACATAATTAATTTTCTTTTAAAAAAATAAATTTTTAATAAAAAATTAACGAAAACTTCAACAAAATTAAATTTATCCAACAAAACTTTTTAAAACAATCCAAATGTTATAATTCACTCGGAAAGCTTTCGAGTTATAGGCACGAATGCTCCTCAGATAAAGCCTTGAAATTATTTTGAGTTTTTTTACTACATAATTATTATACTAAATCTGTAAAAAATACCAGTTATTTTTTTCACAGCTCGACATGTAAGAAATTATATATTAAACACAATATGTTTTTACTCTTTTCCATGCCTTTTTAAAAAATTCCTTTAAAGGAAAATTTCTCTTTAAAACCTGGGCTAAAAAGAAGAAGCATTTGATCCCAACAAAGATTTACAAAAAAAAAAAAAAAAAACAGTGAATGTGAATTTATTAAACTTTTTTTTATTAAAAAATAAATTAAACATTACTTAAAAAACAATTATTATTTATTAAATAAAATAATTGATAAATTCGTCATTAAAATAATAAATAAATGCAAAAAGGCGAGTACAAAATGAAAATTAACTATTCATGATTAAAGATAAATTTAAGTTCCATTTTTTTATTATTTTTAACAATGCAAAAAGGAAGTTGTTATTTTTCTTCTTCACATAATAAAAGTAGTTTTTAACTGTTTTTTTAAACAGGATCAGTCTTAAATGTGAAACAGGATCAGTCTTAAATGTGAAATAACTCCAAGAGTTAAAATTTTCATTAAATTAAAAAAGACATTTCCTTTAGTATCACTAAATAGTGAAATTATTCTTTTAGGTCTCATATCTGAAAAAATATGTCACATATATATTTAAATCTCACTGATAAGTGAATATGTGATGAATTTACATCTGTATAAAAAAATGTTAATGCATTTGAAAGAATAAATTATTTTTTCTCTTTTTGTAATTCTTTTTTTTGCCCGCCAAAAAAAAGCGCCTGGTACTTTTTTTTCGTTTTTGGCTCATTTTCCTTCTTTTATAGTCTAAAAACATAATCCGCCTAAAAATTGGAGTAACACCAAAATTTTATTTAAATCCTCTCCAGGGCACCGTTGGTAGTGTACTGGAAATTCGAGGGTACCAAGTATTTTTGAAACACAAGTTTTAGAACTTTATTATAAACTAGTCGAATAGCCTGTCCCTGCCAGGCGGAACACCAAATCACTTTTCTCAGTAATTCTAATATTTTACCAAACTTTATAAAAAATTATGTTTGTGCTTCAAAAATTTAATATTGCTAGATTGAGTTACATTAATATATTTCCCAAACTGGAAAAAAATTTAATGAGTATAAAAGGTTTTTTTGATAAAATGTTAGAACTAAATTTAGCACGCCCATTTCGTCTCTCCGTTCATAAACCGGATATCAAAAATCCATCGTGTGGATCTGTCCCATGGTCACTCCTATATACATGGCAATTTTTATCTTTCTTTTTTATCATGAAGGGTTTTAAAATTAGATAAAATGTTAAAAAAACACAAACATTTTTCCACTTAAATTTTTCCTTATAATTCTCCGTACACAGTTTAAATATTAAATCTGACTTCATAAGGATATGATCCATTGTCAATACTTTATGCTTTACAATTTTCAGCTTCCTTAGTCATTAGGGGTTTCAGAAATAGTTTAAATATTTAAAAACTAAATTTCGCCGTCTTCCGCCACTCCCCCTGACTTAAAGGCCGAAAATCCGGCTACGTTACACTCAAAATAATTCTACAGTAAAAAAATTAGTAAGTGCGTTGGTAACCCAAATCTACTAATAAGTTACCAATTACCAGTATTACAGTAGTTTTTTTAGTATCTTCAAAGTGCTAAAATTAGTATTTCTTACTGTTTATGAGTAATTTTTGTTGGTAGTTGGTTTTACTAATTTTTTTACTATTTTTAGTTCATAAAAGTACTAATACTTATATAGTAATTTATTAGGTTTTTAATTTATTTTTGTTAGTAATAATTCCGTAAGGGGGCGCTTGTTTACAAGCAGAGCTACCAACTGTTTTTTTTTTGCAAAATCGTTAAATTTGAATTCAGTGTTGTCATTATGTTACATTTCGGGTATTTGCTGGTGCTTTTTTGGTCTTGCCGTTTTTTAAGTACGCGTTTTTAAAAATAGGGTATTTATGGTGTTATTCCATTTTTTCGCGACATTTTTTTTTTTTTAATTTGTGATTTTTATATTATCAATTTTTATATTATACTTAAGCCTAAGACCTAATGAAATTGGAAAAAAACAGTCCCCTTTAAATTTGACTCAAGGTATCCTTTCAAAATTTGCAGGTAAACGTGTTTTGTGTTCACAAATCAAGATCCCAAATGTTCTCTCAAAATTCATGAAAATAAAAAATAATTTATTTATACTTTATTAGTATGCGTGAGCAGGTAACCAAGCCGACTAGGAATTTTTGGCGGTGGCGGGCCGCTGGCCACTGGCGGCTCGGCCCATTTTGCTTGCCTACGGCGGATTTCTTATGTAGTTGTATTTTTCTAATGATGCAATCAAAATATGTGTTTTTGACAGATTTAAATAAAGAAAATTTGGGTTTATTTTCGAAAATTGTGTAACAGACAAAACGCGCAAAACAGTGACTCAAAAAGCGCTAAATTTGAATAAAGTAAAAAGCGATAAAAAAATAATTTTAATTCAAGGTTAAAAAAAAATTAGAAAATCATCAGGCCTATTCACAGAATAAGTCTAAAAATTGTGAAATATCTTTTTTTAAAAATTTTCAACAAAGTTTTCCATTTCTTAGGTTTAAAAAAATGCGCTTTTTGGGTGGTCGGATAGCTTTAAATCCAGCACGAAGCGCGCTGAATTGGCATCGCTGTTTTTGGTTGTTATTTGATTAAAAACTTAATTAAGTTTTGTACCGGTCGTACAAAAATTAAAATTTTTCGCAATTTATTTTTTTTGTTTCATTTAGCAAATTTAGTTTTTGGATTATATTTTTTTTTCTTCATCAAGACAATTTAGTTTTTTGGATTAGAACATTTAAATATTGGGATTCCCCACGAAAGATATGAGTAAAATATTTTACTAAACTACCTGTCTAATATCACTTCATACGTATTGGAAATACTAACAATATTTTTTAAAGAAAATGTATTATATTATATAATATTTTTTAATGAAAATGTATTATAAACTTTTTGGTACATATTTTCTACATTTTTTTACAACAACGTATTTTTTAAAATATTTAATGACTGCTGTTTTTTGAAACAATTTTGTTTACTGTCAAAATGAAGTAAAATGCATAAAAATTAAACTGATAAAATATCCAAACATTTCATTAAAAAAGATCTGTGGCGTGTTGATTGAATGAAATACAAAAGTTTGTATTAAATTTATTGTTTTTTTAAGTAATATGAATGTAATATTATTTTTACTCGTGATTGTATCAGCTTATTTATTTAATTTATGATAAAAATAAATACTTTTATTATCGTTTTTTTTTGCGCTTTTTATCATTTTAACCTTAAAAAGCACATTTTCCATTTTTTTTTTAATTTTCTCTCTTTTCTTGTAGCTGATTTTTTTTGTAAATTTTTACCCTTTTCCTACGATTTTTGCGTTTTTTTTTTATATTTGTAATGGCAACACTGTCTGTAATAGCAACCAAATGCTTCTTCACAGTTCAGCAGCAAGCAGCAGACAGAAAAAATGATGAGTACTCTATTTAATTATAATTTCACTAAAATGACGCATTATTTATTTCTTAACATTAAAAGTGCATACCAATAGCTGCAAATACAAAAAGTACTTATTTTTTAAATGTATAATTTATAATTAAGTACAGTTCTTTATATTTCTTGCCGTCTGCTGCTTGCTGCTGCAGTGTGTGTGACCACCACGTTTTCTCGCATTTAACTGCAGTGCTACCAACAGATTTTTCTGTTTGTTTAGTGCGAAAAAGAATTAAAACCGAAACAACGCGATACCCGGTCACGGAGTGTTTGCAAAAAAATATATATTATAAATTTATTAAATTAAATTGTGTTAAAGTAATTGAATATATGTTTTTTATTTATTTAAATATGCTCATAAAATAACATTTCTATGTCAGTTTTTTTGTGTAATCGTTTTTTATTTCAATGGCTGTGTGAAAAAAAATCAAGCTGAAGAGAATATTATGGAAACACACACGAATACAAAAAAATGTATGTAAAAAAAGCACCCTCTGTGGTAAAATGTTTGTACATACATTTGAACATGTATTGAAAAAATATTATTTCTTTTTTATATTTTTAGCGATCGTTTGCAAAATATATTTCAATGGTACACTCAAAAAAAAACGTGGGTATTTAATACTAAAAATTTAGCTACGAGTACTAATGTTTTAGTCCAAAATGATCTAGTGCAGGCGTTGCTAATCATTACTAAAATTTGTTACTAATATCTAGTACATGAGAAATACTAACAAAACAGTAAATATTACTGCAATTTACTACTAAAAAAATCATAAATATTTAAAATTTTTGTCCTATTTAGTAAATAAAACTACTAATTTTAGTAAATAAAATTACTAATTTTAGTGATTAAAATTACTACCTAAATCAATTTTAATAAATAAAAGTCAGAAAAATATTATATATAAATGATTTTATTTCACTTCGGTTTTTTATTTTATTATTTCACTTCGGTTATAAGATATACTTAATTACATGTCTTCTTAAGCTGTTTAAAAAAATGTAGCGTTCATTGTACCACGTAAACGATTGCTAAAAATATAAGAAAGAAATAATATATTCTCAATACATGTTCAAATGTATATACAAACATTTTACTACAGAGGGCGCTTTTTTATACCTACATTTTTTTTTGTATTCGTGTGTGTATCCATATTCTTCTTCAGCTTGAATTTTTTTCTTACACAATCATTATTTCAATGAAAAAACGATTTAAAAAAAAACTGACGTAGTTTTATTATTAATGCATATTAATTTTATTATAAACACATTTAAATAAATAACATTTATATATAATTACTTTAACACAATTTAATTAAATAAATGTAACATATATTTTTTTATAAACACTCCGTGAGTGGGTATCGCGTTGTTACTTTTTCTAATTCTTTTTCGCACTAAACAAACAGAAAAAACAGTTGGTAGCACTGCAGTTAATGCGAGCAAACGTAGTGTTCGCACACACTGCAGCAGCAAGCAGCAGACGGCAAAAAATATAAAGTGCCTGTTTAATTATAAATTATAAATTTATAAAAGCTGTACTTATTGTATTTGGAACTTGATGTGTGCTTTTGCAATGTTAAGAAATAAAAAATATGGCATTTTAGTGAAATTATAATTAAATAGTCTACTCTTAATTTTTGCTGTCTGCTGCTTGCTGCTGAATTGTGAAGGAGCAAATGATCGCTAATAAAAACAGTGTTGCCATTATCAATATGAAAAAAAAAAACGCAAAAATCGTAGGAAAAGGGTAAAAATTTACCAAACAAAAATCAGCGCCAAGAAAAGAGAGAATATTAAAAAAAAATTTGAAAATGTGTTTTTAAGGTAAAAAGGATAAAAGCAAAAAAAAAAAATAAAAATATTTGTTTTTATTATAAATTCAATAAATTAGCTGATACAATCAAAAGTAAAAATAATATTACATTCATAATACTCAAGTAATATTAAGATAATGGTTAACATTTAATTTTAAACAAACTTTTTTTATTACATTCAATTATCAAGCCACAGAACTGCTTTAATTGAATGCACAGAGGGCCAGACAGATCGATTTCCGGCCAAAAGTCCTTATTTGTAAATTCTCAAAAAAATGTTTACCAGTTTGTTGGGCATATAAAAAAAATATAAAAAATAAAAAAATATAAAAAGGGTCAAAAATGCCCTTTTTCGGCACTTTAACCGCGAATTACTCAAAATCCTGACGTGATAGACAAATTTGGTCGCCGGATTTGGATTTTGACAGTAAACAAAATTGTTTAAAAAAACAACAGTCATTAAACATTTAAAAAAATACGTAGTTGTAAAAAAAAAAATTAGAAAATATGTACCAAAAAGTTTTTACACAAATACAAGTAGGAAAGTCCAAACATGGACCGATTGGATATTTTTTTAAAATCTTTAATTACTGGAAAAAACACATATAAAACAATTTTGAGAGAAATATGCTTCTTTTAACTGAATATCGGCGACTAAATCTACAGGGAGTAACAGTATGCATTACCATGTAATACATAGCCACAAAAAATGGAAAAATATGTACTAGTTGTTCCCTACCGCTTCCCATAGGCCATATTTTTTTTTTTATTTTTCATGCATTACGAAGGTTCATGCATTATTTTTAGTCTTATCCCAAAAAAATCATTAATCCTGTATAGAGTAAGGCCACGTTCACACTACATGAACTAATACCTAATTCACACCTAAGATGAAATCACATTCCATCACAACGCATAGCGTTGTTCAAAATTCTGTGTAAATTGGTTTTGTAAAAACAATAAATTGTATTGAAATTTTTACGAAAATAAACCCCAATTTTCTTTATTTAACTTTATCAAAAATACATATTTTGATTGCGTCATTACAAAAATACAACTCCATAACCAAAAATTTAAATAAGCCGACGATTGAGAGCAAGCGCCGCCGTCTGTAAGCAAATGGGGCGAGTCGCCACCACCGTAAGTTCCTCTTCGGCACAATTTAAATTAATTGTTAGAGTCACTTAATTCAAATTTAAAGGGGTTGTTTGTATGAGGCCAAGGTCCAAACATGGATAAAATTTTCCAAATTTCATTAGGTCTGGGCTTAACTTTTAAATTTCAGCAAAATCTATTGATAATATAAAAATCACAAATTAAAAAAAATAGAAAAAAACACCATAAATACCTTATCTTTAAAAACGCGTATTTAAAAAACGGCAAAACCAAAAAAGCACCAGCACTTACCCAAAATGTAACATAATGGCAACACTGAATTCAAATTTAACGATTTTGCAGCAAAAACAGTTGGTAGCTCTGCTTGTAAACAAGCGCCCCCTTACGGAATTATTACTAACAAAAAAAAAATTAAAAACCTAATAAATTACTGTATATTAGTACTTTTATGAACTAAAAATAGTAAAAAAATTAGTACAACCGACTACCAACAAAAATTACTCATAAACAGTAAGAAATACTAATTTTAGCACTTTTAAGATACTAAAAAAACTACTGTAATACTGGTAATTGGTAACTTATTAGTAGATTTGGATTACCAACGCACTTACTAATTTTTTTACTGTAGAATTATTTTGAGTGTATGGCGACATCAATCATTTATTTTTTCAAATGTGGTACAATCAACGCTAATTTTTTTTTTTAACAGCTTAAGAAGACATGTAATTAAGTATATCTTAAACCCGAAGTGAAATAAAAATCATTTACATATATATAATTTTTTTCTGATTTTTATTTACTAAAATTGATATAGGTAGTAATTTTATTCACTAAAATTAGCAATTTTATTTACTAAAATTAGTAATTTTTTTTACTAAATAGGACACAAATTTAAAATATTTATGATTTTTTTAGTAATTATAATTACTAAAACTGTAGTAAATTGCAGTAATATTTACTGTTTTTTTAGTATTTTTCATGTACTACATATTAGTAACAAATTTTAGTATTGATTACCAATTCCTGCACTAGGTCCTTTTGGACTAAAACATTAGTACTCGTAGCTAAATTTTTTGTATTGAATACCCACGTTTTTTTTTTGAGTGTACAGATTATATATACAAACTGAACAAAATTCACAACGGATTTTTTGTATTTCCGCCCTTTCACTGGATATCCAGATCAGAGTTGATCTTTGCCATAGTCCGTACCATATGTATTCTAATTTTCATCTTTCAAGGTCATACGGTGTCTTCAAAATTAGGTAAGATGTATATATGTAAGTAAATATGTAAGTAAAAACATAATTTTTCAACGCCCATTTCTTCTCTTAATTCTCCGTCCCTACACAGAGAGAACAGTTTAGTTGTGCCAGCCGAATTTAGAGCCAACTGCATAGTTTAATAACAACAACCGAAATTTTCGGTTGCCATAACCAAAATTTGTTCTGAAAATTTAACTTCTGTTGGTCCAAATAAATTTCGGTAATCGCAACCGAAAATTTCAGTTGTTGTAATTAAACCATGCAGTTGGCTCTTAGTTCGGCTGGCACAATTAAACTGTTTTTTCGGTGTATTCCAAAATGATTAAATCTGACTACTTTATGATAAGCTCCATCGTTAACTATACTCGTATCCACGCCCTTTTCCCTCTCAATTCTCCGTCCACAGTCCAAAAATTTTAAGTCTGACTACTTAAGGATATGCTCCAGTGTCAGGACAATATGCTTGCAATTTTCAGCTGCGTAGGTCATTAGGGCTTTAAAGTTAGTCAAATAAAAAAAATAAAACACAATATTGCCTTGCCCCTTTTTCCTCTCAACTCTCCATCTACATTCCAAAAATGTTAAATCGGACTACTTTAGAATATACTTCATAGTTAGGGATTTTCAGCTTCCGTATTCATCGGGGCGGAGCTTAAAAATACTCTAAAATGTTAAAAAAAAATAATTTTGCCAAGTCCCCTTTTTCTCGTAATTCGCCGCCCACAGGCAAAAAATCCGACTTCGTAAGAATCTGTCCCTGGTATTTTATTATATAAATGCCAATTTTAAGCTTTTAAGTCCATCAATGAGATTCAAAAGGCGCTGGATACACAAAAAATAAGAGAAACACAAAAAAATAAAATATATATTCTGAAAATAGATGGAAATAAATTTACCACGCACTTTGCCTTTCTTATTCTCCACCCATACACTGGATATCAAAAATCCAGGCTCGTGTTGATCTTCCACATGAAACCTTCTATACAGGGATGCCAACTTAGTGCTTTTCGCGCTATATCTAGTGCTTTTTGATGTGTAAAAACGCGAAAATTTTTGACCTAGTGCCAAATTAGAAAAACGCACTAACTTGGTGCTTATTAAATTTTCAAATGGTGCTTTTAGTGCTTTTTAAAATTATTTTTTATAGCCTCCATACTACATACTACAGAGTATGGCGGTATAAATAGTTCGTTATTTCGAGTGTAACGCATCGCAATATTAGTCGGTCGGAGACCCCACAAAAGTATATAAATATTTTATTGATTTATGATCTATTCAAAGACATTTTTTGAATGCCCGTCTGTCTGTGGAAAGCAATATGCAGTTCAAACTAAGAGCAAAACGCCTGAAATATGGAACGAATATATTATTATGGTCAATGACAATTGGTCGTATTAAGTTCGGGAAAAAGGGCAAAATCGGACTAATGGGAAAATATTTTCCATTGAAGGCAAAATCGGACTAATGGGAAAATATTTTCCATTGAAGAACTAAACCAATCTCTAAAAATTTGCCATTATTTGTAGGTTTTTTTTTGTATTTTGGTTTGCTATTTGAATTCTGTTCTGAATAAAGTTCAAATACTAAATTTTGCTTTTGAAGCGGAAAATGCAGACCATGTTAAATTGTATAACGATTTATATCGGTTGCTCAAAAGTATAACCAACAAACTTATCAAAAATTTTGTTTGAATAAAAATATTATTTTTTTTAGTTTTTTTTATCTATTGAAAAAACAGTCCAGTGCTTTTTTACCCTTCTTTTAAGCAAATTTACGCGTTTTTACCCGTTTATAAAATTTTTGTGCGCGTTTTGCTCTCAAATAGTTGGCATCTCTGCTTCTATATACATGCCAATTCTGTGCATTTTCCGCTTCCTTTGGGGGCTTCAAAAGAAGTTAAAATGTTAAAAATCTAAATTTTGTCACTCCCAATTTTCCTTTCAATTCTCCGCCCACAGTCCAAAAATTTTAAATTTGACTACTTCAGGATATGCTTCATCGATAGCACTATACGCTAGAAAATTTTCAGCTTCCTAACTTATTAGAGGACTTTAAAATAAGCAAAAATGCCAATTTTCATCTTCATAGATCATTGGGTGTCTTCAAATTAAATATTAAAAAAAAACAATTTTGCCACGCCCATTTTTCTCTTAATTCTCCTTCCACAGTTTAAAAAATTTAAATCCGATTACTTCAGGATATGCTTCATTGTTAGAACTAAATGCTATGCAATTTTCCGCTTCCTAAGTCATTTTGGGGCTTCAAAAGAAGTAAAAATTTTAAAAAATCCCAATTTTGCCACGCCACTTTTCCCTCAATTCTCCGCCCACATTGCGAAAAATTTAAATCCGACTACTTGGGAATATGCGCCATCGTTAGGACTATATTAGGAAATTTTATTTATAGGAAAATTTATTTATAGGAAAATTTTATTTATAGGAAAATTTATTTATAGGAAAATTTATTTAGGAAATTTTCAGCTTCCTAAGTCATTTGGGGGCTTCCAAAGAAGTAAAAATGTTAAAAAAATCTAAATTTTGCCACTCCACTTTTCCCCTCAATTCTCCGCCCACATTGCGAAAATTTTAAATCCGACTACTTGGGAATATGCGCCATCGTTAGGACTATATTCTAGGAAATTTTCAGATTCCTAAGTCATTTGGGGGCTTTAAATTAAGCAAAAACGTCAAAAAATTGCATTTTGCCACGCCCACTTTTCCGCTTATTCCTCCGCCCACAGGCAAAAAATCGAAAATCCGGCTACGTTAGGATCTGCCCCAGGTGTTTTACTACATATAAGCATGCCAATTTTCAGTTTTGTAGCTCATCAGTGGGCTTCAAAAAGCTCTGGATAGACAAAAAAAGAGGAACACACATAGAACTTTATTATAAATTTGTATTTTTGTTATCAACAAAGTTTCATGTTCCTTTTTCATTTTGAAAAATTGAAAAAAAAAATATTCTTCCAGTATTTCTTCTCCATTTAATATATTAATATTTCACTCAAAATAATTCTACAGTAAAAAAATTAGTAAGTGCGTTAATAACCCAAATCTACTAATAAGTTACTAATTACCAGTATTACAGTAGTTTTTTTAGTATCTTCAAAGTGCTAAAATTAGTATTTCTTACTGTTTATGAGTAATTTTTGTTGGTAGTTGGTTTTACTATTTTTTTTACTATTTTTAGTTCATAAAAGTACTAATATACAGTAATTTAATAGGTTTTAATTTTTTTTTTGTTAGTAATTATTCCGTAATTATTGTTTACAAGCAGAGCTACCAACCGTTTTTTTTTGAAAAATCGTTTAATTTGAATTCAGTGTTGCCATTATGTTACATTTCGGGTATTTGCTGGTGCTTTTTTGATCTTGCCGTTTTTTAAATACGCGTTTTTAAAAATAGGGTATTTAGGGTGTTTTTTTCCATTTTTTTGCGACATTTTTTTGTAATTTGTGATTTTTATATTATCAATAGATTTTGCTGAAGTGTGAAACTTAAGCCCAACACCTAACGAAATTGGGAAAAATCAGACCGTGTTTTATTTTATTTTTTTGGTTATGGAGTTGTATTTTTGTAATGATGTAATCAAAATATGTATTTTTGACAGATTTAAATAAAGAAAATTGGGGGTTATTTTCAAAAATTATGTAACATGCAAAACGCGCAAAATGGTGACTCAAAAAGCGCTAAATATGAATTAAGTTAAAAGCGCTAAAAAATAATTAAAAAAAATTATAAAATCATCAGGCCTATTCACAGAATAAGTCTTAATATTGTGAAATATTTTTTAGCGCATTTTTAAAAAAACGCGCTAGATTAAAAAAATTAGCTTTTTTGGTGGTCGGAGAGCGCTAAATCCAGCACGAATTGTTTTGTAAGTAATATGAATGTTATTTTATTTTTACTCCTGATTGGCTCAGCTAATTTATTTAATTTATGATAAAAACAAATATTTTTATTATTGTTTTTTTTTTGCGCTTTTTATCCTTGTAACCTTAAAAAGCTCATTTTCCATTTTTTAAAATTTTCTATTTTTTCTTGTCGCTGATTTTTTTTTTTTTTGTAAATTTCATCTTTTTCCTACGATTTTTGGGTTTTTTTTCATATTGGTAATGGCAACACTGTTTGTAATAGCGACCACATGCTTCTTCACAATTCAGCAGCAGGCAGAAAAAATCAAGAGTACTCTATTTAATTATAATTTCACTAAAATGACGCATTTTTTATTTCTTAACATTAAAAAAGCATACCCCAAGCTGTAAGTACAAAAACTTACTTATTTTTTAAATTTATAATTAAACACAGTTCTTTATATTTCTTGCCGTCTGCTGCTTGCTGCTGCAGTGTGTGCGAACATCACGTTTGCTTGCATTTAACTCACAAGGGAAGTCTCCCTAGTGTCACCCGCCGATCTTTATGGAATTGGTTTTATTTTGTAGATCAGAAAAAATAAAAGGACACGTATTTTTTTTTAGCGGCCCAAATTCATATTTAGGGGGTAAAAAGGAGGGGGGAAAACAAGGCCATTTTTCAGTTTTTTTCGAGTATCTCCTATATTATGCAAGGAAACCTAGTCATGTTACATACCAAATGAAAGGTATTTGGAAAACCTATTTACGTGTGCTAAGAACGTGTGCAAACATGCACAACTTTTCGTCATATTGAGTAAAATACCAAATTTTTAGGGCATTTTTGTTAATAAGTCGAAAAATATTAACTTCTTTGGCCCGTTGTTAGCACCACAAGATAGGTATTTTTAATACCTTTAATCTGATACCACACATGCCTATATTAATTTTGTTTAAATAGGCGTAAATCCTAAAAAACTGAAAACGGTCAATTTCCCCCCATACAAATCGACCCCCCCTAAAAATGAGTTTGGGCCGCAAAAAAAAAATACGTGTCGAATTAATTTTCGTTCTTAACAACATATCCAAATTTCTTGAAGATCGAAGGGTGACACCAGGGAGACTTCCCTTGTCAGTGCTACCAACTGATTTTTCTGTTTGTTTAGTGCGAAGAAGAATTAAAACCGAAACAACGCGATACACGGTCACGGAGTGTTTGTAAAAAAATATATTCTAAATTTATTTAATTAAATTGTGTGGTGTTAAACTAATTAAATAAATATGTTCTCTTTATTTAAATATGTATGTACATTAAATAAAATGCCATTAATAATAAAACTACATCAATTTTTTGGTTAAATCGTTTTTCATTTCAATGGCTATGAAAAAAAATTCAAGCTGAAGAAGAATATTATGGATACACACACGTATACAAAAAAAATGTAGGTAAAAAAACACACTCTGTAGTAAAATGTTTGTACATACATTTGAACATGTATTGAGAAAACATTATTTCTTTTTAATATTTTTTGCAATCGTTTCCAAAATATATTTCAATGGTATGGCGACCACATTTATATTTTCAAATGCCTGACGTGGTACAATCTACGCTACATTTTTAAGCAGCGCAAGAAGACATGTAATTAAGTATATCTTATAACCGAAGTGAAATAAAAAATTATTTATATATAATTTTTTTCTGATTTTTATTTACTAAAATTGGTATAGGTAGTAATATTATTAACTAAAATTAGCAATTTTATTACTAAATAGGGCAAAAATTTGAAATATTTATGATTTTTTTAGAAATTATATTTACTAAAATTGTAGTAAATTGCAGTAATATTTACTGTTTTTTAGTATTTTTCATGTACTAGATATTAGTAACAAATTTTAGTATTGATTACCAATTCCTGCACTACACTCAAAAAAAAAAAAACTGTAAAGTTAGCAAAAAAAGCTTGTAAACCTACAAGAAAATTTGCTGATTTTGAACCCACAATTTTTTTGCTAAAGTTAGCAAAAATGTTTTGCCAATAATTAGTTAACAAAAAATTTATTTTTTTGACACATTTGAGGACCCCATTGGATTCGGACCCGATAGGTCCAGACCCCGATGGGCCTAGTCCTAGTTGGGTTCCTTAAAAATCGTCATAGTTTTTGATCCAAAATTTGTGTCCGTTTCGCTCTACCTTGCTTAGTTTTTGAGATACGTGATTATAGGGGACCACTGGGGTCTTGAGAATTAATAAACTCTATAACTTAAAAAATACTACTCGTAGAGCTTTTGACTATTTTGGGGTCTTGTTCTACGTATTGAGGGCTACAAAAATGCTTTTGGACTTTTTGTTGTGTCGGCAATATTTACCGAGATATGAGCATTTTAAAATTTTCGGGAATGCTAACTTTTTTGGATCCAAAGTTAGGGCCCATTAGGGTCCACACATGTGAAGAGGACCCGCGAAAGTATGGAGATTCTAAGAACCAAAACTGTCCTCCATTTTGCTCTATCTGTCTTAGTTTCCGAGGTAGAGCCATTTTAAGTTTTCTGAAAATAAAAAAAAAATTACCATTTATTTTTGCTAATGTTAGCAAAAAATCTTGTAAAAATGTTGTCAACGCAATTTCAAATCTTAGCAAAAGAAATTAGTTCAACGATTGTTTAAAATTGCAAATGTGCTAAATGAAGTTTACAAGAATTTTTTGCTAACATGCTAATCTCAACTAAAAATTTGCTAAAAGTTAGCTAACTAGCATTAGCAAAAAAAAAATTAGTAAATCTACTAACGTATTTTTTTGACTGTAGGTCCTTTTGGACTAAAACATTAGTACTCGTAGCTAAATTTTTAGTATTGAATACCCACGTTTTTTTTTGAGTGTATGTGAAAATACATCGAATCCACCGTTTTGTCGAAAATGAAATGTTGATTTTGGAGTCTACCAATGTCTCTTATTATCTCTACTCTATGGTAAACATTACATTGCAAAATTTCTTTCGCGTGAGTACTCTAAATGTTGTAAGTACACCAAAAAAAAACGTGGGTATTTAATACTAAAAATTTAACTAAATTTTAGTTCAAAAGGACCTAGTGCAGAAATTGGTGACCAATACTAAGATTTTTTACTAAATTTATTGAAAAACAGTAAAAAATACTAATTTTAGTACTTTGAAGATACTAAAAATAGTAAATAATTAGTACACCGAAAAAATTTCCCAGTTAGATAGTTACGAAAATCCTCAGTTGATTTGAAATAAATTTAAAATAACTGGGCTGGTTACGAACAACTGGGTTTTTAGTTAATAAAAACAATCTATCAGTTACCCTGTTAATAAAATTTTATTTATTTGTTTACAAATTTCAAAACTCAACATCATTTTATAAAAATAAAAAACGCAAACGGATTTTAATTTTGTAATGGTAAGTTTTATTTGCTAATTTGTGTCTTCCTTTAATAAAAAAATAACTAATAATATATTTTCAGATAGAGAATAAACAGAAATATGATTGCAGCCTGTAAAGGAGTTAAGAAGTCCAGAATTTGGTGTCCAGAAAATGTGATATACATATTTGTTCAATTGGTGGTTGTTTTTGGTTGGTGAAGTGCACTGATGCCAACTATTTTTTAAAAAATGTAGCTAGATCGGACCAAAAATAGCTAGAAATAGCTAAATTTATAAACAGTTAAAAAATCTAGCTATTTTGTAGCTAGATTCTTGTAAACAGTTAAAAAATCTAGCTATTTTATAGCTAGATTTATGATTTGTGCGTTTTAAAAGGATTTTTAGTTTGATAATAAAATAAGTTAGTTTTGGTATTAAAAATAATATTTTAATATATTTTTATTAAATTTTGCAAACAAAAAACTTCAAATAGTTAAATTTTGTATCGCAGATATAATATATATCTGGAAACAAACGATTTGCCGGTTATATTGGCGAGATGAAAAATTTTATAGCGGCAATTATCGAATTTGTATCGCCGGCGATACACCCTTAGGAAGAAACTGTTACCCGACGGCAATACATCCCGGCGATACGGCAACAATTCGTCTTGGCGATAAATGGGCAAGTTGAAAAACAAGCAGATGTCATACACGCGTAAATAACACATTAATAAAATGTCAAAATGAAAAAAATTTACTATAAAACGGTTTTTAAAAACAATTTTTTTACAAATGTTGCGTCTAAAAAAAGTAGCTAGATTTGTAGCTAAGAGCTAAATGACTTTTTTTGTCGCTAGATGCAAAAAAAATTAGCTAAATCTAGCTACAAAATTGCTAAGTTGGCAACAGTGGTGAAGTGTAATAATTGTAAATAAAATCTTAAAATAAAATTGTGCTAAAAATAAAAATCTTTTCTTTAATGGTACACTGAAAAAAATAGCTTCGTGAAATTAATGAAAATTGACTTAACCTTAATGAAAAATGACTCACGTTTTCAACCGAAGACAGGTTTCATTTGATTAATGAAACTGGTGTCATTAAAGTTCCTTTCAATGAAAACTTGCATATAAATAATGAAAATATTCGTAGAACTTGTTTGAAACGTTTTATAAAGTTTTTCATAAAATGTATGAAAATATCCATTGATTAAATGTGGAATAGTAGTTGGTAATGAGCGTATGATAATTGCTTTTTACAAGTAACTAGTTGCTATCTTTATTTAGGTTTTGATATGGGAATTACGATAAATTCCTGTTGGTTAAAGTTATCAAAATTTCCAAAGAAAGCCCCTAATCAAGTTAGGAACAAGTTACCTAAAAACAGCACGTATCATACACCCATAAGTGAAAATTTGCATTAATAACAATTTTGTCACAGGTAACCATCACTGTAACCGTCACTGAAATTTTATTTAGGGGCATGTCACAGACTCAATTCCGATCGGATTTGAAAAAAAGTTGTTACTCATAAAACGCAAAACAATTTTTTTTTTCGGAATGAAATCACTTTCAAAAATCAAAGTGGAATTGAATTGCTAAAAGTGGTTTCATTCCGAAAAAAGTATTTGCTTTGCGTTTTACGAGTGAACCACTTATTCCACTTTCCAACGGAATTGAGTCTGTGACATGACCCTTAATTGCACACTTTTTATGGTTTTCACCTAGTTTTTACACACAACATATTTTACTCCAAATTAAATTGGTCTGAATTGCCATATAAGGTAAACTATAAAATCAAAAACGCGATGACTTTAAAAACACGTGCTGCCAAAACGTAGCAACAGCGTAGCAATGGAACAACCCAATTACCCTACATTTCATCACAAAATTTTAATGACTTAAAAAACTATTTTTCTGTTGCAAATTATATTATAATTTATAAGAAACAGTCAAAAGAAACACTTGTGCGGAACTTTTGACTTGAAATTTCAATTAGATATAACCAGCATAACACACACAAACAAGTTTCAACAACAAAGCAAAAAAATATAAAATTATTTTATCTTATTAGAAAAAAGTTAACACACATGTAAAAATTACAATTAGACTAAACACGCGTGGTGTAATAAAACGTCGTATGTTTTTGTTCTGTTTTCTTTCTCTTATTCGCAACGCAGACTTGTATTTAGTTCTAAAAAATCTTATGATATTTTTTAATGAAATTATGAAATCTAATGAAACAAGTTTCATAAAATTTGTTCATAACATGCATGAAATTTCAATCAGCTTATGAATTCCTTCATTTAAGTAATGAAAACAAAATAATGAATCCGTTTCATTGATATCAGGAAGGTTATTTTTTTCTGTGTAAAATACAAAAAAAAACTTACAAGGGAAGTCTCCCTAGTGTCACCCGCGGATCTTTATGGAATTGGTTTTATTTTGTAGAGCACAAAAAATAAAGGGACACGTATATTTTTTCAGCGGCCCAAATTCATATTTAGGGGGTAAAAAGGAGGGGGGAAGACAAGGCCATTTTTCAGTTTTTTTCGTTTATCTCCTAAATTATGCAAAGAAACCTAGTCATGTTACATACCACATGAAAGGTCTTTGGAAAACCTATTTGCGTGTGCTAAGAACGTGTCCAAACATGCACAACTTTTTGTCATATTGAGTAAAATACCAAAATTTTAGGACATTTTTGTTAATAAGTCGAAAAATATTAACTTCTTCGGCCCGTTGTTAGCACCACGAGATAGGTATTTTTAATACCTTTAATCTGATACCACGCATGCCTATAATAATTTTGTTTAAATAGGCGTAAATTGTAAAAAACTGAAAAAGGTCAATTTCCCCCCATACAAATCGACCCCCCCTAAAAATGAGTTTGGGCCGCTAAAAAAAAATACGTGTCGAATTAATTTTCGTTCTTAACAACATATCCAAATTTCATGAAGATCGGAGGGTGACACCAGGGAGACTTCCCTTGTTAGTCCCCATTGACAATTTTTATTTATTAACCAGTTATTACCAACTATTTTCAACGATTTCACAAATTTAATTAATATGCTGTTCCCAGTAACTGGAAATTCAGTTAAATTCAAAATTGTTTATAAAATTAGTTACAATCAACTGAGTAAAAACAACTGGGGCTCAGTTAGGTGTATTTTAACTGGGACTTAGTTAAATTCTTAGTAGCCAGTAACTGGGAAATTTTTTGGGTGTAGATTTTTGTACAAAATCACTTACTAAACCTTTTACTGTAGAATTATTTTGAGTGTACTCTGGTACTCGCCACTTTTGCAACTCCATAAAATTAAAAATAATCGCTTTGTTGTGCATAAAAAAATTATATTCTTCATTTTGAAAATCTCGATTAAGGATGTTAGCCTCTAGTAAGTACAAATTATTTAAAATAATTGATCAAATAAGTAAAGTTTTTATCAATTTCAGAAAAAAATACACAAAAAGACCTCAATCAACAAGTGAAGAAGGCGTTAAAGGGACACGCTAGCCCAACTTCTTCTGGAAAAAGTGTAAGTAGTCCTCCATTTTATTTTAACATCCAATTTTGTGGTAAAAAAAAAATAATTTCTAATAATTAACGTGCAATTAATCTTATCCCACATTACAATATTATTAAATGTCTCGTAGACAACATTCAAATCTTATTTACACATTTCTTGTAAAATTTAAAAGCCTTTTTATTAAAATTTGGGTTTAACGAGATAAAAGAGGTTATAAAAAACACGTTTTTTTTTGTTATATTATAACCTCTAACCACAGTATGGTGGTATAGTCACTTTGCCATTTCGTGCACAACGCATCGAAATATGTGTCCTCCGACACTAATTCGTGTAATGTGTTTTTATTTATTCACTAGGATATGTCCAATGAGCAGCTTAAGAGGAAGATACAACAATTAGAAAAGGAATTAAAAGAAAACCAAGATAGACCTTCAACATCGTCTAAGCCTACGAAAAAAAATGCAAAGTGGAGAAAATTGATCAATCCGTGACTCCTAGAAAAACAGAGGTGCTGAGTGATATACCAGTTGTTGAAAATACTACAGAGCCTGTGGTATTGAGCCTGTCCGAACCCGACCAAATGTATGGAAGGGATCATCAGCCAAAGTTAAGTATTTAAAAACTTTCACATTAAATGATTACAATATTTGTACAACATCTAACTTTATTTCTTTTAGATGGTTCACATTGGCAAAAATGTTTATTGCCTTAAGCGGTGTTTCATAGATGCAACCGGCAATTCAAGCCGAGCATCTCATGTAGCAAGAAAAATGTTAGAAGTTGTTTTTACCCCTGATACTCTAAAAAAACCACATTAACGGGCACACCTCCCCGAGCCCAGGGAAGGGAAAGAATGAATGAAGAAGTGATAATGCTGGATATAACTGGAAGAAACGCTATAATTGGTAAGGAATATCGAAAAAAAATGTGAAAAGACCAAAAATAATACAAATAAGTATAAAATAGTATTTCCTCAATTTAACATCAATGGGTTTGAAAACATTTGTCGCAAGAGGGATAGTCTTCCCCAAGGTGGGGAGGGTACATCCCTCCAAAAATAATTTTTCCTCAAAGTTTTATTTTTTAATATAGAAATATAACACTCTCACTTGTTTTTTATTTAGATTTTTCACAAGATAAGGCTAAAGAAAGATGTTGGCCAACTCAAACCAACAAAGAAGTTGAACGATCGTTATCTCAAAGAATAGGAGAAGTAAAAAGAATGAACCCTAAAGCTAATTCAAAACGAAATAACAACTGTACGGAGCTTGTTCAACTGTAAATCTAAAAATCTAATTTTAAAGTTTTCCTTTTTTATTTAAATTTAGGTATCATTTAATTTTTTAAAAAAAATTAATAGTAATAGTTGCTATTATGAATTATTTTTTAATCGATTAACACAAAAAGAAACATATTTTAAATAATTTTTTTACTTAACCTTCGCACTACCAAAGATTTTTGTTTACGTATAAAACGTATATCAAAGAAACCCACCCGGGGGGTTTTGGTAGTGCGAAGGTTAACCAACACTAAGAGAATGCCCCCTATAATATATAATTTTATTAGATAAAATCATAATATTGTCGGCCAAATGTTGAAATAAGAAACCTTTTGGTTTAAAATGGAATTAATTTTTATTTTCTTTTTAAAGAATTTTTTTTATTTGTTAAAAACAAAAGAAAAAAAATTAAGTAAAAGCTATAGTATTTAAATCAGACGCGACTTTTGGCGGAACTTTTTTAAATCAAAAAATATTTTTCACGAATCCTGACAGACCGATTTACTTCATAAATAACACGTTTATAGTCAAATAATTAATGTGACACTCATAGCCACACAACTATGAATAGACACGTAAACTTCTATATAAAAATTCATATTTTTCTAAACAAAAATGTATACTAAAACTCCAATATTTTCAGATATTTTCCTTTATAAAAATGTTCAGATTCTAAACTTTGATAAAAAAAATTTCTTTAATTCTTAAATCATATTTTCTGTTGAAAAACTCTCAGATTCAACATTTTCTTAAAGAAAATGTCTCAGATTTCTGAATTTTTTCTTTAGAAATAATCTGAGATTCTGAGATATTCTTTCTACAAAAAATTCCGAATTCTGATTCTCATATTTTAAAGTAATTTTCCGATTCCAAGAACTATTTCGTACACAAACATTTTCAGATCCTGAAACACATTTTGTAAAAGAAAATTATCAGATACCTAGAAATTATCAGTTTCTAAAGCATTTTATGAAGAAATTTTGATACACTTTTTTAAAAATTAAATCTTAAATTTTATAGCATTTTTTAATAGAAACATTTTACGGTTTTAATGCCAGCTAATGTTTTTTAAGACAATTTCTAAGATTCTTTAACATTTGTTTATAAAATAATTATTGTTATTAGAAAAATTTACATATTTAGAGACACATTTCCTGTAGACAAATTCCCAGGATTTTCCAACAGAAAAACTTTCATCTAAAAAATCTCCAACAGAAAAATTTCAATCTAAAAGATTTTTTATACAAAAAAAAATCCAAATTCTGATTAATTTTTATTAAAAATAAAAATAGTTTTATTCGACCTTTAATAAACAGAATAAACATCCTCAAAAAAAAAATAGGTTTTGATAAACTTTTCATATAGAAAAATTAGCAGATCTAAAAGATATCTTAAAGAGAAAAAAAATATATATCCTTATAGAACAACTCAGATTCTGAGCATTTTGCCTGTAGAAATCTTTCCAATTCTGAGATCTTTATTTTTTTAAGTTCTTGGCCGATTCTGAAACATTTTTTCTAAGGAAAAATTCTCAATTGCTGAGGAATTTTTCCTTAAAAAAAAAAAATTATAAGATATTTTTCAAAAAAAATTTTAGATAATTATTCAATAAATATAATATTTGTGTGCTGACGAAAATCATCAGCTGACGAAAATCATCAGCACACATACATATATCTCTCCAAAGGATTTTTATACATCCTGGTCATTTTCTTTCGATCCTTAGTCCTTTCCCTTCCCTTTTTCTTTTCTTTTTTCTTTTCCTTTTTTTCTTTTTCTTTTCCTTTCTCTTTTTTTTTTCTTTTGAAATCGTTTTGGGGGGGGGGGGGGGGAGAAATCCCATTCTCCCCCCCTGGAGCCGCGCCTGAGTAGTAACGTCTATGATAAAAACTTTTTTTTTATTTATTTTTTACTTAAATTATCTGTAACACTGAATTAATATAATAAAATTAATTTTGATCTCCTATCTATTTTGTTCAATTATTTAAAAACTGGGATACATTTGTAAATAATGAGTTAAAATCATATTTTATACAAAATTCCACATATTTTATGCAAAATTCTACATATTTTTTACAAAATTCTACACTTTTGATCTTATTATATTGCATTATACATAATTTAATCAAATAAGATAAACCCAATATTCGGATCAAAAATGATCATATTTAATCTAATATAACAAATTTTGAGCTATTTTGATCCACCAATTTCATCATCTTATTTTATCCAAATACGTGCTGGGCCGTATTAAATTATATATGGCTCAATTTAAAATTTTAAATTATATATGGACCTGTATATTTATTTTTAGTCGGGATATTATAATTTTTGTTTCATCAAAATGTTAATTAAAATTCACCAAAATATTTTCTTTTTAAAAACATCGAAACTTCCCAACCCTGTAATACCATATTCGCATTCATTTTTTTAAACATGTTTAACCACTTAAACATGTTTAAATTTAAACTTGTTAAGGTACATAAACATGTTTAAGTATTTAAACATGTTTAAACAAATGAATGCGAATTTTTCATCAACAAATTTTATATTTGTAAATATTTGTAATTTTATATTTGTAATCATTAACCTAATATTTTGCCAAAATTATACTTGAATCGGACAACATTTGTTTTTTGGTGTGGACCGTTGACGCGTTTTATCCCATATGTAAATGTATGCAACTATGCATCTGCATAGCATACATGTCCGACCGAACGTTCGGGTTCGGTTACGTAGTTTGACAAAAAGTGACGCTCGGCCACTGTTTGCGGTTCTTCCAAATTTTTGCTAAACTTTACCGAACTTTTGTATGCATTGTTTAGTGTTTTCCCAATTAAACCACATTATCAGTGCAAATATCCTACACTATGAATCGGGCTATTGTTTTAAAGAGATACTAACTTTTTTTCGAAAAACTTAACACGAGCTATATTTTTCCACTTCTTTTATGCATACAAAAGTATAGAATATTTATTTTTTATCTACAAAATTTCGCAACTAACAAGGGAAGTATCTCAACCCTTATGAACCGATTCGCCTGAAACTTGAAATATATATCAAAGAGACAATTCTAAGGTTGGGGTGTCTCGGCTTATCGGCCATATCGGGGATTTAGGGGTTCAAAACATGGGTCAAAAAATGGCGAAAAAATCGTTTTTTGGATTTTTCAGCCATTTCTTTTTAAGAAACTATATGATGTTTTCATATGAGAATAAAGGTTTTTTTAATGCCTATCTAATGAAGGCATAACCTTGTAAAAATTCGGCTTCTTTAAATATTTTTTTCAGGAAAATGTGTAAATTTTGGGGGGTACTTATGTGAAGACATAGACCTACGATATCCATATGGATAAGAAATAATCTTTATTAAATTTAAGTCGACCTGTATTTTTGCCCTTGATGATATTCCTGTTAGTTCGGAAGTTATCAAAATTTTCCCGAAGGTCCAAATGGTTTCATAAGGGGACAACGAAATTTTTAAACACCGATATGGCCGATAAGCAAAAACACCCCAACCTTAAAATCGTCTCTTTAGTATATATTTTAAGTTTCAGGCAAATCGGTTCATAAGGGTTGAGATACTTCCCTTGTAAGAACAGAAAAAACTTTTTTAAATGAATTGAATTCGTTTTTTATGATTTGTTTTTAAAAGAGTTCGGCAGAACTTTGCAAAATTAGAGTTTATGTTCATGTATGGGTTCAGTCTGAAAAAGTCTTTCGGTAGGATACTAATGATCATACATCATCAAGAATGATAACGTAAACAACCAAATTTTGAAGAAAATGCGAACACTCTGACGGTATTACTGTCCGAGCTGCGAAGGATTTCATTCCTTAATTAGATTTGGTGTTCAGAATTAAACTTCAATGATTGCATACCCCAATCACAATTTATCGAATGAATTTACATTTGATTTTAAAATATAGAATGTATTCCATTTCTTTTTCATTCGACTTTGAAAAATTGAATGCGTAAGTTTTTTTAAATTTGATTTTTAAAAGTCTCATGAATAATAAATGAATGAAATAAAGAATGCATTTAATTTTTAAAATTGTCATAAACAAGAATTCGATTTAATATTAAAAATCTAATGCATTCCAAGGAATATTGATATTAAAAAATAATTGCATTCAGTGACTATTAAAATCGAATGGATTTTATTGGTGAATTCATTCGAAAAGTAATTAATTCTTCGAAGCTTTGATTACCCTAAAGTATCATAAAGTTCAAAGTATATTTCTAAAATATTCGTTAGTTTTTATTAAAAAAACAGTGACATAAATAAATACAAATTATTTATATTTGAAAAAATTTCAATTAATAGACGTTTTATGCAAAAAAAAACAAAAAAAAAAAAAAATATGCATTCAAATTCATGTATGACAATGTATGATCATTAATCTACATGCACTCTCAAATTACGGATATGCACTTGTATGGACATCCATATATGCATCATATATGAACATACATGGTCATTTTCACCCGGGCAGTAACAGAATAAGAGCGTAATTGACACAGAACAAAGACAATTGAAACACGTAGTCCTTAAGGTACCTACAGGCGACACAATATTTTTGACGTTTACCCACAATTGGCATACACAGGGGAGTATCCAGGAATTTATTTCGCAGGGGGCCCAATTTTTTTTTAATTTACATATCTTTTTCTTCTGCCGTCTTTCCCTTGAAACAAAATGTAACTGATTAAGAGAAACCAAATTCTGATAATTTTTCTCCCAAGACACTTTTCCTATTAAACAAGTCTCTGAATCTGATACATTTTTCCTATAGAACAAGCCTCAGCTTCTGAAAAATGTTTCCTATAAAACAAGTTTTGTAGAAAAAGTCTCAGATTTTGATACATTTTTCCTTTAAAAAAAGTCTCAGATTCTGAAACATTTTTCCCATAGAAAAAGTCTTAGATTCTGAGGCATTTTTCCTAAGGAAAAAATATCAGATTCTGATACATTTTTTCTAAAGGAAAAGTATCAGGTTCTGAATCATTTTTCCTTAAGAAAAAGTTTCAGATTCTGAGACATTTATTCTAAAGAAAAAGTCTTAGATTTTGAGATATTTTGCCTATAAAAATGTTTCAGATTCAAAAATATTTTCCAAATAGAAAAGTTTTAGATTCTGAGACATTTTTCCTATAGAACAAGTTTCAGATTTTGATACATTTTTCCTATCGAACACGTAAATTTTCCTATAGAAAAAGTCTTAGTCTAATACATTCCTATTCTTATAAAAAGTATTAGATTCGGATTTTTACTAAAGAAAACCCATCAGGTTCTAAAGAAAAAGTATCAGATTCCTAGAAATTTTTCCTATTAAAAAAGTCTCATATTTTGAGCGGGTTCTTTAAAAAAAAGCTCAGATTCTGAGACGGTTTTTCTAAAAATAGTTCTAAGATACTGAGACATTTTTCCTATTGAAAAATTTTCTATAGAAAATTTCAAGATCCTGAACCATTTTTTTCTATAAAAAAATTCAAGATTCGAAAACATTTTTCCTATTAAAAAAATTCTCAGATTCTGAACCATTTTTCGTATAGAAAAATTCTTAGATTCTGAAACATTTTTCTCAGATTGTGAGGAATTTTTTCTATAGAAAAATTCTCAGATTCTAAGACGTTTTTCGCATAGAAAAATTCTTAGTTTTATAATACATTTTTCCTATGAAAAAAGTTTCAGAATCTTTGAAATTTTTACTAAGAAAAAGTCTCAGATTCTAAGACATTTTATAGTAAAAAAAGTTTTAGATATCACAACTGTCTGATTTTGAGATATTTTTCCCAAAAAACTCTGATTCTGAGATATTTTTACACTCAAAATAATTCTACAGTAAAAGGTTTAGTAAGTGATATTGTACCAAAATCTACTAATTGGTTACTAATTTTAGTATCTTCAAAGTACTAACATTAGTAATTTTTACTGGTTTTGACTAATATTAGTTAAAAATTTTAGTATTGGTTACCAATTTCTGCACTAGGTCCTTTTGGACTAAAATTAGTTAAATTTTTAGTATTGAATACCCACGTTTTTTTTTGGGTGTACATAGAAAAATCTCTGATTTTGAGACTTTTCCTAAGGAAAAAGTTTTAGATTCTGAGTAAAAGTCTAATTTTTTGAGACATTATATACATAAATACTATACTAAAAAGTCTCAGAATCTGGAACATTTTTTCAAAGGCAAGGTCTCAGATTCTAAGAAATATTTCTGTAGAAAAAGTCAGAATAAATACCAGATTCTGAGAAGATTGTTATATGAACTAGTAAAAAATTTCAAGTTATTACTACAAATTAGTAATTTGTAGTTTGATATTTAGCTTTTAAAAAAATATTATTAAATAGCGGCTATTTTATATATTAAAATTCTTTAATATATTATCAGCCAGCTATTTGAAATAGCTGGCTATTTAAAAAGCCGCATATTTAAATATTCAAAATGTTGCATATTTAAATAGCCGGCTGTTAAAAAAGCCAGCTATCAAAATAGCGGCTGTTAAAATGGACGGCTATTTTTACATGCATAATTTTAACAACAGGCTTTTTCAAAAGCACTGTTGAAATACGATGGAATAAATGTAAACATTGTCGTTAACATTGCTTGGGCGAGTGTTATCATCGTATTTATTGGGCTGTAAAAAAGACACTGCATTTAGAGAAATTAAAAATTGGGTTAAAAATATCCAATAAAGAAAATAAATTGATAAAATTATATTTTTAACTTATTTTAAAATAATTGAATTTTTATTTGTAAATTTTATTTTGCATTAATATTAATTTTCTTATTAAAAAAAAATTAATAACTCTCATCGAAAATTCTGTTATTGGTGTGCAGCAGTGTTGCCAGATACTTATTTTCCCTCTTAAACCTATGTAGTTAAAAAAAAAAAAACGCCTAACCATCTTGAAATTGAATTAATTTATTTATTTCATAAAAAATAATTTTATCTTATTAAATAAGATAGCTTTCAATAAATAACTCTCATCAAAAATTCTGTTTATTTTTTATTTAATTTTTTATGGGTATTTAAAATACTATTTTTTATGGATGTCGCGAATAGTGTATTTGGCAGTTTAGCGAATATTTATTATATTGGGATTTTGTGATAATCTCAATATCCCATAATCCCAACAGGGAAGTTTTTTTGGTCATAACCCCCATTCACATTATGGGGTGTAAGTCCAAAGCAATTTTGGTCATAATCACAGCTTTCTGCAGAGAGGGTGGGTTTAACGAGGCCGCAAAGTTAATTAAAATTTTTAAAACTTGAACCCAATCTGAAGTTACGGTTTTGCTTATAACTTTTAAACCATTGGGCAAATATATATGCCAAGCTTAGGCGGCCTCGGGATTTTTTTTTGTACCCCTAAATCAACAATATGGCCGATATTTCCAGACTCCCTAACTTTAGAATGGTCTCTTTTATGTATATTTTAAGTTTCATGCAAATCGGTTCACAAGGGTCGAAATACTTCCCTTCTTAGATAAAAAATAATCGGCCTTATTATGAGTGTCGTTTTTTAATTTCGACAATTGTCGTAGTCGTTGTCGTTTTTAAAATTCTTTGGTATCATGTAAAATTTACGACAACGACATTTTTGTAATAGACTTTTTTGTAATAGAAAACAACAGATTGATTCAAAATTCTTACGATTTAAAACATTTATGAACTACCTTGTTATAGAAACTGTCAAAAACACATGTTTGGTGGTATAAAAAACATGGAACAAGTGCAGTTGGCAGACATTGGTTAAATTTTTTTTTTTTTTAGAAATAGGGATGATTTAGGTGAGACCAACAAAAAAAAATATTGACGGCCCATGGTTCCCGAGTTATGGGCCTCCAAAGTTCGGATAACGAATTTAATATATTTTCTCCAATAATGATCCGATCAGACCAAGATTGGTTTTATTCAAAAGCTTATACAAATACCTTTAACTTGACATTTAAAAAAAATTGGATTCATTAACCCATTGTGGCACAATCCTAAATCTTAGATTTTTTACTCTAAGTTTTTGAAGAAAATGCATTAAATTTTAAAATTATGCATTATTAAGGTATTTATTTTTATAACTAGACTTATAGCTTAGATATTGAGCTTTAATTTGAGCTTTCATTTGACCATTAAACCCTTATAGAACCGAAGTTATTAACGTTTAAACATTAGAAAACATATTTAAATATGTATACCAGACCTCTGTGCAGTTTGTTTTTGCCTTAAAAGTTTTTCTGCCTAGCCGGCCTTCGGCAGGGCGTAGGGATTTTAAACTCCATAAATTAATTTAGCGGCTTCACTAAATAAAGTTTTTTTTTGTTTTAAAATATAAGCGGGGTCAATGGTTAACAGTCAATAACTCCGGTTCTATAAGGGTTAAAAGACCCAATGAAAGCTCAAATGAAAGCCTAATATATAAGCTTTAAATCTGGTTATATTCATAGATGCCTTAATAAGGCCTAATTTTGAAATATAACGCATTTTCTCCAAAAACTTTTGTTTAAAAATCAAAAATTTGGTGTTGTGCCACAATGGGTTAATGAATCCAAATTTTTTAAAATGTCAAATTAAAGGCATTTGAATAAGCTTTCGAATGAAACCAATCTTGGTCCGATCGGACCATTGTTGGAGAAGATATATTAAATTCGATATCCGAACTTTGGAGGCCCATAACTCGGGAACCATGGGCCGCCGACAATTTATTTTTCTTTGTTGGACACAGCACTAAAATTTCTATCTGTAATATTTTTTTTTTTTGGATCAGAGAAATGTTTGCCAACTAGACTTTAGCCCTAAAATACGTGATTATAAAATAGTTTTTTAATGTTATAAATACCCATTTGTTTAATACAATCTATGGAACAATTAATCTTCCTTGATTAAATCCATTTTTTTAATGGTTTTTTGTATTGTCGTGAACAAAAACTTAAACGACAATATTTGCAATTTTTGACATTTGAAAACGACACTCATGGTACCGAAATATGTAATAGAATTGCTAACAGTGTTGCATTTTTGTCGTTTTTCGACACTCATAATACCGATTTAAGAAAACGCCTTGTTTACGAGACGACAACGACACTCATAATAAGGCCGAATATAAATTTTTTTTACAAAAAGTTCCTTATTTTTTATTTTATGACTACATTTTAAATACATGAATTGTTATGTTTTTCTTTGTTTTTATGATAAAATTTTGATATGATAAAATATGTTTTTTAATGCATTTTATAAAATTTTGAAATAAGTTGAAACTATATTTTTTTAAAGTTATTTATATTTTATTTTGAGGATGTTTATTCTGGCTCGAGGTCATTATTTTCTTTACTAATTGAAATCATGATATTCTCATAGCATAATTTTCAAGAAAATTATTTTTTTGTTTTAAATTTATTTATGTTGGTCATTTTTGCAAGACTTAATCGACACATGTTTCGGAATTTGTCAAGATTCCATTGTCAAGATTATTTAGCAAAAATAGAAACGATTAACTACAAAGTAGCAAACGAGTCGAATGACAACGATTGTTAATAACCAACAAAAATATTTAAAACAATTTTACATACGATAGTCCATTGGACTACAACAAAGTTATTTATATTTTTCTTAATTTAATTAAATATTTTTGAAAATTAATTGTTCTGAAATCTAGCCAGCACAAAAGGGCTGGCAACTTTAGATGCAATCAAATTATAAAGAGTTTGCTCAACGTTTCTTTATTTATCAACATTAGAGATTTTTGTGAGAGAAGACAGCAAAAAACTTAACAGATAATGAGACTCAAATACAGTTTTCTGTTGTGCTCATTTGATCTTGTATGTAAATTCTGCATTGTTGCCAATTTAGCTATTTTGTAGCTAGATTTAGCTATTTTATTTTGCATCTAGCGACAAAAAAAGTCATTTAGCTCTTAGCTACAAATCTAACTACTTTTTTTGTTCGCAAAATTTGTAAAAAAGTGTTTTTTTTAAACCGTTTTATTAGCCATATTTTCAAGTTAACATTTCGTTAACGTGCTATTTAAGTGTGTATGACATCTGCTAGTTTTTCAACTTTTTAAAAAGTTTTATCAGGGGTTTTCTATGATATTTCCTTTAACTTCAAACAAAAATTTTAAATTTATCAAAAATCTCTCCATGATAAAGTTAATTAAAATTTTCAACATCAAGCAAGTATCGTATTGGCATAATTCATAGAGAATGTAGTTTAGTACCAACATAAAGAAAAAACAGCTATGGGTTTAAAATATAATAGTTTTCATCTATCCAATAACGGATAAAATTTAAACCAGAATTCATAACCAAAAAAACGAGTGGCTATAATCGAGCTTTTAATTCGCATTCAGATAATTGTGTATTAAAAAATTTGGTACTGCGAAACAACTCCCAAATGAAATAAATCCCAATGAAATAATTCCTAATGATATAAGTCCTAAGAGGAATGAATTAACTCCCAACTTTAAGAAATGAAATAAGTCCCAAAGAAAAAATGAAACAAGTCCCAATATTTGGGAGTTATTTAAAATCAAAATACTTACTCCCAAAAAAATTAAAGAACTCCGAACGAAATAAGTCCAAAAAAATAAAATAAGTTCCCATTACAGGAATTATATCTATTATGAGTACTTTTTACGTATACAAAATGAGGTGCTGATTCACAGAAAATAGTGAGGTGCCGATTCACAGAAAATAGAAATTCATAGGAAATAGTTCACAGGATCTGCAAATCCAGAAATACATACATATAACATATAGATTAATAATGTTTCTTTGTTAAAAAAATTTATTTAAAAGCCTAATTTAATAACTTAAGCGTTGGAAGCAATTTCTAAAGTTTCATGCGTTATAAATTATATCTGCGATATAAAATATGAGTATTTAAACTTTTTGTTTGCAAAATTTAATAAAAATATTTGAAAATATTCGTTTTAATACCAAAACTAACTTATTTTATTATTTAATTAAAAACTTTAGCAAATAAAACCTTTTAAAAACCACAAATCCAAAATCTAGCTATAAAATAGCTAGATTTTTCAACTGTTTATACAAATCTAGCTACAAAATAGCTAGATTTTTTAACTGTTTTTAAATTTAGCTATTTCTAGCTATTTTTTTGTCCAATCTAGCTACATTTTTTTAAAAATAGTTGGCATCAGTGAAATTCTGTTACGCAAGCGCCTTTGACGCAGTGTTGCCACCAACAAAATCGTAAATTACACATGGATCATGCCAAAATTACACATGAAATCACGAATACTTTAAAAAAATAAGGTGTTTTCTTAATTTTCAAAATTAACTATTAAGTCTGGCTTACTCAATGCTTCGTTAAATTGAAATTTTGTATACAAATTTTGACATAAGACACCGTTAAATCGACAGTTAGCAGCTAACTGTACATTGAGTAATTCGGAAAGTCATATGCTGATATGAGCCTAACAAATATGCTAGCAGAAAAATCTGCTGACTTCTGATAAAATTTCTGTACACCTTTAATTTATTTTTTTATACTTATAAAGGACTTTTGAGCCTAATTGATTTTAAGACCCTCTATAAAAATGAAAAAATTATATAATTTTAAAGACAAAAAACGTCCGATAATGGCTGATTTAACAGAAAGAGCTTGTTGTATTTTTTTAATCGTAAATTTTTAGATATGCTGCTTTTCAATAATTTATTTTTTAATTAAAACTTTGAAAATAAAACTAATGATAGCTTAATATTTCTGCAAAATTAGCAAAATAATCTACCATTTTTTTTTATTTTTTGTTTTAATTTTGACACTTTTTAATAGTTAAATTTGACAAAAAAAATACGTTTTAAAAAACAAACAATTTCTGTAAAAAAATAACCAGCAAACAGAATCAGTAAAATTACATCAAATTTTCTGTTATTTTTTAGAACTCAATGACAGAGAACTTTGTTAAAATATCCATTAGTACAGAAAAATCCGCTAAAAGTTTACTTTTTTAAACCGTTTCACAGATTTTTCGAAATAGTTTTATTTTTGAGTTTAGAAATATTTTATTTGAATTAACCAACCAACTTTAGGCAGTCTAGAGTTAAAAATTTGCTGAGTGAAAAATACTTTGTAAAATAATTTTGTGTCTCACCAATGTCTTTCAAAGCGTCCTTAGCGATTTTTTAATATGTGAATTCGTGATGAAATCCATGTAAAATTCACGGTTTTGCTAATAACTTCTTAACCGAATTTGTTGAAAGATCATGAATATATATCGTCCTAGATCGATATTTCGAAGTATCACAAGTAACCCTTATTTAGTAAGTGGTGGGTAAAATAATTAACAAAAATTGTGAATTTTTTTTTTTTTTTTTAACGTAAAAATTTCAAATTACACATAATTTACACATGCAGCCAATTACCAGAGTCATAGAGTAGTCCAACAAATGGCGTTTGAAAAAGTAGTAAACAAAAACCATATGGTATTGTTTACGAAATTTTATCACAAATCGAAATGTGAGCGAGATGGAAGATACCAGTTTTACAGTGAGAATGCAGATTGTTTTTTGTCTCTCTTTGCTTTGCGTTTGAACTTTAGTTTGGCATTGCCAGAATTTTCCAATTATCTTTGGTGATGCCAGATCTACAAAACGGTCGATGGATTACTATGTCACTATGGCCAATTACAAATGGGCTACACTTGAAAAAAAAAACACAGGATATGTGTAATTACACACCAAGTGGCAACATTGCATTAATGAAATATTTGTAATGAGCAGGGCAGAACTTCTCAGTTTTTTGCGATTTACGCCTATTTAATCAAAATAAATATAGGCATATATTGTATAACATTAAAGGTATTTAAAAGATCTATCTCGTGGTCCTAACAACGTACCTAAAAAAAATATTTTTCGAATTAACAAAAATGTCCGAAAATTTTGATATTTTACTCAATATGACAAAAAGTTGTGCATGTTTGGACATGTATTCTACATACGCAGATAGTTTTTTCAAAGACCTTTCATTTGATATGTAACATGACTAGGTTTCTTTGTATAATATAGTACAGCGGTTACCAACCTATGGTACGCGTACCACTAGGGGGTACGCGAAACTGTCCGCGGGGGTACGCCAAATTTAAGTAATTTGGACATTCGTTTTAGATTGACCTTTCAATGCTGGTTCCGCATCGGGCTTCCAAAGTTTACCATAACGTTAGGTTTTGAAGAAAGTTGAGGTCAAAGTTCACAAAAAACGTATTTTGTGCAATTTAGACAGCATTTTTTTGCTATATTTTGAGATCTGACCACCTGTTTTCGATTAACCTTTCGATGCTGATTCCGAATATAGTTCCCAAATTTTTCTATGATGTCAGGTTTTTGAGAAAATGTATGTCAAAGTTCTCAAAAAACGTGATTTTTGACATTTTTGAGACGGGTTGTGAGTGGAAATTTTAGTACCATTTTGTTGAGCTCAAAATGCCCCTTCATATACTAGGGTGTTTTGTTCTAAGAGTCACGGAATTGTTTATCTGTCCTTCTATTAAAAAAAGAAAACATTTAAAAAAAAAAACAAAAAAAATTAAAACAAGTGAGAGTGTTACATTCGGCTGTGCCGAATCTTTTATACCCTCCAAAATGTAAAAAAAAAACAATATGAAAAAAATCCAGGGGCTTCTTTTTTTTGGGGCGGGGGGGGGGGTTGTTGGGAGACGTTATGGGCACCTTTCCCTTGTGATTTTGACTTTTCAAAATGTTGCATTTGCTTAGCAAAAGTACAAAAAACCCTGCAAAAAAGCGATTTTTCTTGGGTTGGTTTAGTTCCCTAAGGGGGAACTTTTTTCCCCTTGGTCCGATTTTGCCCATTTCCGAACTTAACCTGCCTAGAAATATAAGACATATTCGTGCCAAACTTCGGAAGTCTAGCTCTTTTATTTTGGACTGTATCGTGTCTTCTACAGACGGACGGACGGACGGACGGACATCGCTAGAATGTCTTAGAATCGATCACTGATCAATAATATATATAATTTATGGGGTCCTAGATTGATATTTCGATGCGTTACACACGGAATGACAAAGTGAGTATACCCCATACTGTAGTTGGAGGGTATAAAAACATTATATTTCCGCCCTCTGTGATGCGTTTTTAGAATTTTTTTTAAGAGTTCAGAAAAGGTTCGTTGTTTAAATTTTTGGTGTAGAAACGACTGGTGAAATCAGATTTGCAATATTTTCAGCTGTTTTTGCTCTGCAGAAAAATCAGCTCAAATTAGCGTTTTCAGATGCATTGAGCCACCCCAAGGAGCGCAAATTTTTCCAAAACAATACCACCATTGTTTTGATCTCCCCTAAATCCTTAAAAAAAATGATAATACCCGCAGATCAAAAGTTTCAAAATTAACTCTAATATTTATATCAGAAGATTTTTTAACGAAAACAAAAAACTCGTTAGGGGGTACGCGGCTGACAAAATTTAAAATTAGGGGTACGCGAGCCAAAAAGGTTGGTAACCGCTGATATAGTAGATACACGGAAAATGACCGTCTCTTCCCCCTCATTTGCACCCCCTAAATAATTATTTGGGCCGATAATAAAAATACGTGTTCCTTTTTTTTCCTACTCTACAAAACAAAACCAATTCTATTGAGATCGGCGGGTGACGCTAGGGAGACTTCCTTTGTTAGTCATATTTGAATTTAAACACTTACTTTTGTATGAAAATTTGTTTAAATTTCAATATATATGGGCCTTAATCTTCTACATTTAATGAAGGTTAGGGGTTCATTTCTAAAATCGTTTAAGGTTACGGGTTTTTGACAATTCGTAAGACTAAACAAAAATATATCTTGATTTGATTAAATTAAAAATAAATTAATTAAGTGTTTATGCCCTTTTTAAAAAAAAAACTACTTAGGTTTAAGAGGGAAAATAAGTATCTGGCAACACTGCTGCACACCAATAACAGAATTTTCGATGAGAGTTATTAATTTTTTTTTTAATAAGAAAATTAATATTAATGCAAAATAAAATTTACAAATAAAAATTAAATTTTTTTAAAATAAGTTAAAAATATAATTTTATCAATTTATTTTCTTTATTGGATATTTTTAACCCAATTTTTAATTTCTCTAAATGCAGTGTCTTTTTTACAGCCCAACAACAAAAAGTAAAATAAATACGATGATAACACTCGCCCAAGCAATGTTAACGACAATGTTTACATTTATTCCATCGTATTTCAACAGTGCTTTTGAAAAATCCTGTTGTTAAAATTATGCATGTAAAAATAGCCGTCCATTTTAACAGCCGCTATTTTGATAGCTGGCTTTTTTAACAGCCGGCTATTTAAATATGCAACATTTTGAATATTTAAATATGCGGCTTTTTAAATAGCCAGCTATTTCGATAGCTACATTTCTAAATATTTAATATTCTTAATATTTTAACAGCTCAATATTTACAATAGCAGAATATTTCAAATAGCCGGCTGAAAAAATATTGAGTATATATTAATATCACGGCTGTATATATATGGCTACCAAACCCTGCAAATTACTTACAATTAGATCCCTTTTTTGTATACATAAAGCTTCAGTTTCTGAGACAATTTTCCACTAGAATTTTAAGTTGAAACTTTTCAAATTCTTAAAGAAAAATTTTCAGATTTTGAGACATTTTCTGGCAGAAAAATTTTCAGATTCGAAAAATTTTCCTTCAGACAAATTTTCAGATTCTTAAATGTTTTTAAATTTTTTTCAATAATATTTAATACTGAAATTTGTGAAATCATTTCGGGGGGGGGGGGGGGGGGCATGGCCCCCGCCCCACCCCTGTATACGCCACTGGGCATACATAAAAATACTGTGTAAAATATTGAACTGAAAAAAATACATGCAGATTGTGCATAGTATTGAATCGTCTGTAGAGGCCTTTAAACACTCATAAACAGCAAGTGTGAACAGCACATTAAAGCTTCGACAGAGGAAAACAAACAACCACACAGTAACAGTAATGTGGCATTTACGTTACTGTTACTGATTTTTCCAGAGTTGCCATACTGTTGGTCAGTGCTGCTAGATTTTTTATTTAAAACCGAGCGATGCCCATCAAGATGTTTTTTTAAATAACATCTATGATCTTCTAGCTTTTATTAAAACCAGTTGGTATCATTTCGGAGAAATAGCATTTTAAAAACACTTTCCAAAAAGCGGATGCCAAAAAAGACTGTATTTTAAACACCAGGCGGGCAGAATATACTAGCAATGGGTATTTCATGTTTTTAAAATTTAAAAAACGTTATATCTCAGCAACTAATAGACCAATTTTAAAAATTCTTGCATGAGCTTGTAGAGGAAAAATTAAAGAAGCTTCTAACTTTGTTTCCAGAGTTGCCATACTGTTCGATTGTCAGTGCTGAAAGATTTTTAATTTAAAATTGCTTTATCTCAGTAACCACAAGAGCGATGCCCATATTTTTTAAATAACATCTCTGATCTTCTAGCATTTCGGAGAAATAGCATTTTAAAAACACATTTCCAAAAAGCGGATGCCAAAAAAGTCTTAGAAATTTTTTTAAACATGTTTTTCAAACACCAGGCGCGCAGAATCGACTAGCAAGGGGTATTTCATGTTTTTAAACTTTAAAAATCGTCATATCCCAGAAACTAATGGACCGATTTTAAAAATGCTTGCATGAGCTTGTAGAGGAAAAATTAAAGAAGCTTTGAATTTTTGTTTCCAGAGTTGCCATACTGTTTGTCAGTGCTGCCAGATTTTTTATTTAAAACTGCTGTATCTCAGTAACCACTAGAGCGATGCCCATCAAAATGTTTTTTTAAATAACATCTATGATCTTCTAGCTTTTATTAAACCCAATTGGCATCATTTCGGAGAAATAGCATTTTAAAAACAAATTTCCGAAAAGCGGATGCCAAAAAAGACTTAGAAATTTCTTGAAATCTGTATTTCGAACACCAGGCGCGCAGAATCGACTAGCAAGGGGTATTTCATGTTTTTAAACTTTAAAAATCGTCATATCTCAGAAACTAATGGACCGATTTTAAAAATTCTTGCATGAGCTGGTAGAGGAAAAATTAAAGAAGCTTTGAATTTTTGTTTCCAGAGTTGCCATACTGTTTGTCAGTGCTGCAAGATTTTTTATTTAAAACTGCTGTATTTCAGTAACCACTAGAGCGATGCCCATCAAAATGTTTTTTTAAATAACATCTACGATCTTTTAGCTTTTACTAAAACCAGTTGGCATCATTTCGGAGGAATAGCATTTTAAAAACACATTTCCAAAAAGCGGATGCCAAAAAAGACTTAGACATTTTTTGAAACCTGTATTTTAAACACCAGGCGCTCAGAATCGACTAGCAGGGGGTATTTCATGTTTTTAAACTTTAAAAATCGTCATTATTGTACGACCGAATACACCTTTTTTGGCCGAAGCCGAATATTCGGCCCAATTTTCACTATTCGGCCGAAACCGAATATTCAAAAAAAAAATATTTTTGTAGTAAAAACAAGAAAAAAAGTAAAACTCGCATTTTAAAAACACATTTCCAAAAAGCGGATGCCAAAAAAGACTTAGAAATTTTTTGAAACATGGTTTTTAAACACCAGGCGCGCAGAATCGACTAGCAGGGGGTATTTCATGTTTTTAAACTTTAAAAATGGTCATTATTGTACGACCGAATACACCTTGTAACGATTTCGCGTGGTCGGTGTACTACCTTAGGGGAACAGAGCTACCTATTAGATACGGCTGTGCTCGTCGGTGGGGAGGGTTTGTTAAGTTCCCAAAACAATAGAAAAATAATTACACGGAATACGCTAACTCGGATTTCACATTTTAGGTAGCAATAACGACAATACAGGTGATTCCTAAAGACATAGAAGAGAAAAGGTACCCGCTGATGTTGATGGTGTAACTATAGGTGGTTTTCGCTACACCTTCCATCGCCCACCCTCCTTGCTGACAAAGTCGAATAATTTGCCGTCAGCCCAATAAAACCAAATGCTAAAACCATTTCCCTATCTATCCCATACCTCCAACTTCACTTTTCGCGATAAAAAAAAAAATTAAGCGTTCATTCTCAACAACATCTTAATTTATTAAAATTTAATTTAGAGGGGGAAAAAAAAATTAAATATAAAGAAAATAGAAAACTAAGGCTAAGAAAAGTAGACAATATGTTAAAGTTTTCAATAAATCGGTAACCATTTGATTAGATTTGAATTAAATAAGAAATCAGAAAAGAAAAATTTAATTATATAAAAAAAAAATTAATTTATAAAGAACAATTTATTTTTTATGAATGGCAAAGGAAAATAATGAAAACGAAATCATTCAAAAATTCATGTAATGTGGTGACTTTAAAAAAAAAATATTGTATTTGAATTTAAAATGTGTAGGGTGATTTTGGAAGACGTAACATGAATCCCGCAGATTATTAATTTATTCACTATTGGGCAACCCTAGTTGCATATACTATTTAAAAAAATAGTCACTCATACAATAAAACAAAATAAACTGTAGCATATGTAGCATGAATTAAATGCGTTATTAACCATAACTGTATTTTACTGTATTTTGACGATATTTTGGATAACTGAAATATGAGTATTATACAAAGTACAAAACGATACACACTGTTTGCATTGTACAATGACTATTGAAGTTACAGTAAACTAAGCTGAGAATACTCAGTCAAACTGTGGTAACTTCTACTGTAAATCTTATTGAACAGTCAACCCTTCTGGTATTGTACGATGATCGTTGTTTCGTACTTAACGAATCTAACTAAATATATTAGTCCATTGCTACATTTCCCCACTGTTAATTTAAGTGCTAACTAAGCAATTTTATACTATAAATTAAGTTCAATTTTAATGAATAAAGTCAATTGAAAAACAAAGCTCAACCGGCTTATCAATTTAACACCAAGCTCAACCGGCTTACCAAGTTACAAAGCAAATTATTTTACCAATTCATGTTACGTTGTCCTTATATTAACGTTAAAAAAAAAAATTTGAGTGTAAGAGAGTTTTTGGAAAATATGGAGAAATAAATAAAAGAAATATACAACTTAGAGTAGAAACAGAACAAGCCCGGCACGACTTTTTCCATACGATTTGACAGATAAAACCGGTGGCCGGCGCCGGTGTGAAATAAAACTTGTTCTATTTTTTAAAGGTGGCAAAACTCATTCTAATTGGAAACCGTCCCCCGTGCCGTGCTTGTTCTGTTCGTACTATTACATTCTCAGAATCCAACGATGTCAACAGGCGCCGGTGACTGCAGGATTGCTGCGTAGCTTACTTTTCAACCATATAATACAAATAGGGGTGAAGTAAATGTGTGGAGTGCGTGTGTGGATTCTGTTACTACTGAGAGACGTTAGTTCCTTTCAGGGATGGAAAATCGGAATTTTGAAATGGTACTGGAGCTCAACCAAAATAGTACTTTTTCGCCCTCGACGGTACTAAAAAAAAATTAAAGTCCAGTTTCGGTACGACAAACTCCTCCATAAACTAGGCATAATTCAATAGAAAAGTTCTTAAATTAAGGACATCCTTATTCATTTATTTATTTTTTAGAGAAAACTTCAACAAAGGTTGGTTAAAATCAAAAATTTTATTTATTTGAAGCTTTTAAAAATTTTTCCAATGAAAATCGGTTGATTTTCGGATTTTTTTTTAGATTTGGTTGAAAAATGTATGAAATCGTCTGGTATAGAAAAGGTACTAAATCAGTCGCGGGGGTACTACGGTATTTTTGTGAGTGAAAAAGTACTGAAATAAGTACTAAAGTACTAACTTTTCCATCCCTGGTTCCTTTCATAACAGAATCAACACAACAATGTATGTATGTATGATGTGTTTATGTAGGTATGTTTAAGTGTGCATGAGTTTCTAAGAAAAGAGCATTCTTAGAATTCTCCTGTTACTAAGAAGTTGGAGTATGCGTGCGTGTGTGTGTGGTATGGGGATACAGGAAATCTGTACGGAGTGATATGAATGTGTTTATTTTTGAATGTTACAAAAAAAAAATGAAATGGGGTGACCGTATGCAATTAGAAAAAAACTTATATAGTTTTAAGTTAAATCAAACAAAAATTATTTTACGAAAAATTACTAATTGTAAAATTACTTCAACAACACAAAAACTATGAAAACACGAATTACGAAAATTAATTTAAATTTTAAATTACACTAAACAAAACCGATAAATTAATAAAAAAAAATATACACTCTAAAAAACTCATGTAAACTTACTATTATAAATTGGGTAAATTTTTGTTGAATAGCACTCATTATGTGTTAATATAAACACTAAATGCGTAAAATAATTTGAAACAAATTAAACACAGCAAATCATTAATATTATCCGTTAATTCAAATATTTTACACACAAATGTGTAAACAAAATTGTCAAACAACTACAAAAAGATAATAAACACAATACGATTTATATCTTCAATCAATTCAACAAGTACTATAGCCTAGCTGAAATGTGCCAGCTTTGCGTGCAGCGGGTCCTTGGTTCGTCTCCGCTGGCAATCAACTTTTTTTTTTTTTTTTGTTTCAATTTTTTTTTTTATTATTACTTTTTTTAACATTGTATTAATATTATTATAGTTAAATAATTAAAAAAGTTATATAAAAACACATATAGACGTTTTTATACATATTTTACTTTTCTTTAGCTTTTATTATAATTATTTTGGTTTCATTCTATATACATACACACATGTTAAATAACTAAAACGCCAGATAAAAGTATAAGCTTCCGTAGCGTAGTGGTTAAGGAGTGTACTTTCAAATCGGAAGGTGTCGAGTTCGATGCTTGCTGGCGCCGAATGTTTTTTTTTTTTGTTTTTTTGTTATATTTATTCACCTCTTTTTTATTTAAATTAACCACTAATGGTCAATTTATTCAATTTACACATTCAGAGTAAAATTACCCAATTTATAGTAGGAGTCCAGTTTCCTACTATAAATTGGGTAAATTTCAACAAATTTTGATTAGAGTGTAGTCAAAAGTCTTTAAAAAGTCACGAATAAAATTATAGGAAAATCACAATAAGTATCCCTTTTCGTAGGGTTAATTCAAATCCGGTTATTTAATTCGGCAATCCGACACAACAATAAAAATCAAATATAAATTTTCCGACACTTTTAGAATACGCGCCCGAACACAAATTAACTTTAGACTGGTCTCCTTACGATGAGATTGTATTTAAAGGGTGGGTTTTCCCGTTGTCCTTTTATCACTAAAATAATTCAAATTTCACACAATTTGTACTACACAATCGATGGTTGAATAATTTAAAGTTGACGGTTAAACTTAAAGGTTGAAACTGGCCCTGTTTTGCTGTTGATAACTGTAGAAAACAAAATGCTCCTAACACCAAAGCTTTTCCAGCACAAATAACACGGTAACTAATAAACGAAAGCAAAATTCTGGCTTTTCCTCAAAATAAATTCCTTTGGAAACTTGGATGCAGCTGGTTTCCAATCTTTACACAAGGCGATACCTATAACCAAGGCACTAAATTAGAAAATTTCCTATGAAAATGTTAAAATATTTATCCTTACCGATGTGTATTTTCCCTTTTTAAATGAAATCAACGAAATTTCCGTATCCAATATTTACCAGGAGAAGAACTAGAAAAATTTCCTTTAATTTGTCCAATAGACGCCACAAAAATAAATTTAATAAAACTTTATTTCCGCGACAACACAACAAAAAATATTTTACGACCGTCTGCAATGTTGCAGAAGAAAAATGTTGTTCAAGAAAAATTTTTGTTTGAAAGAAAATTTTGAAAAATTCTCTGACAACCAAAAATAAAAAAACAAATCTAACTAGATTTCAACACAAAATTGAAATTTATAGTTGAGTGGAAATTTGTTTTTAACCCCTACAAAAATGTTAGTACCATCCACGGGTAAAAAAAGTTAAGGGCCACAAAACTAAGGTAGGGAAGATTATCGCTTTTATAGCTATGAGTCTTAGGCACGAGATTTCATTCCGACTCCAAACTAGTCGCCATCACAACCTTTTTTGGCCGAAGCCGAATATTCGGCCCAATTTTCACTATTCGGCCGAAACCGAAGCCGAATATTCAAAAAAAAATATTTTTGAAGTAAAAACAAGAAAAATAAAACTCGCATTTAAAAAAACCCATTTCCAAAAAGCGGATGCCAAAAAAGACTTAGAAATTTTTTGAAACATGGTTTTTAAACACCAGGCGCGCAGAATCGACTAGCAAGAGGTATTTCATGTTTTTAAACTTTAAAAATCGTCATATCTCAGAAACTAATGGACCGATTTTAAAAATTCTTGCATGAGCTTGTAGAGGAAAAATTAAAGAAGTTTTGAATTTTTGTTTCCAGAGTTGCCATACTGTTTGTCAGTGCTGCCAGATTTTTTATTTAAATTTGCTGTATCTCAGTAACCACTAAAGCGATGCCCATCAAAATGTTTTTTTAAATAACATCTATGATCTTCTAGCTTTTATTAAACACAATTGGCATCATTTCGGAGAAATAGCATTTTAAAAACCCATTTCCGAAAAGCGGATGCCAAAAAAGACTTAGAGATTTTTTGAAACCTGTATTTCGAGCACCAGGCGCGCAGAATCGACTAGCAAGGGGTATTTCATGTTTTTAAAGTTTAAAAATCGTCATATCTCAGAAACTAATGGACCGATTTTAAAAATTCTTGCATGAGCTTGTAGAGGAAAAATTAAAGAAGCATTGAACTTTTGTTTCCAGAGTTGCCATACTGTTTGTCAGTGCTGCCAGATTTTTTATTTAAAACTGCTGTATCTCAGTAACCACTAGAGCGATGCCCATCAAAATGTTTTTTTAAATAACATCTACGATCTTTTAGCTTTTATTAAAACCAGTTGGCATCATTTCGGAGGAATAGCATTTTAAAAACACATTTCCAAAAAGTGGATGCCAAAAAAGACTTAGAAATTTTTTGAAACCTGTATTTTAAACACCAGGCGCGCAGAATCGACTAGCAGGGGGTATTTCATGTTTTTAAACTTTAAAAATCGTCATTATTGTACGACCGAATACACCTTTTTTGGCCGAAGCCGAATATTCGGCCCAATTTTCACTATTCGGCTGAAACCGAAGCCGAATATTCAAAAAAAAATATTTTTGGAGTAAAAACAAGAAAAATAAAACTCGCATTTAAAAAACCCATTTCCAAAAAGCGGATGCCAAAAAAGACTTAGAAATTTTTTGAAACATGGTTTTTAAACACCAGGCGTGCAGAATCGACTAGCAAGGGGTATTTCATGTTTTTAAACTTTAAAAATCGTCATATCTCAGAAACTAATGGACCGATTTTAAAAAGTCTTGCATGAGCTTGTAGAGGAAAAATTAAAGAAGTTTTGAATTTGTTTGTTTGTCAGTGCTGCCAGATTTTTTATTTAAATTTGCTGTATCTCAGTAACCACTAAAGCGATGCCCATCAAAATGTTTTTTTAAATAACATCTATGATCTTCTAGCTTTTATTAAACCCAATTGGCATCATTTCGGAGATATAGCATTTAAAAACCCATTTCCGAAAAGCGGATGCCAAAAAAGACTTAGAAATTTTTTGAAACCTGTATTTCGAGCACCAGGCGCGCAGAATCGACTAGCAAGGTGTATTTCATGTTTTTAAACTTTAAAAATCGTCATATCTCAGAAACTAATGGACCGATTTTAAAAATTCTTGCATGAGCTTGTAGAGGAAAAATTAAAGAAGCTTTGAATTTTTGTTTCCAGAGTTGCCATACTGTTTGTCAGTGCTGCCAGATTTTTTTTTTAAAACTGCTGTATCTCAGTAACCACTAGAGCGATGCCATCAAAATGTTTTTTTAAATAACATCTACGATCTTTTAGCTTTTATTAAAACCAGTTGGCATCATTTCGGAGGAATAGCATTTTAAAAACACATTTCCAAAAAGTGGATGCCAAAAAAGACTTAGAAATTTTTTGAAACCTGTATTTTAAACACCAGGCGCGCAGAATCGACTAGAAGGGGGTATTTCATGTTTTTAAACTTTAAAAATCGTCATCATTGTACGACCGAATACACCCTTTTTGGCCGAAGCCGAATATTCGGCACAATTTTCACTATTCGGCCGAAACCGAAGCCGAATATTCAAAAAAAAATATTTTTGCAGTAAAAACAAGAAAAAAAGTAAAACTCGCATTTAAAAAACCCATTTCCAAAAAGCGGATGCCAAAAAAGACTTAGAAATTTTTTGAAACATGGTTTTTAAACACCAGGCGCGCAGAAT